>JAXGGA010000838.1:0-185919 GCA_038373865.1 Uloborus plumipes | reverse complement strand
ATTCCAGTGATAGTTTTAAGAACTCCAAACACGTATTTGGGACCATATTGTGTACCTGCAGTAGAAATTTGAAAGCATTTCGTTGAATAGTTTTCTTTTTATTCACATATTTGCCATTTGTCTAAACTTTTGCATCGCAGTGTAGAACAAGACAGACACATTGTGTAGAACAGAGTTTACACCACTGAGAGGCAAGTTACAACCAGGGCAGGGGGGCAGGAATCGAACCCGCTACCTCAGGATTATGAGCATGACGCGCAATCACATTGCGAAAATAAGAACTATACTTCTTTCGTGAAAGCAGTTTGTTTCTGAGAAGATAGAAGAAGATAGTAATTTCGAGAGACTCAAATTTGAACCGTAACCATGAGCTCTAAGTTGTTCAAAATCATAACAATCACGAGGGGCCTGGGGCCTCAACGGCGCAGTGGGTCTGCCCGTCAGTTTGAGTAAAGAGACTCTTGAGTCAATAATCTCAAGAGGCGCGGGTTCGATTCCCGCCTTTGCCCTGGGTGTAACTTCCTTCTCTGTGCTGTAAATTCTTTCCTTCAATAAAATCTGTATTGTACTATCTGTGGAGGCAAGGCGCATAGTACGCAGTCCTCATGTGTGTCGAAGTCTATTGACTTCTAGAACAGAATAGAATAGAATCAAGAGGGGCCTCAACGGCGCAGTGGGTCTGCCCGTCAGTTTGTAATCTCAAGAGGCGCGGGTTCGATTCCCGCCTTTGCCCTGGGTGTAACTTCCTTCTCTGTGCTGTAAATTCTTTCCTTCAATAAAATCGGTATTGTACTATCTGTGGAGGCAAGGCGCATAGTACGCAGTCCTCATGTGTGTCGAAGTTTATTGACTTCTAGAATAGAATAGTTTATTGACTTCTAGAATAGAATAGAATAACAATCACGAACACGTACTTTCGAACTATCTGTGAAATATTGGTTCGATTCGCCAATCTGAATTGCATTGATTCAGAGACTATTCCGCAAGAGTTGTTTGAACCACCCGGGGGCTATGTTAAATCCAAAAACTTCCGAAACCCTTAAGGTAAGAATTTTTCTTGGCTTGCCCTAAAATGATATGGACCATTTCAGTAGTGTTTCTGAAAATCTACAAAACAGAATTGCATTTGTACGTGAGTCGAGCGCAACCACCTTTGCTTTGCAGAATGTGTTTGAAATCATGTAAAGAAACTGGTACAAATTTAACGACATTTTTATATGGATGAAAGCAAAAGCAGCATGAAGAATATTTGATTACGGAATACAATACTAAAGCCGTATGAGCAACACATTTTACTTCGGTATTTTTAATAAAATTTAGAAGCAGTTTTACGGCAGTATGTCAATATCGGCAAAAATATATGCAATATTCCGCCAACTCGGTAAAAATGTTCTACGATATCAGTGAAAGTATCCTCGAGACTTCAGTAAAAATCTATCCCCTGTTTAGTAAATAAATCCAGAAAATTAAGAGTTTAAAATAAATAGCCTTCGTGATAAAAAGTAATCCATTATGCGAATAAAAACCTGCGTTATGTAATTTTTATTTTCAATTTGTTTTATTAAGAGGAATTTATTGTATTGTACTTAGACGCAGTTGTTTACTTGTTTTCATGGGTTTAACCCAATTTATTAAGCATTGGTACAACCACAATAAGAACCAAATATGTTTACAACAGTAATCACGATCGGTATATTAAATCCTTAAATAATTCAACCAACTGGACGCAATTTTATTGTTCTCAAATCAAATAAGTGGATGTATCGAATTGATTTTATCAAAAGAATATGGATTCACATCCACTAGTAGAAACTTTACGAAGTAACATTTCTGGAACTTTAAGCTTTTTAGTAAAATTTGTAATCATTTATTGTGATGATATATGAATGATGACAATGTATTTATGTCGAAATGAGTTTGATCTACTTTTAAATCTGAATGCCTCAGATCACTATAAATAAAACTAATTTTCCTGATGTTATTAGTTATTCTATCAACATAAATCTCAATACTTCTGTCCCCTTTTCTAAATCAAGTGTCTTTTATAAACTTAGTATGTTATTCTGAGGATAATTAGAACTTATTTTCCACTCCTCAAGACAGTAATAATCGATCCAATATTTTTATATTATATAATTTCGTTTCCTACGAAATATTTCGTAGGAAACTATTTATATTGTACGTATCGGGGACCTTAGTCAATTTCACATCTGAATAAAAATAAAAGTACAGGCTAAAATTCGATAAGAAATTGCTCTTCCTTTGAAATTAATGTCTTTCGTTCTGTAAATGATACAGAATTTCGTTTAAAAATAATATTTACAAACGGTTTTCAGTTCAATCAACAAAGAGCCAAACAATTAAATGCAATGTAAAGTAAAACTAAAACGTGTGGTAAAATTCATTTTATTTGAGAAAATCATGTAAAATATGTAACAAAAATAAAAATAATCAACAAGAATAAGTAGTTCACCATTTTAACATTTGCATTACAACTCAGTTTAAACATCATCTTCTGCAAACTGAAGGACATAAGCCAGCAACACAGTACGCTTTACAAAGAATGAAAGACCTGGGTAAAGCCTTCTTCATAAGAAATATCCTGCTTCTTGTGGTTTTGGAAAGCCAGTAACAAACTTATAGAACTTTATTAAAACATCAACAATAGGTCTTGGAACACGTTCAAATGTGTAAAATATCATTTTTGCAATAAAACCACGGCAAGGTTTGTACACAGATTTAGGATGTTCCAAACCTACTGCTGCTTCTAGTGAATCGACGACGATGGAAATATTAAGTGAAGCCATATTGGTTTGGAATTCTGTGAAGGTTTTCAAGCTCTGTAAATACTTTTCGCCGTAATCGGCTCTCACATCAGCTTCTAAGGAGCTGAGGGATTCTTCTAGCCTCTTGATCACATTGTCACAGTCGGTAAGTTGAGTTCTAAATTGAAAATGAAATCAAACAAATATGAGCTAATTGAAAAAGTTAAAAAAAAAATCTAATTACTAGTTAAGGATTCCGGGCTGTTGTGCCGTGGTCTGAATGGCTTTAATCCATACGTTTCGATCGCAACTGCGGCGGTCATCTTTAGTGGGTGTCGTTGATTAATTGACAAATTGACAAATTAATCAACGGCACCCACTGAAGATGACCGCCGCAGTTGCGATCGAAACGTATGGATTAAAGCCATTCAGACCACGGCACAACAGCCCGGAATCCTTAACTAGTATTTACTCCGGCCGTGAAAGCCTTCATTCTTACAAAAATCTAATTGTTCTGATTCAGCAAAGGATAAATCAAATGTAAAGCATATAGAAAAATTTGAAAGTTTTTTTTCACCGCCGTCAAACGGGGTGACTTTATGTTAGTATGGAAGGAGAGGGGGGGGGGGGAGATTATGACTACATTGTATGTACCCATACCGATGATAAGAGATTAAATAAAGTTATGTAAAAGATAATGCAGAGTGCAGAAAATTTTAACCTCTTATCTGTTAAAATAACGGCATCCTACCTCTTATTAGTCTAATTCCTGATGTCAAGTTCCCCTCTTTTGACGGTAATGAAAAAAAAAAACCTATTTAATTATTCTCTGTTTGTGTAGTTGTAAAATGTACTTGATATTGTTCTAATCAAGTGAGTAAACAAAGTCAACTTAAACTTTTTGTGTATTATTTTTTTAAGAAGGAAATACGTTTTTACGACTGAAAACAGCAATGCTATTAAATGACAATGCCGAAAATATCATTGTGATTTGAATTCATATCAGAAATGCATGACAATTAGGTGAAATATCAAAAAAAGAAAAAAAAAAAAAAGAAAAAGAAATTTTAATGGGATAGCGTAGCGTTTGTAAACCTATTATTAGGGCGTATTTAATTTTAAGGTCTAGTTAGCTGAAAGTGGGGATTAACCCGGGAACTCTAGAACAACTCGGAACCGATTCGTTTTGAAATAAAACTTCCACATTTCGTGACAGGCTGAAAATGTTCTGGGAATGTTGATGAAAAAGATTTGTTCTTAGTTCGGTCCAAAGATGTGGATTTGCTTTCTGATGAACGATTTTGTACAAAAGTTTACATCCTGAGAATTCCTCTATTACCATCTATGGAGGTTGAGATACGTACTAAGGACACCTTTTTTTTTTAACATTCTTCTTCTACTGTATTACACGATTTTTTCTAACAAAGCACTGTAGATTAATCGTCCATTTTTTTGCTCCAAGAATTTTCCTCAACACGCTCATGATTAAAGAAGGTTCTTTCGTACAGTTTATGGATTGCAAAACAGTTCATGTTGCATAGCATGGTTAATTGTTAGGCATTTATGAACATTCTCATGGCCTCACGTTTTTATGATAGTCATTATACTTAATGACTTACAAAACCGTTTCTAACGATTTCGGCTAGTTCTATACCCTCCCCCGAGAAATGTCGCATTTGTTATTATAAGGTTGTAGTGTGCGGAGTTGGATTGTAGATTGACAACTAATCTTTAACCATTTAACCCTTTATGTTCTAAATTTATTTAATCATGATTTTATATACACCTTTTGGGTTTTTTTAGTTGAATATACACCAAACAACATATATACCGAGCATAAAAATTTTGAAAATCAGTATGGTCTAAGCCCCTGCGCCTTAGAGTCCCTAAGAAAACTGTTTCCGATCGAAATTACCATCTGTCGGACTCTCGGCGAAGTACAAGGAGTGGTACTTTTAGGCTACAGCATGATTCCAGTCATATAGAATTCATAATACTAAATTAATATAAGCGAGACTTCTGAGTCCCGTCGGGCATAATAAGAAATCATCAGTATCTCAGTAGAATTTACTGCTTTGTGGTGAACAGACAACTAATCATTTCTTTTTGCGATCTGTTGATCATTGTGGTTAGTACTGAAAACTTAAAAATGTCGATCTCTGGGAAAGTTGCATAGTCCGAACGATTTTTGTAATACCAGATCAATTTCTAGTCCGTTGAAGGACCCATACAATACACAACTTCAGATAGAATGTATCTCCTGGAGAGGGGGGGGGGAGGGAGAATTAGTCCTTAAATGTATACAAGGAAAAAAAAAAAAACGTTTAGCATGGGCAATATGTGTTAAATCCAAGGGCTCTGGAGGAATGACCTCGCCATTTGTTCAAAACAGGATGTCTGGCATTCATACAAGTCAAAATTAGCAAAATTATAATCTTGTGCAAAGCATAGTAAGAAAGAAATTTGCACATTCACAAAAGAACCGTCGAAAAATCAAACGGATAATATATTTGTATCATAAGATATGATACAAATAGAACCATTTAGAAACAATCAAGGTCTGAGAAATGACATAAAGAGTGTTCGTGAGTCTGATTTGGTCTTTCCCTTAAAAGGGAAATGGACTTTAAAAGGAAAACAGCCTACTTTCCTTTGAACCCTAACGAGAATGTTCTATTGGTCTCTTATTAATCTGAGTATTACCTTTTCCCCCTAATTTTAGATATACTCTGTATATCCACTTTTAGAGGATTTAAGATAAAGCAATGTAACCCGTTCAGCAATCGTTCATTTTCTTAATTGACTGTTTGAAATCAGAAATGAAGGTAAGGAAAGTCTTTCTTCCAATAAAATGTGTTTTTTTTTCATTGCCAAAGTGTTTAATATGGAGATTAAATCAAGGCCTGTGCCAAAGAAATATTTTTTTTTACGAGGAAAAAAAATTCTACTAGTTTCTATTATTTTAATGAGGAGATAGTTCGACTCAATACGTTGTTTCATTAATAATTGAATTTTAATTTCAAAGCTAATATTTTTATTTAACTCTGAGTTTTTTTTTAGGTTAATGTTTCATACACATGCAACAAACTTGGGGGCACCTGAAACAATTTAATAAACCTTTTCGATCTACAAAATAAATTAACCATTTTGATGAGTAAATATGCATTGCAATTCTACAAAGTCCTAAGAGTGGTTATTCTGAAAAGATGTGGTATTATAACTCTATGAGTGTTTCTGAGTTCAAATGGGGTGATGAAACAAGACAGACAATTGCTAGGGAGTTATGATAATAGAGTGAAGTGTGCAATAATAAAGTTTGTAGAAATAAAGTGGATAATTTTAAAATTACAGTATTACAAGTTCTGCAACTTGATTATTCTTTGATAAAAAAAAAGATCGATTTCCAGAACTGGCTCATCCACATTTTCTTTTTGACTGATAAACAAGTAATTATGACCCGTTTTTGCGAGAAATACATCTGTTGCATTACCGTTACGGTAATGTAGGTTGCTGTGTTTCAACATACTTTTTACTTTATGCAGAGTCCAGTTAGGACGAAGGTAAGGAAACTGCATCGCCTATGTATTTTTGGGAACGATAATTTAGCAATGAAAGAGGGAAAATGTTTTTGAAAAACAATTAGAGGCACGTATTTTCAATAAAGGGCCATTAATAAATCCAGTTCAACTTATCTCTATAAAGCATAGAAAATAAATCATACTTAATAAAAATACATGTAGCTATATATTATTACTAGATGCGTGGTCCGGCGTTGCACGGACTACTAGAGATGAAATGGAGTCATTTCACCACCAGAGAGCGCTACTGGTAATCATCATGTGATGGACTTGTTTATCTTTCGCTTTCCCCCGCTTTTTCAATGGTGATTTCAACGTGTTCTTTTCTTTTTATTGAAAATGAGAGCATCATCGAGTTTTTCAATCGTTGATTAACCAATATATTTAATTAATTTTGGAATGATGAATATTTTGAATGAAGGAAAAATTTTTTCTCAAAGTTATGGTGATAACAAAAGTGTTTCTGTTTACCGGTATGCGGAGGTCAATAAAAAAGGCCTCGTAATGTGCGAAGAAATTTGTTTCGTCAATTAGTTTTCAAAATCCTAATAACGAAAATGATTTTTTTACTGTTTACGCAAAGGGGAAAGCTGAAATCCAGTGTTAGCTTAAAATTTAGTCATAAAAATTTTTGAAAGAATTTCTGTGAAAAAGTATCCACCCCTTAAATAGTCTTATCTCTGTGATGTCAAAATGCAGTGAAATCAAAGTCTCTGATTTATCAATGACCAAAGAAAATATTTTTGAAAATGAGATAGTTCAATTTTTAATGTTAGAACTTTTTATGTGTGAATTTAAATGAACTATTTAGCAGGTAAAAATACTTCAGTATTTATGACTCCTAATTATGAAAATATTGAATAGTTCAACTTATGCATAAATAATGAAGTTCTCATAATTACAAATAGGTGCTAATTGGAAATTTATTGTTGCTGATTATTAATTACTGATTAGCAATTTCAATAAATAACATAATCTATTATAAAGTTCCTTTACTGAAAAATAATTAATGTTTATAGTCCCTTTGAGAGATGAATCTGGGTCCCCTAAGAAATAAAATAAAGACCACGCCACTACGCAAAGTACCCTATCGCTTCGCTGAAACACAATAATGAAAAAACTATCATAAAAAAATTAATAAAGAAAGTTATTTTGAATTGCTTGTATTCCCCTCTCATAGACGTAAAATTAATTAAACCAAAAACTAATGACGTATTCATTAATAGCTGTATTATCTACAAAATATGTCATGAAATTTAATTTATTAAATCATTGAATAATAAATTAGATATTTGACGAAAACAAGAAATAGAATTTCTCCGATACCTGAGCATTATGCATTCATAATTATAACGTACTAAATAATTTTTTTAAAAATCCATTAAAATAAAGAAAGTCTAAATATTTATCTCATAAGCAGTACCCAATCTTGTTATTGGGATATTCCTGTTTTTAATTGCAGAATTTCTTGAATATCACATGAATATCAAGAAAATAAATGAGGCTTTTTCGTTTGATGTAGGATATTTTACGACAAATTTCATTTGATGTGCTACTAACTGAGCATGGTGATAAAGAGCCATTTATTTCAACATCGAATTCCATTTTATCTTATTAACAGTTAAATATTCAAAAAAATTAATTAATTGATATGCAGCAATGCTTGAAGAATTAAAACTAGTACAACTAATTTAATCCCGTACTGATCTTTACAAAACTGACAAGTGTCGTGCACTGATAAGAACTGACAAGAGTTTACTCTCTAAAATACTAGTTCACAGATACCATGAAGCATAAATTCTATTTTCTATAAAATAATAAGGCAACAAAAAACAAGGATATCCTGTTCAGAGCCAATCAGGAATATCATAATCACAAGATTGGGTATTGCTTATGAGATAAATATTTAGAAGTCCTTTATTTTAATTGATTTTTCAAGAAATTATTTAGTGCTTTATAATTATGAATACATAATGCTCAGGGCATCGGAGAAATTCTATTTTTTGTTTTCATCACATATCTAATTTATTGTTCAATGATTTAATAAATTAAATTTTATGACATACTGGGTAGATAGATAATACAGCTATTAATAGATACATCATTATTTTTTAGTTTGATTAATTTTAAGTCTGTGAGAGGGGGAACACAAGCAAATGGTCGTCGCGAAAAACATGCATATACTGTCAGCAGACATCTCTTAATGAAAGAAATAACCAAAAGTAAACTCTTTTCTTATCAATAGCTAACACATCAGTAGCTTATTTTAAAAAATACTAATAAAGTTTCTACTGCTCCCCTTTCATGAGAAAAATGGCTGCCAAGGTGGCCAAAATCGCACGTTTTGCCTTATATCTTGTCGTTAAGCTCAAATATTTCTAAGAAGGAGTGAGAAACCCCAGCTACGCATTGTGTAACCATTTATAGTAAACATCTGTACATTACCAGAAAGTGAGTAAACCTTTGGTTATGTCTTCCTTTTTTTTGGAATAACTTCCTTAATTTTAGCAAAATCGGCAAAATCAAGTTTTTGTGGTGGCAACTTCAAAGAGCCCTGTACCTTAGCAATTTTCATTATAAGCATTTTAGTATTTTTTTTCTGAGTGCCTGCAGTAACTAGTTTCCACAGACATATAACACTTTTATATTGCATGAGTAGAATTTTTTGGAAAAATGATTAAGTAACATCAGTTTCTTTGTATTTTGGGTGGGCGGACCAACTTTGAGGGCCTGTATCTCAGAAAATAAGTGGAGCAGGAACCTAAAAATTTGGACTTTTTCATGCCTCTATGTAATCAACCTGTGTGTAAAATTTAAAGAAAATCCGAATCGGTCATGCAACCCCCATTCGGTGAGCGGTACGGAATCACTCACTTGAAAAACGAATGCTCCTAAAGGCAAACAAGTTCATCACGTGACTCGTGACGCCACGTGAAATGACTCCATTGATGTCAAATGCCGCATCTGCTTTCGGTAGATCAACAAACTCGCCGCCAGCGCTCTCCACACAGTTGCCAAAACGATACTTTTAAGGAACGCCATCTCTCGAGAAGAGTGGAAACTAATCCACTCTTGCTTTTCGAACATTATTATTTTTGAACTATACTAATGACTCCTTACATACAGCATAATATTATATAGCCTAAAGCCGTCCTGATTAAAAGGATTATTCAGCACAAAAAGAATATTTTAATTAAACCAGTAGTTCCTGAGATTGGCGCGTTCTGACAAACTCTTCAACTTTGTAATATTAGTATAGATGCATAGTTCAATAAATGGAGCAAACTATTTCCGTCTGAATATATTTGGAAGAAGGGAGTTTAAATAGATATTTCATTCACTTACCGAAACAATTCAGGTTCCACGGAAATGACTTTCACGTCCCACACCTCCATTTCTTGCTTGAGGCACTCATTGAAAGCAACGGCTGCAAATTTGCTCATGATGTACGGAGTCAAGTGAGGGCATGATAAGCGTCCTGTAATGACGAAAATAAGTACATATTTCTCTAGCTGTTACATCAAGTTTAGAAATTTTGCGTCCTCTCCATGGAAACCGTAGTAAAGAAAACAGCTCGACTCTTTTGTTTTGTGTACTGCTGTTGAGGCATGTTATTTATTTTATGTTTATCGAATTAGGTTTACGTTTTTAATTATATCATCATATCTCAGTTATTTTTAAATGTTTTCTAACAAATCTAGTGCTACATAGTTTGTTTTAACCTGCCATCATGAGTAACCATTTTATAAATAATTCAAAAAGTATTTTATTAACGTTGATTGAATAATATTTTACGCACAAAGCAATTTTAATCGTTTGCTTTTAACCATTGTTGTAAAAGCTAAGTGGGGAAAAAAGTTCACATATCATTAACTATGGCAACCATAAGGGAAAAGTGCGGAGAGTGGGAAATTGATATTTCTTTCAGACGCCAGCTCTCGTTACATAGGGTATAATACAAAAGTGATTAATGTTAAAAGGGCGTGAGTAATTGCTTAAACTAATCTGTAAGATCGAACATTTGAAAATTTTCGTGTTAACCGGAATTCGTGTTACCCGCTTTCCATGTTTACCGGATTTTGAGTTTAACGGACAGAAATTTTGTTTTATGACTGAGGAGATATCTAGAAGAAAAGCTACATTTATGCAAAAATGGCACACGCATGCATTTACATTTATATTTTAAGTGAGAAACTTATATAAAGTCAAACGAAACTAATATCAAACAAATTTCATCATAAAAAATAATACACTTTTTTCTGCATGGCATTATTTGCTTAAAAACTCTTTAAAAGATTCTTGCTTCATTGTTTTGAAGTAGCATCCTTTATAAAAGTCTTCCTTTCGACTTTCTTTCTTCGTACTTTCTTTTGAACATTCCGGAAATTTCATGTACAAAGAGGGTAGGGGGGGGGCATTCTGTTCTTTTTCATAATTTTTTTCATGTCTTTAAAAACAAATTTCCGTCTTACGCGGGATTTCGTCCAAATATTTTTCATCTTCTTAAACGATTGAGTTAGCACTAACTTTTAGCTACATTACTAAGACTGGCATTTACTCCGTGTTAAGCAACATATATGTAATTGAAACGGTGAGGTGATTAGAATGTTACTGAAAATAATCTTTATTTTATTAAAAGTTTTCTAATTTATACGAACGGACACTATATTCATCATTGTTGCGATTGTTGCGACACTAAAGCATCCAACTAGCTGCTAATTCCGTATATTGCTAAACAGATGTTTAAAGTTTGAGTGAATTTTTTACATGGTTGAATCAACCGTTGTCATTTTTAAAGAGAAACGTAGTTTCGACTATTAGAATAATGGGATTTATTTCGGAGGTAACAAAGACCACTTGCACAATCACTACTAATGCTCAAATTGTACCGAGAGAACTGCGATATTAAAAGGGCGTGAGGGACAAAAAAAAATATATATATATAAATAAATAAATAAAATAAAATAAAAAATAAAAAGCGAAAAAAAAAAAATTCTTACATTTACTTACCTCCGATACTAGTCAAATTAACTATCCTTCCTCTTGACTGTCTCAACAAGGGTAAGAAGGCTTTCGTAACTCTCACAGGGCCAAAAGTGTTCACTTCAAATGTTTCCTTAAAATCAGCCATACTCGTTAGCTCCACATCAATTCCTTTTTGAATGCCAGCGTTGTTTACGAGAGCCCAAAACTCTGAAAAATGGAATCCATTAGGGTTACTTAGAAAATATTTAACAGACTCAAAAATTAAGATGATAGTATCTTAATAAGATAAATCTAAGAAAATTCGTTGCTATAAAGTTACCAGTTACCCCTTTTGACCCTTTATTAACCGACGGGACTCAGAAGTCCCGCTTATATTAATTTGGTATTATGAATTATAAATGGCTGGAATCATGCTGAAGCATTTAAGTACCACTCCTTGTATAGTCAGGGATACCTGATAGAGATTTTTCTGTTTATTACTCTCAAGCTAATTTTTCGTGAGTAGCTTCATTTTAATGAGACGCCCAACTTTTCCTCTTACAACAATTCTCGATTGTGGTGTAGCTAACAGTGGTAGCATGGGTCAAATGTGTCGATTCGATGAGTCTCAAAAACTTATCACTAACTGTGGCTTTTTTAATCAAATCGTAAGATAATTATTAACATTGTTGAAAAAAATATTTGTCCTATAAGGTGTATGGTTTTATCAAAGAGTCCCCCTCCTCCCAACAGGTATCGATTACGAGGTCATCAAAGGTAATTACTAACAACCCAAGTTTTTTTCTACTGCATACTTAATATGTATATAATTTAACAGTCACATTGTCCTACAAATTGTGTGGTATGTTATCCCGGTCCTACGATCAGAAATTGTTAGAACCACGAGACCACTTTTTTCATTACTAACTGTAGGACAAAAATATTACATTATAGGTTAGTGTATTCTCTATCCAGATAAACCATTGTCCTACAAGAAAACAGGTAGGTATCACGAGTCCGACACGAATAGTAAATTTCGCTTTCTCTTTGGAATAAGTGAAAGCATCTGTTTAAGTTTTACTAATTTTATTTTCCAGTTAAATTATTTGGGTATTGTCTTTGCATTCATAAAAAACAATTAATCTTCATCAGATTCTTCAGATAAATCATCATCTTCTTCACTAATCTCACTTTCATCTTCATCTTCTTCATTTTCGTCTTCATTTTCTTAGTGATATCTGATTCTGTAATAACATTTAAAAAATAAAGAAATTGCCCATTAATTAATAAACGAATAAAAATACAAATACTATTAATAGGGGACCTTGTAAGTCAGAAAATAGTTCTTCAAAGGATGGACTTTGTGGACCATCAAACAAATAGTATTCGTATATTTGCCGTCAATTATCGTCCATCCATAATTTTTCAGCAACTTTTTTGTGGGACACTGCATGTGTGCATTGCACCATACGTTACAGATAAATACAGTTCGCTTAATTTGTTACGGTAGTTCTTGCTTTGTATGCGGAAAACTCGAAGGATCATATCCTACGATATTCTTTAAAAAAATTCTTCTTTTTCATTTTTCGCTTTATAGCCATTTTCAAACAATTCGTATCTACTTTGTTGAGGTCATTTTTCGTTTTTAATGAATATACTCTACATACGTACTCTTCAATGCTTCGAACTAACTCATTCAATGTTGTTAATGCTGTATGTTCACTTCGCTATAACAACATCTTGATATTTGTGTTGAGGATGCTTTCGAGCAGATAAAAAAGTTTTGCAATGAAGCCAAATTTCTTTACTAAATTTCTTGACATCTTCTCTTTTCCGTCGAAATGTAGGATTTTTGCAAAACAAATTGCACAAAACGCACTCCATTATTATTTTGGAGCATTAAAAAAAATCTTGACATTTGTTGTTAGAAGACAAACACGTGGTCGAATGAAACTTTTTTTTTGCACGGTTATGGTTGACATTTACGGAGAATATATAATATGCTCTGGGCATGCGTACCGGCAAGGCTCAGCTATAATGCCAAATTGTACAAAGTAAATTTATTTTTACTTGTATTAATTTAAAATGTGTATTCAAATGGTATGTAATGGTGTGTAATGGTATGTAAAATGTGTATTCAATTTCGTGGTACCACAATAACGTACCACGAAATTTGAAGGACAATATGACTGTTAAATCAAATAAATATTAACTAAGCAAAAATTTAAAAATCAGGTAATTTGTAATTATTCTTGATGATCTCGTTATCAATACATGCTGGGAGGAGGGGACTCTGATCAAACCATACATTTTATAGGAAGAATATTTTTTCGACTTATGATAATAATTTCCTCAATATTTAATAAAAAATCAAGAGTAAGTATTAAATTTTTGAGAACCATTAAATAGACATGTTTTATCCCTACTACCCCTGTTAGCAACCACAATCCAAAATTTCGTTTATGAAATTGTCGCGTGTCTCATTGAAACGGCGCAATTTAAGAAGATTCAGCTTGGTGCTGATTAGTTTTTCATCAGGGTACTACATTTTTAGAACGTAGGACCGGGATAACGTACCATGCAATTTGTAGGACAATGTGACTTTTAAATTATATACATATTAACTAAGCAATAGGAAAAAACTCATCCGGTTAGTAATTACTTTGATGACCTCGTAATCGATACCTGTTGGGAGGAAGGGGACTATTTAATCAAACCATACACCTTGTAGGACAAATATTTTTTTCAACAATGTTAATAATTATCTTACGATTTGATTAAAAAAGTCACAGTTAGTGATAAGTTTTTGAGACTCATCGAATCGACACATTTGACCCATGCTACCACTGTTAGCTACCACAATCGAGAATTGTTGTAAGAGGAAAAGTTGGGCGTCTCATTAAAATGAAGCTACTCACGAAAAATTAGCTTGATAGTAATAAACAGAAAAATCTCTATCATGGATCCCTGACTAGTACTTTGCTGAGAGGCCGACACATGGTACCTGCCATCGGAAGCAGTTTTCTTAGGAGTCCTAAGGCGTAGAGGGCTTTAGACCTTACTAATTTTCAAAATTTTTATACTCGGTATATATGTTGTTTGATGTATTATAACCCTTTTTAAGGCGGTGGTAAATATCTTACCACCACGCCAGAACTTAAAACGCACTAGAAACGCACAAAAGTTTTATGTACAACATGTAATGTTCCATTGTGAGCTGCTCCATGTTTCATGTTGTTCCATCAGACAAACTAAAAGTATTTTTTGGTCATAAATGAGCTTCATTTTTCTAATTATAATGCAAAATGTGAACTTTGGAGAAAACGGCTTGTGCCCGTTAAAGGGTAAAACTAAAAAAAAAAAAAATGGAAAAATTCATTGTTGAATTAATTTGGGACTTAAAGGAATTCTCAAACCATGAAAAGAGGATTGATTTTACTTGCACGAAATATTAAATGCTTCTTTAATTTGATTTTCTTTGTCGTTCTGTATTTCGCAATCATGCAAAAAAGAGACTTTTTGTTCTCAAAAATATGTTTTAAGTGTGAGAAAGATAAATTAGAAATAATTTGTAACCTAAGCCATTTGGATGCGAGTTACTTGGTGTTAGGAATCCGCTGTTCGTATATAAGGGACACTAGGCCCATTTAGCTCTGAACGAACTTCTTGTTTGTTGATTGCTTGGATGCTGATCAATGGTATTCAAAGTTAAGTAGCCGGGTGCAGCAACATATTTACTGCCGTGTTCTCCATTAAAAATACATATATATTTGTTTAGTTTTTTTTTTTTTTTTGACTCCGCAGAAGAAAAGGTAAAACTATTACTTCTTTTATCTTGTGTCATTGGGAGGAGATTTTATTAAAAAAATTGCTTTTATTTGAAATAGCTATTTTACAACTATAGAAACTGCGTTGTTAAAACGCAGTATCTATTTGAGCAGTATTGCTCTTGTAGTTCATGTTGAGTCCTAAGCTGGCAAGACAAAGATCAAACCAGCTCCATGAGTTCAAAAACCATTAGAAAATCAAAAAAAAAAAAAAAAAGAGATGAGGTTTAGAAAACACCTCGTTCAAGTTAAAATCTGTACAAATTAACACTGGCAAAACAAGAATTATTCTTTGAATGACAGTTATTACAAACAAGCAAAAAAAAAAAAAAGGATTTTTGAGCTGTCCCGAGCAAAAAATAAATAAATAAACAATAAGAATGCTACCTGATGTTCCTAAATTCTCCTTCACGTAGTTTAACGCATTTTTCACGCTGTCGTCTTCTTTGACATTGAGCTCAAAGATCTGCAAGCGTTTGGAACATTCCTTCTTCAAATCGCAAGCACCTTTTCCTTCTGGGAAAAGGCAAGCAGCGAATACATGAAAGCCAGCGGAATCGAGACGCTTTGCCAAAGCGTGGCCGAAGCCGCTGTCACAACCTGAAATAAAACAATATTTAAACATTTATAATATTTAAAATAATATAACAAGATTTTCAGTAGTCTCAAAATGATAACACATTCAGCGGTTAATATCTTGACAAAACACAATTTAATAAGAGGACTAAGTGCAGTAGAAATAAGAGAGAAAGAAAAAAACTTTGAGGAGGAACATATTGGAACAGAAAGGGTACGTGTGATAAATTGTAGATGAGACGCTCCTAAACGTATCTAAGTCAACATACTAAAAATAACATTCGTAATGACGCGCAAAATACGTTTGTGTTAATTTATTTTTATTTTAAAGACTTTCTTGAAGAATCATGAAAAAGTTTTGAGAATCAAAAACATTGTGTATGACATCAAATGAAAGAAGTTTCACACCGAAAAAAGAAATTATATTGATTTATCTACAGGAAATAACGAAACAGATGACAAAAACTGAAAATTTTTGCAGTGTTGAAAAATGTCATTTAACACCCGGAAAGCGCGCGACATACCGATACACGACAGCTCGCTGGATCATAATGACCAATATTACATTTTAAGAGGAATTAAACAATATTTAATGAATAATTTAGTAGTAAATCATGATTTTTACAAATATTAACCCAGCATCTCAAAAGTATATCCAAGGTCAAGGAGTCGACTTTGAATGCAGCTACAGAGGACATGGTCCATTTCTTTCAAACAGAAGTAGAGCTGCGATTGTTTTTTCTTGCGGCTGTGTCGGAATGACCCAGCGTGCGCTTGAATGTTAAAAACAAATCTGAGTGACTTAGAGCAGATAATATTCCCTTCAATTATAATTTTAAAAAAAAGTTAAATACAAATCCTAACATGAACCAAAATCAAAAGTTAAGAAGTCATACAATAAAAAAGAGGTTTTCCTAAAATAAAATCAGATTTACATACTCTAAATCAAATTTCATCTTCAGTTCACCCATTTATGACCAGTAGCTAAAAAAACGGGGCGCTTGTTAATTACTGCAGACAAAGATCTGTAATACGTATATCCTTTTACTAAAGCTGTTTTTCACAAGTAGAATATTCCTTCTTGTGAAAACCACATGAAGCCGCTAGCTGGACATTCGAGTTCTTTTATTGACAGTTATTTTTAGGTAAGTGAGTCAAACAATGATACAGCATGGGTAGTCGCAGAAAAATATGTTTTTGCGAACTTATTTTTTATAAAATTAAACTATTTTGAAATGTGAAGTTATAATCCAACGTTAAAAGAAGCACAAATATACAGGTATACTTGCAGACACGTGTTTCGGGGCCACAAGGAACTCCTTTTTCAATGCAAGAAGTGTGAGCTTTAGGATGAAGAATCATCCGATAAAAGCAACACGGGAGGGGGGGGGGGGGACAAAAGACAGTATAAAGAGCAAAAACTGGATATTAACAAAACAAACAAGACAATGCTTAGAGCCGAAATTTATTACATGAAACCATCAAGAAAAACCCGTTAAAAAACAAATTTCCAAAAAGTCCTAAAGATAATTATTAAGATAAACATTGTCAAATGAATGAAACCCAGGGTCTGCCCTAGCAGTTTTGCCATCCCGGACAAAAATGTGAAATGCCGCCCCTCTTCACAATTAAAGTTTGAAAAGAAAAAAAAATTGCTGATAAATACGAGCCAATAAATAGATGTTGTGAAATAAAAACAGCATGACGAAATAAAATCCGATATTCAGGATAGGATTTGGACCGCACGGGACCCTACGCTGTTTTAGATATGGGACCCCTTTTGTAGTCCGGAAAACTTTATTGTAAGCAAAACTGGCCATTTTTGTCATCTAAGTGTATCTTTTTCGCTGATAAAGAACCTCATGTTTCTTTTTTTAATGCTCAAGCTGTCTTTTCTCTTTTTCTTTTTGTGTATGTGTGTTTTTCATAAACTTTGAAGTTGGATCAGCATGAAGAAAATGATGCAGTGACCACTTTAAATGGAGTATAGAATATCTGCAATTTCAGGGGGTTCGGGGGTTCTCCCCCGAGAAAAAATTTGAAAAGATATCTAAGATTCTGCATTTTGAGGCCGTATGAGGAGTAATTAAGACTAAAAAATTATCAGGAGAGAAATATGCAAACAAAAACTTTTTAAAAATTTTACCTTCTTTTGCAAATTAAAATCAATCTAAATAGAAATTGCTTGTGCTTGTGATTCCGCAAATCGTTGACATAAATCGACAGAGAAAAAGAGCTTGGGAGGAGAAAAGAAAACACATCGTCTCTTGCTCACATCTTCTTTCGGTATATAATTATTGTTTGATCGTCACTCCAACCCACCGACTAACACAGCACTGTTCTTAAGGTAACATGATCAATAGGAAAAAAATGCATAAAATTGTTTGAAAGAAATGGCGTAAATACTTAGAAATCAAGAGAGTAACATCCCGGGAATTCGGAAAATTAATGGTTCATACA
Organism: Uloborus plumipes; assembly: GCA_038373865.1. Taxonomy (NCBI): domain Eukaryota; kingdom Metazoa; phylum Arthropoda; class Arachnida; order Araneae; family Uloboridae; genus Uloborus; species Uloborus plumipes. The sequence goes on along the minus strand of JAXGGA010000838.1, from coordinate 167,748 downwards.
TTTGATAAGAAATAAAGTTGTAGCACTTTTCAAGGAGTTTTAAAGATTTATTTATTTTCAAAGACTCTGGAAAAACTATATGTTATTCACTTTCCAGTCCCTCTTGTTAGTAGTTGCATCAATTTGTTGTTCTCTTTCAATTAGCAAGAGTTCAAAGGTGTCAGTTGTGAAAAGTAGCTTCGATTCAAGATAATTTTTCTTTCTGAGGAGGAAAATATCTTTAAAAATGATTTAGAAATATTAAAAAATATTTGATAGTTCATAAAAATTGAAATTTTATTTAAAGTTCGGCTCTATGATTGAGAAAATATTGATCACTAGCTGAGCCATTTTCGAATTTTCAAGAACCCTGAAAAAAAAAATATCTACTAAAAAGCTTTAAAAAATCTGAAGAAAATGTAACCATGTTTGGAACAAGTTTCAAAAAAAAAAAAAAAAAAAAAACTGCAGAATATTCAGAGAAAACTAAAAGAAAAAAAAAAATTTTGTGGATTTTTTGCGGATTATATTGAAGATAAAATGCAATTGTTTTTTTTTTTTTTTTTTCAGTCTTTTAAAATTGTTCAGAAATCTTAAAAAAAAAAAAAAAACTTCACATTTTCTGCAGATTATTTTTAGCTAGGAAACCCTTAAGAGTTCCCAGAACCTATAGGTGTACGACCTCTGTGTTAGATCAAGCGCATTTATATGTCGTGATTCCTATCAGTCAATATAATTTCCAAATATTTCATCACAGGCTGCCTGATGGGAGGACACTGTGACCTCCTGAAAACATTTCTCATTCGGCAAATCTTTAATGATGATTTGGATTCGGTAGAATTTATCGCTTCATTTGGCGAGTTATTTTTCTCCTCTCAAAAAACTATGTTCGGTGCACCAGTGTCTTCTACCAACAATTTCAAAAACTTTACATGCTTAAAAAGCTGTCTACTGTAGTTATTATTACTTTTTTCAATGTCTACGTTGATATTATACAGATTCGTTTATTTAATTGGCAATGTTGCAATAGCCAAAAATGTCGGTTGAAGTGTATACATTCAAATAACACACTTAAATATCGCTTCACTCCTACTTTTCAAGATTCCAAGCTACAAAAAGAATGATGTTTGTGAAAAAGCTTCATACATTTTCTTTTCATAAACAAACATTTATTTTAGATATTCGAACCAAAATGCCGCCCCTAAAATTTGAGGCCCCGGACAGGGGTCCGGAATGTCCGGCGCTAGGGCCGCCCCTGATGAAACCACTTATGAATAAAATAGCAATAAATTTGCAAATAGGAAAATTATGTACCGAAGCAATTCTAACACACGGAAAAACAGCAGAAAGAAAACCGAATGAAATAAAATGAAATGAAATTAGTCAAAAATGTGTGCAAAAAATTGAAAAGGTAAATTAATTATTTAATGTAAAGATAAGCGACATGAAAAGCCAAAAGGCTAACAAATATAATTTATACAAATGGACGCCAAACAGCAGAAAAGTAAGGAATAGCATTTAGATCATTAACTAAATCAGAACTGTTTTTCAAAATGTGGAAGGATTCCCAAATATCGAGATCTGATGGGTTGGGGCATTTTTGGACAATTTGAAAAGAATTAAAATGGAAAGAATGATTCCTATCCCAACAATGTTGCACAATACTAGACTTATTTAATTGTTTCTTTTTCACATAATTCTGATGTTCTTTTAAGCGAAATTTCAAAGCACGTAGCGTTTGGCCTATATAGGAGAGATTGCAAATGCAATTAATTTTATAAATACCACAGCTGTTAAGAGGATAAATGGGATCTTTAAGAGAAGAGAAGCATAGTTTAATCATAGGAGAGAATACCACCAGGAAATTGAAACGTTTGAGAATCTTAGCAACCTGATAACTCACAGAGGGAAAGAATGGCAAAACAACTAAATAACTTTCTGATGACAGTTCTCTTAACAAAATCGCCCCATATCCGAAGGGAGTTGATGTGCGGTAGTTCGTAAAAACTTATCAGTAGGATTTGGCAAACACATGAGACAATTTTGATTTAACCTATTTATGCCCAAGTTTTTTTTACAATTTCTTTTAATTTTTATCTGCTCTTACTTAGAATGTTTCAAATGCATTTTAGGCGTCAAATGGGTCACCGCTGCCATATTACGAGGATAGTTTAAATCAATTGCCACAGCTTTAAGATAATTGAGTTCAGCTTTAATGAGTTCCGGTGAAGAACAAAGATTAATAGCACGGTAAACAAAAGAATTAAATGCAGCATATTTTTGACTAGGAGGGTGAGATGAAAGTCGATGAGGAGGTAACGAGACAGAAAATGGTTTGCGATAAACGGTAGTTTCAAAGCCTAATTCTGTACGAGAAACTAGAACATCAAGAAAGGGAATGCAATTATCCTGTTCTTTCTCACAAGAGAATTGAATATGAGGATCTATAGAATTTAAAACGGATAACATATCGTCATTTTGAAACTGAGTATAGTTCATTAGCACAAAGCAATCGTCAACATATCGAACGTAAAATTGAAACTGTAATTTTTGGAAACTTAACCTCAAAATAATGCATGTAAATACCACTAAGAATGGGGCTTAATGGATTACCCATAGCCAGACCATCTAACATAGTGTAAAACTGTAGCACAAATATACCTGTATATTTGTGCTTCTTTTAACGTTAGATTATAACTTCACATCAATCGCACAAAGGTGTTTCTTGTATTTATTTTGAAATGATTTACTTAAAATAGATCCCAGAAGTCCTCGGTAATGTTACTTTGCAAAAATAATTATATCATTTTTGTATAATCATGCTCAATCTGTAGCGTCCTGTTTAAACGTGACACGGGGATTCGTGAGTACAAAAAGCCTAACGTTTTTATCTGTCTGTAGCGTAATAAACTAGCGTTTTTGTTTGAAAACGTTTCTTTTATGTGATAACATAAAATCTCATCTTTAATTATAAGATAATTATTAGTAGATTAAGGTTCCAGGGCTAGTGTCTAAGTTGTGCAAATTGCTTCTTTGAACAGTTTGATTTTATCAAGGGAAATACGTTAGTAAAATTGCTAACCAAAAAGATTACGATCTTGGAGGCAATTGAGTTGCGCTCGCTCAATGTTCAGGCAAAATGACAAGAAAATGCGAAAAATGTACAATAAGACTCCATGATAATCTTTTCAACAAAACCATGCAAAATAACTACTCCGATTTTGTTATTTTTTATTATTATTCAGTAGAAGTTATGTAAAAATTAAAAAAAAGTTCAATTTGAAAGATTATGCTCATTTGACATAATTAAATCCTCAGAAATTATTAATGCTTTGCTCATGTGAAAATTTCAAGTATAATCTGATTTTGCTCACATATATGCCCAGTGTCCCACAAACAGGACATTGAATAACCAACTAAATATGGCACGGGTAACCCATTTGACGCCTAAAATGCATTTGAAACATTCTAAGTAAGAGCAGATAAAAATTAAAAGAAATTGTAAAAAACACTTGGGCATAAATGGGTTAAATCAAAATTGTCTCATGTGTTTGCCGAATCCTACTGATAAGTTTTTACGAACTACCGCACATCAACTCCCTTCGGATATGGGGCGCTTCTCCGTAAACTCGTAATTGGCTGTCCGGAACGTGCATTTACAAAATAATAAAGTGTAATAAAGTAATTATTGCTAGTAATGCAAGTAAAGCATTAATACTTTGTGGCCCAATTGTATTTGGAGTGATAACAATTTAATTTTTTTTTCTAGAAATTATCTAAGCGCCAAAAACACAGTCCCCTGGCTGTCCCAATCCCATAGTCTGTTAAAAATAGTATTTCAAAAAACCTATAAACACTGCATAAATTTGGCAATTAATATCTAAAAATAGAATGATGAAACTATATCTTTTTTATGAAATAAGGTGTAATTACGAATTTCTAAAACTTTAAATATTCATGTAAATTCTGTGCGGAGATTTTTCAAACAGTCCCCTGCCACAAATTCAAAGCGCCAATAGAAAAAATCTGTTACTTTTGCAAATGTTTTTTGTCATGAAGTTTAAAGTAATCAGTGTGATTTTGCCGAAATCGCCGAGAACGGTGTTGAAACGCTACTTTGCTTAGTTTGAGAGCCACATTTGTGATGAAAATATGCATCAGGGTCGTTGCGAAAACAGTCCTCTGGGAAGTGATTTTATTAATGTCAATTAATTTAATTATAAAACATATCAGTTTTTATGTCCATGATTTGTGCCTAAATTTACAGGTAGTCTCGTAACTATTTATGTTCCAATAGTTTTGCAGATATTACGCAACAAAGAGCAAAAACACAGTCACCTGGCACAGTCACCTGCCTAGTTATACCAAAGATACTATACTAGGCAGGGGACTTACCCCCTATCATGATTTGTCAGAAAAACAAAAACTTCAATTGGCTTTCTTTCAAACCAAAGTAATAGATTAATTTTCTGAGCAATAGCTATAAAATTATACGAACATTTAAAAAAAACCATGCCCTGACAGATTTAGTGTGAAAAATGACAAGTTTACTGAGAATCGCCCTTATACCGGACATGTAACTTCGGATGAGCCAGAAAATGAATATTTTCGACAACCGATTTCTAAGAACAAAATATGTTGCGTCTTGGCATCCTAGATACGGGAAATGTAATTTTAAAATGAAATATTTACATCTTTAAATCGTGCATTAACTTCAAAGTTTGGAAAAAAATAAGGTCAAAATTTCAAAATGTTCATTAAAATACAAATAGGGTTAGTTTCGGTAAGTGAGTTACCCCCCTAAAACTGAAATGTACATCTGGCTATTATCCTTTTAGACAATGGATCTTGTCATAATTCATCAGAAATTGCTTTTGTGTACTTTTTTCTCTGCCGTAGAACTTATGTTCCAAAATGTTCCGAAAAACATGTTTTCAAGCAACAGCTTTCAAAGGAGTGTTTCTAGGTTAGTTTTCATTATTCTTTTTTTATGTTCACTAAAGTGTCATGTATAGTTTAACCTAAAATGCATATTGCAGTAGGAATTTTTACACAAAGTATTATTAATGAGTGTATGAAGAGGGGTCCCACTTACTCTGTAAATTTTCCCTACAAGTACTAAGTGGATCCTTTTACCATGGAATAAGTAGGTATCTTCATAGTAGTGACGATATCAAGATGAAAAATAACTCGGATCCAAAATTATGTGATGAATTCAAGATAATAATGGAGGCCTAGAAAGAATTGATAGTTCAGCTGCAGAACTGCAATAGCTCGTGACTTCGTGACTATGTATTTAAGAAACTTACATCAAAGGCAACCAAAAACCGTGAAGTATTATGTGGCTTTAATTTTGGAAGTGGATGATGTAAATGAAAATAATGTTGCTAAATACTCCAGAAATAATAGAAATAACGACTTTTTATTGGTCTGATGCAGATGATGTTGGACTTATTATTCAAAAGATGGAAGTATTAATGATTTTCCCAGAGCCAACTTTAAGCAGACGCTGCCATTTTGTGTTTCCAATTTTTTTTTCAGCTTATAATGTTAGCTAACTTATGGCTCCCGGGAGCCCTACAATGAATGCTAACACATGTGACTGAAGCATGACGCGAACATACCGTTATGCTGCCATGGCGTTGTGAAACTATATTAGGGGTAACCATGTTTCGTGTTTGGTAGCACTCCATAACATCACCCAGCTGTTTATGCGGTGTGCCACTGAAAAGCAAAGTCCTATTTGGAGGTTCGTAACGGATTCTCCAGTGTACAAAAATGCAATTAGTGTCCAAATTTGATCTGGATCTATCGCTAACGACGGTCAGCATCCATTTGGTTGCTGTCAGTTCCCTCTGAACTCGGCACTACTCCAAGTGGGGACAGCGTGAATGTCCTAATACTTTGCTTTTCAAGCGGCACATCGCACTCACAGTGGGAGGGACGCGATGGGATGCTATCGTATACAAACATGGTCACTCCTAATATTGATTCATAGCCCTATGGTAGTTTAATGATCTGTTTGTGTCACACTTGAGCCACATTTTTTGACATTCTTAGCGGAGCGACCAGGAGCCATTTTTAATAGGACAACGCTCGGTCAAACACGGCAAGGGTGTCAAAGAAATTTCTCATTCGCAACATCATCTTCTCTGGCAAGCGCAATGCCCTGATTTGTCCCCAATCGAGCGTATCTGAGATGACTTGAGTCGATCAATTCTACAGCCTATTATTTTACTCGAATTAGAGGCGTATTTATAGAAACTGAGGTACAAGATGACGCCGGATACCGTACGAGGCTTCTATGCCTCAGTAAGGACGCTCATAAAGGGGGGCAGATTGGGGCTCGAGCACCTCTTTAGATATTGGCAGTGCCAATTTTAAAAATAAATTATGTGCATAAAGATTAAAACATTTCAACGAAAGCCATTAATAAATAAGGGTTAATAAAAATTCCTTGACATGAAAATTGTAGCACAATTTTATTCTTCATTTGAGTTACTTTCATAATTGTAACAATGTATTTTGCATGACATATTTGTCTTCTAGCTGAGAGGAAATATGAATTCCCTTTACATTGGGGTAGGAAGTATAATGCTCTTATGTGCCATTATTGTAAAATATATCCAACATTATAATAAAGGCAACAGTGGCTCAAAATTCCCATTAAAATAAACATAATATTCCTTAAAATTAGCCATAACAATGTGGACAACAGATATGAAAAATCGGAATCAGCTAAAAAGGAAGTGAAAAAGTTAGTAGGAAATAGGTAGAAAGTGAAAAAAAAAAAAAAAAAAATCTTTAAGTTGAAGCCTTAACACTTAAACAATGCGTTAGCACCCCTCTAAAATTACACATGATCGCCCATGTGCTTCAAAGCTAGACTCTATCATCTCATACATTCATGCTAGGGGTGGTTTAACAGAATACTTAATTCTCTATTTGGGATTTTTCCAGTAACAAATGATCATTTTGCTTTCATTTTGTGACCACTATATAATATCAATTTTGCCGCTATGTGTGAAAAATTCCATTTCATTCTGACAGCTTGGTGCAACGATATTTTTTTCCTTTGCAAAAAGTGTATTTAACACAAAAGTAATCAATTTGTCCCGGGTTCTAATCCCGGCTCGGGCATGGATGTACTTTCTCTCTCCTGTCCTTGTCCTTTCTCTGTGTGATTGTATTGTTGGGCTGTGAGTGGTTGCCTGCTCTATAAAAGAGTCCTTCTTATGGCATGTGTGTACTGTGGAATTCGGTCTTCAAACCAAATTACGATACTGGAGGAAAAGTGAAGCAGCGCACCTCATATTGACAGCCTAGATGGCACAATACAACAACAGCATCAAGGGGTTAATGAAAAATCCCCGCTCCCCTTATTTTGATCGAGGAAACAAACCGCGACAGCAATGACCAACGTTTAATGAATTCTTTCTAAGTTTAGAAAACATTTGGCACTTGCTCAATTCGTTGTTACTGGTGGGACATTTTTTTGCATATGTTTGCACTTTATTCCAGGAGTTTAAAACCTTGGAGTTTTGGCTTTGTTTTGACATATCTGAATATAAAAATTCATTATTCATCTTAATGTATAAAATTAGCAACTTAAAAAAAAAGTGCATTTGTAAAATCTATACCTCAGAACCAAACTAACGTAAGTCCATTTTTGTAACTTTTCAGGAGAAGGAAAAACCGATTGTCGTATGTATGCAAAGGATAGGACTCGCGCTCTTTTGACGTTGTTAAATAATTGTGAAGGAATTGGTATTATGGAATGCTGTTCTCATGGGATCGATGCAGAATGAAATTCTACATACAATTCACTTATAAAGTGAAAATCGCCAATTTTGAACTTACATCGTTCTGGACTTACAGAAATAATGACTTGTAAGTGATGCGGGTGTGACAAATACAGTAAACTGCCCATTTTCGGCTGCTAGATTATCCACGGGTCTTTCACATTTTAGTTTTCTTTTTTAGCCTACTTTCCAGTTGAAATAAAAGAAAGACGAAAAAAGTATTAAAAGTGGCTTAATGCATCTAAAAAATATCGCCAAGTCCAAAAAATATCGCTAAGTTAAAAAAAATATCGCCAAGTCCGAAAAAAAAGCCAAAAAGAAATAAAAAGGTAAAATGAATATCGAAAAATTAAAAATTGGAAAGTAGGGTATTGAGATGGGGAATTTGTGTCGGTCAGTCTGTCTGTCCCCCCCCCTAATAACTTTTGAATGAACATTCCGATTTGGACAAACTTTTTTTTGCTGGAAAGAGCTCGGCGAGTACAGCTCATTCCCATATTGATTTTTCGATTTGAACAATTTTTGGTTCAACTTTGAACCGTTCAAACAACCTGTCCCGCGATGCTAACTTTTGAGTGAACAGTCCGATTTGAACAAACTTTTTTTTGTTCGAAAGATCTTTTCAAGGATACTTCATTCCCGTATCTACATTTTTGATTTGAACAATTTTTCGTTCAACATTGAACCGTTCAAACAAGCTGTCACCCCTAATAACTTTGAGTGAACAATCCGATTTAAATAAACTTTTTTTTTTTTTTTTGTTCGAAGGATCTCAGCAAGGATACTTCATTACCGTAGTTAAATTTTCAATTTGAACATTTTTTCGTTCAACATTGAACCGTTCAAACAACCTTTCCCTACCTAATAACGTTTGAGTGAACCGTCCGAATGGAAAGAACTTTTTTTTGTTTGAAAGATCTCGGAGAGGCTCATTCCCATATTTCGCTTTTTGATTTGAACCATTTTTCGTTCAATATTGAACCTTTCAGAAAAAAATTCAACATTAGCGCCTACGGGGAATTTAAGTTGAATGTTGATCCTGAACTTAAAGTCGGATTTCCTCCAAGCTAACTTTGTAAGAAAATGGTTTTGATAAATAATGTTTGTAAAGTACTTTTCTGAATAGTCTTCTGTGAGGACTCTGATTCCGACTCCGACTCCGCAAACATGGTGGAAATGCAGGCTCAGAAAAAAAATGACTGACTGTGCTGACGATGTTTTGTTTATTTATTCATTTGTTTTATTTTATTTATTACTAGCAAAAATACCCGGCGTTGCTTGGGTCAGTAATATTGAGAAACAATTTATATACTCACCTTTGTTTTTTTTTTTCCCCTGAACTGAAAGAACTCAAAACACACCACTTTGACAATTTTTAAAATGTCGCCAAATTTTTGCGTAACTGTTTTGGGATACCTAGGATAATTTTGCTACCCTCCTTACTTTATGAAAATACATTAAGTATTATTATGTCACTAATTTTTGTCACAGAGAAATGGAAATCAAATGTTGAGATACTATTGCTGACCATAAAATGACGTTAAAAGTTTTTATCCTAAATGATTTCGAAATTAATAGGGAACATTTAGCAATTATTTATGCAAAAATGCAAATTAATGGTAATTTTAGTCTTGTTTAAGGGTTTTATTAATTTAGTATGTGGATTACTTTTTGACATAATTTTAAAAAGGTTTTTAATGGATACATACGGAATGGGAAAACAAAAGAAAAAAAAATACGTAATAATACTTTACTTTTAACACGACATAACCAAAATAAAACAATTATTATCTGATATTTATCGACTGCGGCAAAATCTCAATCATCGATATAATACTCCAACTTTTCAAATGTGGGAGTATTATATCGATGATTGAGATTTTGCCGCAGTCGATAAATATCAGATAATAATTGTTTTATTTTGGTTATGTCGTGTAAAAAGTAAAGTATTATTACTTTTTTTTTTCTTTTGTTTTCCGATTCCGTATGTATCCATTAAAAACCTTTTTAAAATTATGTCAAAAAGTAAAGTAATCCACATACTAAATTAATAAAACCCTTAAACAAGACTAAAATTACCATTAATTTGCATTTTTGCATAAATAATTGCTAAATGTTCCCTATTAATTTCGAAATCATTTAGGATAAAAACTTTTAACGTCATTTTATGGTCAGCAATAGTATCTCAACATTTGATTTCCATTTCTCTGTGACAAAAATTAGTGACATAATAATACTTAATGTATTTTCATAAAGTAAGGAGGGGAGCAAAATTATCCTAGGTATCCCAAAACAGTTACGCAAAAATTTGGCGACATTTTAAAAATTGTCAAAGCGGTGTGTTTTGAGTTCTTTCAGTTCAGGGAAAAAAAAACAAAGGTGAGTATATAAATTGTTTCTCAATATTACTGACCCAATACCAAAAATGGGGCCCCCCCCCGCAACGCCGGGTATTTCTGCTAGTAAATAAATAAAATAAAACAAATGAAATAAATAAACAAAACATCGTCTGCACAGTCAGTCATTTTTTTTCTGAGCCTGCATTTCCGCCATGTTTGCGGAGTCGGAGTCGGAATCAGAGTCCTCACAGAAGATTATTCAGAAAAGTACTTTACAAACATTATTTATCAAAACCATTTTCTTACAAAGTTAGTTTGAAGGAAATCCGACTTTAAGTTCAGGATCAACATTCAACTTAAATTCCCCGTAGACGCTAATGTTAAATTTTTTTTCTCTGAACGGTTCAATATTGAACGAAAAATGGTTCAAATCAAAAAGCGAAATAGGGAAGTATGGAAAGCCTCTCCGAGATCTTTCAAACAAAAAAAAGTTTCATTCCATTCGGACGGTTCACCTCAAAAGTTATTAATTTATTATTTTTTTGAATTTAATATTTTATTATTTATTATATATTTTTTTTATTTTTAATTATTTATATATATATTATTAAGTTGATTTTTATTTGTATTATTTATTTAGTTTTATTATATTTTTATTAATAATAATTATATTTTTATTATATTTTATTTTTTATATTTATATTTATTATATATTTATTATATATATTATATTATATATTATTTATTATTTTATTATTTAATATTTATTTTTATTTTATTATATATTTATTTATTTAATATATATTTTTATTATTTATATTATAATTTTTATTTATTATATTATTATTTTTTATTTTTATTATATTATTTAATTTATATTATTATTTATTTAATTTTATATTTATATTTATATTTTAATTTTTTAATATTATTATTTTTAATATTTATTTTTTATATTTATTTTTTTATATTTTATTTTTATATTTTTTATTTTATTTAATTTATATTTTCTATTTTATTTTATTTTATTTTTTTTTATATATTTTTATTTATATTTTTTTATTATTTTTATTATTATTTTATTTATATTATTTTATTTATTTTTATATTTTTTTATTTATATATTTATTTTTTTTATTTATTATTTTTAGTTTATTATTTCTATTTTTATTTTTTAGTTTTTATTTTTTATATTATTATATTATTTTTTTTATTGTTTTATATTATTATATTTTTTATTTATTTTTTTATTTTATTATTATTTTTTTATTTTATTTTTTTATTGTATTTAATGTATTTTTATTGATTTATATTTTTATTATTTTTTTTTTATTTTTATTTTATTTATATTATTTTATATTTTTATAGTTTTTATTTTATTTATATTTTTTATATATTATTTTATTTATATTATTTATATGTTATATTTTTATTTTATTATTATTTTATTTTTATTTAATTTTTTTATAATTTTATTATTTTTTTTTTTTTATTTTTATTTTTTTTATATATTTATTTTTATATTATTTTATTATATTTATTATTTTATTTTTTTTATTATTTTATTTAATTTATATTATTTTTTATATTATTATTTATATTTTATTTTATTTAAATTATTTTTATTTTTATTATTTTATTCTTTATATTTTTATATTATTATTTTTTATTATTTTTATATTATTATATTTTATTATTTATATTTATATTTTTTTATTTATTTTTATTTTATTTTTATTTTATGTTTTTTAATATTTTTTTATTTATTTAATTTTATATTATTTTTTTATTTATATTATTTTATTTTTATTTTTTTTATATTTAGTTTTTATTATTTTTTGATTTATTATTATTTTTTTTTTTTTATTATTATTATTTTTTTTTTTTAATTATTTTATTTTTTATTTTTATTTTATTATTTATTTATTTATTATATTATATTTATTTTTATTTTTATTTTATTTATTTTTTATTTTATATTTTTATTATAATTTTATTTTTTTATTATTATCATTTTTTTTATTTTTTTTCATTTTATTATTGTTTATTTTTTTGTTTATTATTTTATTTTTTATTTTTTTTATTTTATTTTTTTTAATTTTTTATTATATTATTTTTATTTTTATTATTATTTTTTATTATTTTTATGATTTTAATATTTTTTTTATTATTTTTTATTTTATTTTTTTTTTATTTTTATTTTATTTTTTTATTTTATTTATTTTTTTTTATTATATTTATTTTATTTTAATTTTTATTTATTTATTATTTTTATTTATTTATTTTTTTTATATTTATTATGTTTTATTATTTATTTTTTATTAGTTTTATTTTATTTTTATTTTATTATGTTTATCTTTATTTTTATTTATTTTTTATTTTTTTATTTTTTTATATCTTTTATTTATTTTTATTTTTTTTATTATTTTTTTATATTATTTATTTATATATTTATTTTATATTTATTTTTTATTTATTATTATTTTTTATTTATATTTTATTTTTATATTTTAATTATTATTTTTATTTATTATTATTGTATTAATTTTTATTATTTTATTTTTTGTATTTATTATTTATTTTATTTATGTTTTTATAATTTTTATATTTTTATTATTTTTTATTTTTTTTTATATTATTTGATTTTATTATTTTATGTATTTGTATAATGTATTTATTATTTTTTTTTTTTTATTGTTTTATTTTTATTATTTTTGTTTTATTTTATTATATATATTATTTTAGTTTTGTTATTTTTTTACAATTAAATATATTTATTTATAATTTTTATTTTTTTTATTTATTGTTTGTAATTATAGCTTTTATTTAGGTTTTATTTATTATTGATTTTATTATTGTTTATTTTATATTATTTTATATTTTATTTTTATATTTATAATTTTTCTATTATTTTTATTAATTTTATTTTTATTTATTTATTTTTTAATTTTATTTTTATATTTTTTATTAATATATTTATTATTTTTTTATATTTCTATTTTTTTTTTTATTGTTATATTTTTTTTTATTTTTTAATTTCTTTTATTTTTATATTTATTTTATTTTATTATTTTTATCTATTATTTGTTTTGTCTTAATCTATTTATTATTATCTTTTATTTTTTAGTTTTTATTTATTTTTTTATTTTTTTATTTTATTATTTTTTTTATTTATTATATTATTATTTCATTTTATTTATATTATTTATTTTTTTTTATGATTCATATTTTTTATATTTTTTTTTATTTATATTTATTTATTGTTTTATTTTATTTATTAATTTTATATCTTCTTTCTTAGTTTTTGTAATATTATTTTTTTTAATTTTCTATTTTATTTTATTTTTTTTTTTATTATTTAATTATTTTTATTATTTATATTTTTTTATTTTTATATTTTTTTATTTTCAATTTTATTTTTATATTTATTTTCTATTTGTTCTCATTCATTCATATTTATTTCTTATTCATATTATCATAATCTAAGCTATTTAATATTCTCATTATCAAATTATCTTATATTTTATTATTATAAATATTTTATTATGTTATACATATTCTATATATTTTTTATTTAAACTATTCAATATTTTCTTATATTATTTTTATTTTTATAATTTATACTACATATCAACTTTATAGAAATTGTTATTTTATTATTCGATAATTTTATTTTTAATTATTAAAAAATATCAAGACGGAGTCACAAATAATATACTAAATAGTATACCAGCCTCTGTACGACACATCACACACTAAAACATACAAACACCAACATACAAAAACCAAACTAACACATTCGAAAGCACAACATGACACACAACACACAACAAACCAACACCCTCAAACACCAACAACACACAAACACACAACACCACAAACCAAAACACAAACAACTAAAAAAAAACAACACAACAAACAACACACAAAAAACAAAAACAACACCAAACACACAACAAAAAAAACAACCACAACACACATAAACAAAACACAACCTACACAAACAAACCACAAACACCACAAACACCAACACACAAAAACACACATAACACAAACAACCAAAACACACAACAAACAAACAACAACACAACACCCAAACACATAAACAACCCACACAACACACCACAAACAAAAATCAAAACACCAAAAACAACAAAAACAAACTAAAACAAAATAACAAAAAAAAACAAAAAAAAAACAAAAAACAAAAAAACACCAAAAAAAAAAAACCAACAACAAAAAAAACAAAACAAAAACCAAAAAACACTAAAAAAACAAAAACAACAAAAACAAAAACCAAAACAAAAAAAAAAACAACACAAAAAACACAAAAAAAAAAACAAAAAAAAAAACAAAAACAAAAAAAAAAACAAAAAACAAAAACAAACAAAAAACAAACAAAAAACAAAAACAAAAAACAACAAAACAAAACACACAAAAAAACAAAAAAACAAAACAAAAAACAAAACAAAAACACAAAAAAACACAAACAAAACAACAAAAAAAACACAACAAACAAAAAAAAACACAACAAACAAAAAAAACAAAAACAAAAAAACAAACACAAAAACACAAACAAACAAACACAAAAACAAACACACAACAAAAACACAACAAAAAACCAACAAAACAAACAAAAAAAACAAAACAAAAAAAACAACAAACAAAAACAAAAACAAAAACAAAAACACAACAACAAAAAAACAAAACACAAAACAAAACAAAATAAACAAAACCACAAAAAAACAAAAACAACAAAAAAAAAAAACAAAAAAACAACAAAAAACAAAAAAATAACAACAAAAAACAAAAAAAAACAAAAAAAAAACAACAACAAACAAAACACAAAAACAAACAAAACAAAAAAATCAAACACCAACCAAACAACAAAACAAAAAAAACAACAAAAAAAACAAAACACAAAAACTAACAAACCAACAACAAAACAGCAAACAAACAAACAAACACCAAGACAACAACACAAAACACACAACAAAACCTACAAAAACAAACAAACAAAACAAAACACACCACAAAAAACAACCAAAAAACAACCACAAAACCAAACCAAAACAACAAACAACAAAACCCCAACACCCCAAACAAAAAAAACCCACAAAAACCACCAAACCAACAACAAAACAAAAACTCACCACAAACAACAAACCAACACAAACCAAACCAACAAAAAAATAAAACCTACACCAACACAAAACCACCAAAAAAACAAACAAACAACACAAAACCAAACCCCCACCAAACAACAACCACCCAAACCAAACCAACAAACCAGAATAACAAAGACACCAAACACCCACAACACACCACAACCACAAACACAAAAGACTACACAAAAACCACACCACTCAAACCAAAACAAAAAAACCAAAACACCAAACCAACAAGAGAAAACACTCAAACCAACCAACCCAAATCAAATAAAAGACCATACAATGAACTACCAAAAATAGCACCACAAGCAAGCAAAAAGAAACAAAATAAAAAACAGTCAGAAAAAAAAACAAAAAAAAAATTAACTGCAAACGAAAGTCAATAAGCATTACACAGCCATCAGAAAACAGCCAATAAACAATAAAAAAACAAAAAAACAATACAAACACAACCGAACAAACTAACACTACAACCGAACAAACGTGCGCCAATAACAACACATGCACAACCCGACAACTAACAGTCAAAAAATTACCAACAACATGTATAACATAAACGCCTAACCTCAACAAAACAAAACAAGAACAGAAAACGACACCCAAAACCAAACTACCCGACAACAACCAAACTGACTAGCTACTGCAATAAAAAAAAAACAAAACAACAAGAATACCACCGAAAAGAAACAAAAACCACAAACCATCTAAACAACCAAACCTAAAACTATACACACCTGACAAAACAACCACACACATAGGAACGTTCCACTGTAATAGAGTGCCCTAACCCAGAAGTCCCGCCCGCCCAGTAACCCCATGTCCCCAAACCCACCGGACCAGTCCTACCCAGTCTGTCGCACCTACGAACCCCACCCCACCCCCACCGTATATTACCCACGAGCTAGAACACTAGCCCCCGATACATCTGGAGCCCTGCTTGAAGTGCCCGAATCCCAGTAAGTCCCGCCCCCTATGTTCCCCTCACAAAATGTAAATACGGGAATGAAGTATCCTTGAAAAGATCTTTCGAACAAAAAAAAGTTTGTTCAAATCGGACTGTTCACTCAAAAGTTAGCATCGCGGGACAGGTTGTTTGAACGGTTACAAAGTTGAACCAAAAATTGTTCAAATCGAAAAATCAAATATGGGAATGAGCTGTACTCGCCGAGATCTTTCCAACAAAAAAAAGTTTGTCCAAATCGGAATGTTCATTCAAAAGTTATTAGGGGGGGACAGACAGACGACCGACCGACCGACCGACACACAAATTCCCCATCTCAATACCCTACTTTCAAATTTTTAATTTTTCGATATTCATTTTACCTTTTTATTTCTTTTTGGCTTTTTTTTCGGACTTGGCGATATTTTTTTTAACTTAGCGATATTTTTTTGGACTTGGCGATATTTTTAGATGCATTAAGCACTTTTAATACTTTTTTCGTCTTTCTTTTATTTTTAACGGAAAGTAGGCTAAAAAAGAAAACTAAAATGTGAAAGACCCGTGGATAATCTAGCAGCCGAAATGGGCAGTTTACTGTATTTGTCACACCCGCATCACTTACAAGTCATATATTTCTGTAAGTCCAGAACGACGTAAGTCCAAAAATGGCGATTTTCACTTTATTAGTGAATTGTATGTAGAATCTTATTCTGCATCGACCCATGAGAACGGTATTCTATAAAACAAATTCCTTCACAATTATTTAGCAGCATTAAAAGAGCGCGAATCCCATCCTTTGCATGCATCCGACAATCGTTTTTCCCTTCTCCTGAAAAGTTACGAAAATGGACTTACGTTAGTTTGGTTCTGAGGTACAGATTTTACAAATGCACTTTTTTTTTAAGTTGCTAATTTTATACATTTAAGATGAATAATGAATTTTTATATTCAGATATGTCAAAACAAAGCCAAAACTCCAAGGTTTTAAACTCCTGGAATAAAGTGCAAACATATGCAAAAAAATGTCCCAACAGTAACAACGAATTGAGCAAGTGCCAAATGTTTTTCTAAACTTAGAAAGAATTCATTAAACGTTGGTCATTTGCTGTCGCGGTTTGTTTCCTCGATCAAAATAAGGGAGCGGGGATTTTTCATTAACCCCGTGATGCTGTTGTTGTATTGTGCCATCTAGGCTGTCAATATGAGAGTGCGCTGCTTCACTTTTCCTCCAGTATCGTAATTTGGTTTGAAGACCGAATTTCCACAGTACACACATGCCATAAGAAGGACTCTTTTATAGAGCAGGCAACCCACTCACAGCCCAACAATACAATCACACAGAGAAAGGACAAGGACAGGAGAGAGAAAGTACATCCATGCCCGAGCCGGGATTCGAAACCCGGGACAAATTGATTACTTTTGTGTTAAATACACTTTTTGACAAAGGAAAAAAATATCGTTGCACCAAGCTGTCAGAATGAAATGGAATTTTTCACACATAGCGGCAAAATTGATATTATATAGTGTCACAAAATGAAAGCAAAATGATCATTTGTTACTGGAAAAATCCCAAATAGAGAATTAAGTATTCTGTTAAACACACCCCTAGCATGAATGTATGAGATGATAGAGTCTAGCTTTGAAGCACATGGGCGATCATGTGTAATTTTAGAGGGGTGCTAACGCATTGTTTAAGTGTTAAGGCTTCAACTTAAAGATTTTTTTTTTTTTTTTTTCACTTTCTACCTATTTCCTACTAACTTTTTCACTTCCTTTTTAGCTGATTCCGATTTTTCATATCTGTTGTCCACATTGTTATGGCTAATTTTAAGGAATATTATGTTTATTTTAATGGGAATTTGAGCCACTGTTGCCTTTATTATAATGTTGGATATATTTTACAATAATAGGCACATAAGAGCATTATACTTCCTACCCCAATGGTAAAGGGAAATTCATATTTCCTCTCAGCTAGAAGACAAATATGTCATGCAAAATACATTGTTACAATTATGAAAGTAACTCAAATGAAGAATAAAATTGTGCTACAATTTTCATGTCAAGGAATTTTTATTAACCCTTATTTATTAATGGCTTTCGTTGAAATGTTTTAATCTTTATGCACATAATTTATTTTTAAAATTGGCACTGCCAATATCTAAAGAGGTGCTCGAGCCCCAATCTGCCCCCCTTTATGAGCGTCCTTACTGAGGCATAGAAGCCTCGTACGGTATCCGGCGTCATTTGTACCTCAGTTTCTATAAATACGCCTCTAATTCGAGTAAAATAATAGGCTGTAGAATTGATCGACTCAAGTCATCTCAGATACGCCTCGATTGGGGACAAATCAGGGCATTGCGCTTGCCAGAGAAGATGATGTTGCGAATGAGAAATTTCTTTGACACCCTTGCCGTGTGTTTGACACGAGCGTTGTCCTATTAAAAATGGCTCCTGGTCGCTCCGCTAAGAATGTCAAAAAAATTGTGGCTCAAGGTGTGACACAAACAGATCATTAAACTTACCATAGGCTATGAATCAATATTAGGAGTGACCATGTTTGTATACGATAGCATCCCATCGCGTCCCTCCCACTGTGAGTGCGATGTGCCGCTTGAAAAGCAAAGTTATTAGGACATTCACGCTGTCCCCACTTGGAGTAGTGCCGAGTTCAGAGGGAACTGACAGCAACCAAATGGATGCTGACCGTCGTTAGCGATAGATCCAGATCAAATTTGGACACTAATTGCATTTTTGTACACTGGAGAATCCGTTACGAACCTCCAAATAGGACTTTGCTTTTCAGTGGCACACCGCATAAACAGCTGGGTGATGTTTATGGAGTGCTACCAAAACACGAAACATGGTTACCCCTAATATAGTTTCACAACGCCATGGCAGCATAACGGTATGTTCGCGTCATGCTTCAGTCACATGTGTTAGCATTCATTGTAGGGCTCCCGGGAGCCATAAGTTAGCTAACATTATAAGCTTGAAAAAAAAATTGGAACACACAAATGGCAGCGTCTGCTTAAAGTTGGCTCTGGGAAAATCATTAATACTTCCATCTTTTGAATAATAAGTCCAACATCATCTGCATCAGACCAATTAAAAAGTCCGTTATTTCTATTATTTCTGGAGTATTTAGCAACATTATTTTCATTTACATCATCCACTTCCAAAATTAAAGCCACATAATACTTCACGGTTTTTGGTTGCCTTTGATGTAAGTTTCTTAAATACATAGTCACGAAGTCACGAGCTATTGCAGTTCTGCAGCTGAACTATCAATTCTTTCTAGGCCTCTCATTATTATCTTGAATTCATCACATAATTTGGATCCGAGTTATTTTTCATCTTGATATCGTCACTACTATGAAGATACCTACTTATTCCATGGTTAAAAGGATCCACTTAGTACTTGTAGGAAAAATTTTACAGAGTAAGTGGGACCCCTTCTTCATACACTCATTAATAATACTTTGTGTAAAAATTCCTACTGCAATATGCATTTTAGGTTAAACTATACATACACTTTAGTGAACATAAAAAAAAGAATAATGAAAACTAACCTAGAAAACACTCCTTTGAAAGCTGTTGCTTGAAAACATGTTTTTCGGAACATTTTGGAACATAAGTTCTACGGCAGAGAAAAAAGTACACAAAAGCAATTTCTGATGAATTATGACAAGATCCATTGTCTAAAAGGATAATAGCCAGATGTACATTTCAGTTTTAGGGGGGTAACTCACTTACCGAAAACTAACCCTATTTGTATTTTAATGAACATTTTGAAAATTTTGACTTATTTTTTTTCCAAACTTTGAAGTTAATGCATCGATTTAAAGATGTAAATATTTCATTTTAAAATTACATTTCCCGTATCTAGGATGCCAAGACGCAACATAATTTTGTTCTTAGAAATCGGTTGTCGAAAATATTCATTTTCTGGCTCATCCGAAGTTACATGTCCGGTATAAGGGCGATTCTCAGTAAACTTGTCATTTTTCACACTAAATCTGTCAGGGCATGGTTTTTTTAAATGTTCGTATAATTTAATAGCTATTGCTCAGAAAATTAATCTATTACTTTGGTTTGAAAGAAAGCCAATTGAAGTTTTTGTTTTTCTGACAAATCATGATAGGGGTAAGTCCCCTGCCTAGTATAGTACTTTGGTATAACTAGCAGGTGACTGTGCCAGGTGACTGTGTTTTTGCTCTTTGTTGCGTAATATCTGCAAAACTATTGGAACATAAATAGTTACGAGACTACCTGTAAATTTAGGCACAAATCATGGACATAAAAACTGATATGTTTTATAATTAAATTAATTGACATTAATAAAATCACTTCCCAGAGGACTGTTTTCGCAACGACCCTGATGCATATTTTCATCACAAATGTGGCTCTCAAACTAAGCAAAGTAGCGTTTCAACACCGTTCTCGGCGATTTCGGCAAAATCACACTGATTACTTTAAACTTCATGACAAAAAACATTTGCAAAAGTAACAGATTTTTTCTATTGGCGCTTTGAATTTGTGGCAGGGGACTGTTTGAAAAATCTCCGCACAGAATTTACATGAATATTTAAAGTTTTAGAAATTCGTAATTACACCTTATTTCATAAAAAAATATAGTTTCATCATTCTATTTTTAGATATTAATTGCCAAATTTATGCAGTGTTTATAGGTTTTTTGAAATACTATCTTTAACAGACTATGGGATTGGGACAGCCAGGGGACTGTGTTTTTGGCGCTAAGATAATTTCTAGAAAAAAAAATTAAATTGTTATCACTACAAATACAATTGGGCCACAAAGTATTAATGCTTTACTTGCATTACTAGCAATAATTACTTTATTACACTTTATTATTTTGTAAATGCACGTTCCGGACAGCCAATTACGAGTTTACGGAGAAGCGCCCCATATCCGAAGGGAGTTGATGTGCGGTAGTTCGTAAAAACTTATCAGTAGGATTCGGCAAACACATGAGACAATTTTGATTTAACCCATTTATGCCCAAGTGTTTTTTACAATTTCTTTTAATTTTTATCTGCTCTTACTTAGAATGTTTCAAATGCATTTTAGGCGTCAAATGGGTTTACCCGTGCCATATTTAGTTGGTTATTCAATGTCCAGTTTGTGGGACACTGGGCATATATGTGAGCAAAATCAGATTATACTTGAAATTTTCACATGAGCAAAGCATTAATAATTTCTGAGGATTTAATTATGTCAAATGAGCATAATCTTTCAAATTGAACTTTTTTTTAATTTTTACATAACTTCTACTGAATAATAATAAAAAATAACAAAATCGGAGTAGTTATTTTGCATGGTTTTGTTGAAAAGATTATCATGGAGTCTTATTGTACATTTTTCGCATTTTCTTGTCATTTTGCCTGAACATTGAGCGAGCGCAACTCAATTGCCTCCAAGATCGTAATCTTTTTGGTTAGCAATTTTACTAACGTATTTCCCTTGATAAAATCAAACTGTTCAAAGAAGCAATTTGCACAACTTAGACACTAGCCCTGGAACCTTAATCTACTAATAATTATCTTATAATTAAAGATGAGATTTTATGTTATCACATAAAAGAAACGTTTTTTCAAACAAAAAACGCTAGTTTTATTACGCTACAGACAGATAAAAACGTTAGGCTTTTTGTACTCACGAATCCCCGTGTCCACGTTTAAACAGGACGCTACAGATTGAGCATGATTATACAAAAATGATATAATTATTTTTTGCAAAGTAACATTACCGAGGACTTCTGGGATCTATTTTAAGTAAATCATTTCAAAATAAATACAAAGAAACACCTTTGTGCGATTGATGTGAAGTTATAATCTAACGTTAAAAGAAGCACAAATATACAGGTATATTTGTGCTACAGTACACTATGTTAGATGGTCTGGCTATGGGTTACATATTAAGCCCCATTCTCAGTGATATTTACATGCATTGTTTTGATGTTAAGTTGTTCCAAAAATTAGTTTCAATTTTGTGTTAGATATGTTGACGACTGTTTTGTTCTAATGAACCATAACTAGTTTCAAAAGGATGATATTTTATTCGTTTTAAATTCTATAGATCCTCATATTCAATTTTCTTGTGAGAAAGAACATGATAATTGCATTCCCTTTCTTGATGTTCTAGTTTCTCGTACAGAATTCTGCTTTGAAACTACCGTTTATCGCAAACCATTTTCTGTCTCGTTACCTCCTCATCGACTTTCATCTCACCCTCCTAGTCAAAAATATGCTGCATTTAATTCCTTTGTTTACCGTGCTATTAATCTTTGTTCTTCACCGGAACTCATTAAAGCTGAACTCAATTATCTTAAAGCTGTGGCAATTGATTTAAAACTATCCTCCGTAATATGGCAGCGGTGACCCATTTGACGCCTAAAATGCATTTGAAACATTCTAAGTAAGAGCAGATAAAAATTAAAAGAAATTGTAAAAAAAACTTGGGCATAAATAGGTTAAATCAAAATTGTCTCATGTGTTTGCCAAATCCTACTGATAAGTTTTTACGAACTACCGCACATCAACTCCTTCGGATATGGGGCGATTTTGTTAAGAGAACTGTCATCAGAAAGTTATTTAGTTGTTTTGCCATTCTTTCCCTCTGTGAGTTATCAGGTTGCTAAGATTCTCAAACGTTTCAATTTCCTGGTGGTATTCTCTCCTATGATTAAACTATGCTTCTCTTCTCTTAAAGATCCCATTTATCCTCTTAACAGCTGTGGTATTTATAAAATTAATTGCATTTGCAATCTCTCCTATATAGGCCAAACGCTACGTGCTTTAAAATTTCGCTTAAAAGAACATCAGAATTATGTGAAAAAGAAACAATTAAATAAGTCTAGTATTGTGCAACATTGTTGGGATAGGAATCATTCTTTCCATTTTAATTCTTTTCAAATTGTCCAAAAATGCCCCAACCCATCAGATCTCGATATTTGGGAATCCTTCCACATTTTGAAAAACAGTTCTGATTTAGTTAATGATCTAAATGCTATTCCTTACTTTTCTGCTGTTTGGCGTCCCATTTGTATAAATATATTTGTTAGCCTTTTGGCTTTTCATGTCGCTTATCTTTACATTAAATAATTAATTTACCTTTTCAATTTTTGCACACATTTTTGACTAATTTCATTTCATTTTATTTCATTCGGTTTTCTTTCTGCTGTTTTTCCGTGTGTTAGAATTGCTTCGGTACATAATTTTCCTATTTGCAAATTTATTGCTATTTTATTCATAAGTGGTTTCATCAGGGGCGGCCCTGGCGCCGGACATTCCGGACCCCTGACCGGGGCGCCAAATTTTAGGGGCGGCATTTTGGTACGAATATCTAAAATAAATTTTTGTTTTAGAAAAGAAAATGTACAAAACTATTTAACATTCTTTTTGTAGCTTGAAATCTTGAAAAGTATGAATGTAGCGATATTTAAGTGTGTTATTTAAATGTATCCATTCCAACAGAACATTTTTGACTATTGCAACATTGCCTACTAAAACGAATCTTTAGAAACTATAATATCAACTTAGACATTAAAAAAGTAATAATAACTACAGTAGACAGCTTTTTTAAGCATGTAAAGTTTTTGAAATTGTTGGTAGAAGACACTGGTGCACCGAACATAGTTTTTTGAGAGGAGAAAAATAACTCGCCAAATGAAGCGATAAATTCTACCGAATCCAAATCATCATTAAAGATTTGCCGAATGAGAAATGTTTTCAGGAGGTCACAGTGTCCTCCCATCAGGCAGCCTGTGATGAAATATTTGGAAATTATATTGACTGATAGGAATCACGACATATAAATGCGCTTGATCTAACACAGAGGTCGTACACCTATAGGTTCTGGGAACTCCTTAGGGTTTCCTAGCTAAAAATAATCTGCAGAAAATGTGAAGTTTTTTTTTTTTTTTTAAGATTTCTGAACAATTTTAAAAGACTGAAAAAAAAAAAAAAAAAACATGCATTTTATCTTCAATATAATCCGCAAAAAATCCACAAAATATTTTTTTTTCTTTTAGTTTTCTCTGAATATTCTGCAGTTTTTTTTTTTTTTTTTTTTTTTGAAACTTGTTCCAAACATGGTTACATTTTCTTCAGATTTTTTAAAGCTTTTTAGTAGATATTTTTTTTTCAGGGTTCTTGAAAATTCGAAAATGGCTCAGCTAGTGATCAATATTTTCTCAATCATAGAGCCGAACTTTAAATAAAATTTCAATTTTTATGAACTATCAAATATTTTTTAATATTTCCAAATCATTTTCAAAAATATTTTCCTACTCAGAAAGAAAAATTATCTTGAATCGAAGCTACTTTTCACAACTGACACCTCTGAACTCTTGATAATTGAAAGAGAACAACAAATTGATGCAACTACTAACAAGAGGGACTGGAAAGTGACTAACATATAGTTTTTCTATAGTCTTTGAAAATAAATAAATCTTTAAAACTCCTTGAAAAGTGCTACAACTTTATTTCTTATCAAGTGTATGAACCATTAATTTTCCGAATTCCCGGGATGTTACTCTCTTGATTTCTAAGTATTTACACCATTTCTTTCAAACCATTTTATGCATTTTTTTCCTATTGATCATGTTACCTTAAGAACAGTGCTGTGTTAGTCGGTGGGTTGGAGTGACGATCAAACATTAATTATATACCGAAAGAAGATGTGAGCAAGAGACGATGTGTTTTCTTTTCTCCTCCCAAGCTCTTTTTCTCTGTCGATTTATGTCAACGATTTGCGGAATCACAAGCACAAGCAATTTCTATTTAGATTGATTTTAATTTGCAAAAGTAGGTAAAATTTTTAAAAAGTTTTTGTTTGCATATTTTTCTCCTGATAATTTATTAGTCTTAATTACTCCTCATACGGCCTCAAAATGCAGAATCTTAGATATCTTTTCAAATTTTTTTTCGTGGGAGAAAACCCCGAACCCCCTGAAATTGCAAATATTCAATACTCAGTTTAAAGTAGTCACTGCATCATTTTCTTCATGCTGATCCAACTTTAAAGTTTATGAAAAACATACATACACAAAAAAAAAAAAGAGGGAGAGAAAAAGACAGAGCATTAAAAAAAGAAACATGAGGTTTTTTATCAGCGAAAAAGATACGCTTAGATGACAAAAATGGCCAGTTTTGCTTACAATAAAGTTTTCCGGACTACAAAAGGGGTTCAATATCTAAAACAGCGTAGGGTACGGTTCGGTCCAAATCCTACCCTGAATATCGGATTTTATTTCGTCATGCTGGCATGCTGCTTTTATTTCACAACATCTATTTATTGGCTCGTATTTATCAGCAATTTTTTTTCTTTTCAAACTTTAATCATGAAGAGGGGCGGCATTTGCATTTTTGCCCGGGGCAGCAAAACTGCTAGAGCCTCCCCTGTGTGTCTTTCCCTTTTTGTCTCGCTAAACCTCAAAAATGAAAGTAGGCGGAAGAATCATGGGCAAAGTACTCTTTCAGTTCTGAAGTAAAGTGTTTATACTCATGTCAATAAAATTTTGCTTGAGCAAAGACTTTGTTAATCAGCTGTGAACCATAATCAAAAATCTAGATCGAGAGGCAACTTTGTATTTTATCTAAGTTTTCATATTCTTTTGTAATGGCTAATCAGTCTGAGCTATACCATGTCCCCGAAAACACTTACTTATGCGAATATTGCTCCAAGGCATTTTCCAATACCTCGCATTTAAAGAGACATGTGAGGATCCACACTGCCGAGAAATCATATGAATGTGAACATCGCTCAAAAGCATTTTCCAGTGCTTCATCTTTAAATAGACATAAAAAAACCCATACAGGAGAGAAACCATATTCCTGTGAACATTGCTCAAAAGCATTCTCCAACACTTTGTCCTTAAAGACACATCTAAGAATCCACACTGGAGAAAAACCTCATTCCTGTGAGTATTGCTTAAAAAACTTCTCCAACGCTTCTGACTTAAAGAAACACCAGAGGGTGCATACTGGCGAGAAACCTTATTCCTGTAGTTATTGCTCAAGAGCATTTTCTTGCTCTTCATCTTTAAATCAACATCAAAGAATTCATACAGAGGAGAAACCGTATTCCTGTGAATATTGCCCAATGGCATTTTCGAGCTCTGCATATTTAAAGAGACATCTGAGAGTGCATACTGGTGAGAAACCATATGTCTGTGAACATTGCTCAAAAGCACTTTCCAGCGCTTCATCTTTAAGTAAACATCAGAGAACCCATACAGGAGAAAAACCATATTCCTGCGAGCATTGCTCAAAAGCATTTTCGAACTCTTCACATTTAAAGAACCATCGGAGAATCCATACAGGAGAAAAACCGCATTCCTGTGAACATTGCTCCAGAACATTCTCCAACACTTCAGATTTAATGAAACATCTGAGCGTGCATACCGGTGAGAAACGGTATTCCTGTAGTTATTGCTCAAAAGCATTTTCCAAGGCTTTGTCTTTAAAGAGACATCTAATAAGACTCCATGCTGGAGAAAAAGCTTATTCCTGTGAATAATACTCAAAAGCATTTTCCCATGCTTCATAATTAAAAACACATCTGAGAACCCAAAATTACAAAAATCCATTTACCTGCTAACATTGCAGCTTTTCCTTTTTGCGAGATTCAGTTGATGTACCAATATATGCGAAAAAACACATTTCTCTGATGTCTGTCAAAGGATTTTCTCAACTAGCAAACTTCAAAGTACATTTTGAGAAACACTGGAGAAAGTCATTTTCCTGTTCCGTTTTTCTAAAGTGCTTTCTCTACAGTCTGCTAGGAAACCTTAAAAAAGTACTTGAAAATCTATTTTCATAAAAAGTCATATCCTGTGATGCTTTACTTAAAAAATTCTACATCTACAAAACCATGATGTGCGGTTGTATAATAAACTTGGACAGTTGAACAGTTTTATGTGAAGCAAACTATTTATTGAAGGCCATGCTTAAGCAAATGTTTTCAACGAAAATTCTTAGAAACTTGTTATCTCGAAGTTTATTTTTAAGTAGTGAAATTTCGAAATTAAAAGGGGCAGTTATCATGTTACGAATTCTTTTGATTCTGATAGCTTGAGAAACAATAATGCCAATAATAACTTTTCTACTAAAGCAGGAGGTAAAATCTTGTAGCCTTTCAACTTTACACTGGAATTCGCATCTTTTATCATAAATCGTTGTGAAACAAGTAGAACCAATTTTTATGTTAATATCCAGAAAATTAAATATTTTTTTATTACAAGTGTAGAAAAATTAGAAAAATTAATGCATAAAATGTCAACAATATACCTACAACAGAGAGGTGCAGAAGAGGGATTTTCAACAGAAAATTTCCTTTTAAAATAAAGCAAAAACAGATTAGCTAATGTAGAAATAAACTTGTTCCCATTGCAATGCCATTAATTTGTTGAAAACATGAATTAATATTAAAAAAATAAATAAATAAATAAATAAATATGCAGAATTTAAAGAGCTCAAAGAAAAATTCTTCATTCAAATTGAAGGAGTCATTAACAGACTTGAACAGCTCAGAAACTGTGAAGAAAAGTTCATTCAGTGGAATATTGGTAGAAAGATTTTCAAAATCAAAATTTTCAAGTAAATTTATATCAATCATATTAAGTAGATTGATAGCTTCTACACTGCCATTAAAATTCCAAAACCGTTTTTCTTGTTAATGTCTAACTTGTTCCAAATAAAAAAAAAGTTTCAAGTTTTCCACTTAAAATGTTTCCAATTGTGTTGGTAGCAGAACAAGTAAATTAAAAACTGGCAGGAGTCTTGGAATTACAGGTATCATACAGGTAAGGTAGGCTTACGCCTTGAATCAGGCGTAGCAATTTGAAAAGTTTGTTAGCAGCGAGGAATTTTTTGATGATGGAGTATTTATTAAGTGTGGTTTTTCCTAATTCTGATTTAATAGGCATACAATTTTTTTTGCAGCAGATACAAAAGTTAGAGTTGGTCTTATCCACATCATTAGAAACATAAGCTTTTTAAAGGTCATTAATTATGTTAAATTCTTTAGATTAGAGATGGAAATACTGTCGGTTCGAGGAAATATTGGTTGATTAAGCAGGGATCTTTAACATTGCGTCTATGGGCCACGGGGAATATTTGGTTCTGAGGTCTTTTGTTCATATAAGCGGTGTATTCGTTACCCGATTAAGCGGGTACGACAGTATGTGGAGTATTATATTAACTATGCCACGTAGTTTTGATTTCAAATCATGTAGAAAGTGGTGTCTGCATTCGGGGAAAAGCATTAAGTGGAACACTGAAGATGTGGGAGATTTTTCTCAAAAAATGATCGAGTTCAAGAGAAATTTTATCATAAGCTTTTTAAACTGATTCGAAAATTAGGTCACAATTGAGTACTCAAGCCAAGAAGTTTTAAAGTTTGTTGTTTTGTAGAAAATTCAAATCACCAGTTAAAATATATGACCCAAGTCAGAGTTGTAAAAAGTAGAACCGGAAAAATTAGTTGCCCATTGTTCCGGATCTTTGCTTTTGTCGGACGACTTTGCCGCCAAAGACGCACCATTTTTTTGTATGGAAAAGTAGGCTCCTAAGCACCAGTATGTAATTCATTGCGAATTTGGGCATTTATCATGTCATTTTCTTATTGTTACTTTAGTACAAAGGTATTCAGTCATTTCTTATCAAAGATTCTGGAGAAAAAGAAGTCGATCTGTTTTTATTTCAGTGGTTCTTATTCTGGGGGACGCACTCCCTTGGTAGGTGGGGGGAAGAAGGAGTGGTGGAACTTCAAGAGATGTGTGAAGAGTTAAATGTAAGTCAAAAAGTCTGATTAACTTGTGAAAAATATAACTAAATAAATTAAACAATTTGTCTTCGTGAAAATTCAAAAATTAAAGCGTGTGTTGCTCCCCCCTCCCTTAAAAAAACTTTTGAAGGAATGCTCTGGACAGAACTAAGCGCATTTTCTGTTTCAACTATTTCTGTGTATGCACTGATTATATATATATATACATGCAAAGAAAGTCTTTATTTTAATTTTTTTTAAGTTGTTGTGTATGTATCAATATTTTTACAAGAATTGATTGTTGAAACAAAAACAATTTTTTAATTTCTTTATTTCCATTTTTAGTATACATACAATGTATTAACAGCTATTATGTGTCATATTTTTCTTCACATCATACCATTTAGTGTCGTGCCTTAACAAAATCAAGAACCGTATGTTTTTCTTTAAAAAAGGGAAAAAAACCCTGGATACATACATACATACAACACCCTAGAGACTCCCACTGCCTGTGACAGTTAAAATTTTAACAAGATTGATGAAAATTCTGAAGAGTTCTACAAGTAGAAAAATGGTCTTACTACGGAGGATAGGAGGAAGGCATAATGGTATTTAAAAATAATAACAATTCCTAAAAATTTTGTGTCCTATTAGACTGCTACAATATGAAACCTGGATAACACGTCTACTAATTCAGTCAACCAGGCCCGTCATTTCGAATTTTTCCAGGGGGGGGGGGGCAATGTAAATTTGCCAAAAAAATGGCAAAAAATACGCCTACTTAGATGTAAATACATTGATTTCCCAAAGTCGGAGGGCAATGGACCCCCCTGAACCCCGAAATGACGGGTCTGAGTCAACACTTTTTCAAACGACCATCCATTACTATGACCCTTCCGTTTTAACGACTAATACTTTAAGTCCTATTCCGAGATGCTATGTTATTTTTACATCTGTTAGAGCATCCAAACAAAATCTTTCACTTCAATATAACGTCCAAAATTAAGTTAAAATTTCTTTGTAATTGTCAAGACTCTCTAGTTGAAAACTAATATCTAACTTTATGTTCCTAAAAGCACAAATGAGGGGAGGGGGTCGACAGATGTCAGTCAAGCTCTAAAGGGGGCGATGTGCTAGTTAGGAACTACTGTTGTAGAATCACAAAACGCCTTAGATAGATAGTCACACAAATTTGGCTATTCACTAGCATGGACCCGCAAATGTCTATTTAAGCAAGTTGCGTCAGAAAATGCCTTTGGACAATAGTCACACGAAAAAGGCTTTTCACCAGTATGGACTCTCATATGTCTATTTAAGCTGTAAGCAATAGAAAATTTTTTCTGACAATAGTCACACGAGTATGGCTTTTCGCCATCGTGGACGACTCTCAAATGTGATTTTAAATTGTAAGAGCGAGAAAATGTCTTTGAACAGTAGTCACATGAATAGGGCTTTTCGCCAGCATGGACTTGCAAATGGTTTTTCAAGACTGCAGGAGTGGAAAATGTCTTTGAGCAATGGTCACACGAATGTGGCTTTTCTCCGGTATGGACCCGCAAATGTAGTTTCAAGCCAGTAGGGTCACAAAATGCCTTGGAACAATGGTCACACAAATATGGCTTTTTGCCAGTGTGTATTCTCTCGTGTCTATTTAAGCTGTAAGAATCAGAAAACGCCTTCGGGCAATAGTCGCACGAATACGGCTTTTCACCGGAATGGACCCTCAAATGTTTAGTTAAACTGCAAGTGTTAGAAAATGCCTTTGTACAATGTTCACATGAAAACGGCTTTTCACCAGTATGGACTCTTAAATGCTGTTTTAATTTTGCAGTATTAGAAAAGGCCTTTGTGCAACAGTCACACGAATATGGCCTTTCTCCCGTATGGACTCTTAAATGCTGTTTTAAATCTGAAGACTTAGAAAATGCCTTTGTACAATAACCACATGAAAAGGGTTTTTCGCCAGTGTGAGTTCTCATATGTGACTTTAAGTTTGAAGCATAATTAAATGTCTTTGAGCAACAGCCACACGAATAGGCCTTTTCTCTAGAATGTACTCTCAAATGTTTGTTAATTTTTGAAGAATACGCCATTGCCGAATGATGAAAAAATGCGTTTGCACAAAATTCACAATACTTAATTTTTATAAAAGATTTATATAAACTTTCTACCAGTAATAAAATATATTACAATTCCTTGAATGAGAAGGAAACGGGTTGGTTTCAAACTTAAACTTTCTGCACTAGTTAGAACACAAAATAAATAATAATAATATTATTTTTTTTTTTTTTGAGATTTATATTTTGTTAGTTAACAAACTACGAGGTTTTGGGAATATAACAGAACCCATTCTTTACATTAGTGCTCCTTTTTAGACAACTTTTAAAATTAGCTTCAAACACGAGGAAGTAGTCGAGTTATTAGGAAATGCATAAAATCATACTGAGTCCGTACACACGGGCATTTACATCATTACTATAACAAGTTTTCTAAAGATTTCCCAGCCAGTCTCGAAAAATGAAGGATGCTTCAAGTCTCCAGTGATTTTTCTCAGCTCAAGAGAGTGCAACTGAGATTTTAAAAGTTTAACATAATCAAATGCTTCTTTTAAATTATTCAAAATATAATTCATCCTGTGTCCCTTAAAGTCAGATAATGTTCTGCACCATTAATGTTGCACACCATTATTTGTATGATATAGAAAGAAAGACGTAATTAAACTCATGTTATTGTGACGATGACTTCCCACTTTGCTAAATATTTTTAAAGTTACATACTCAGAAAAGGAGCATCAGCTAGTAAGTTAATCTTCTTAGTGGCAAAGTCAAGAAATACGTATGCCTCTGATGACTAGAAATGTCTTTGCTATCTTTTTGCCAACAAGAAAAACCAAACATTAAATTAAGCAAATAAAATGTAAGTAGTAAACATATTAATAGTTACTTGTACTAACAATTGTTCACATATGAGGAGCACTTTAAAGGGCATGTTGAAAGTATGCAGTATTCTACATAATTATTGGAGACATTACAAATAGATTCTGGGCTTTTGGCAACACACACTTGGGCACGTCAGTTTGAACACCCTTTTATGGCTTAACTGGCTCAGGTTTGGTCAAAACTCTTTTGACTTAAAACTTTGGAAAAGGACACTTGAGTTGTGCAGTTCTCAAAACCTTTATTTTGATTAACTTCTTCAGCTGTATGTGTAAAGGAAGGTTGGTATTTCTAGAGCTAAAACTTGGTCTATCACACTTGTTGAAGTCGTTTGTTAGGCAATCCAGAACACAGCTGAAAATAATAAAAAGAATAAATTAGATTTTAAATAAAAAAGATTTTAATAACAATAGGCTAAAAAACGGGGCTGCAGAGTAGAAGATAAAAATGTCCGATTTAGACTCCTGAATTTTTAAAATCTGACTCTGACCCCTTAATCCCAAATCCGACAACTCCGACTATGCAGTCCGGACAAAAAGTAGACCAAATAAAATATTTGACTACAAATAAAATATTTGACTACATTTGACAGAAATAGAATTTATATTTTAATATAAATATGAATCACTCTATTGTTACTAATACGAGGTTGAAATAAACCATTTTACTTACAATATACAGCCATACAGCGAATGGCAAAAGTATAATCCAAACATATCACAAGCTCATATTTGCAAAGACCAGGAATTTCAAAAGCAAGCATTTTAATTCCTAAAGAATATTTTACATATTTTGATAGTAAATTGGAGTACCATGTTCACCTAAGTGAAAATATTTATAAAAACTGTTGTGTTAATGAAAAATGGAATGGTCCAATACTTTTTTCTTAATAAAGGTCTAAATGCTGTGTTAAATCGGTCAGAACGAAGAAATAAAATGATTTTTAATAACAAAAACATATTTTCTGAGGTTAGTTACTAGAAACATTGGGCCATTAATTTTTAAAGAGTATAAATTGTCATTTTGATAAAAGGAAAGATGAATTGGTCTTTGCACAGAAGTAAAATTAATGACAAAAATATCTAACAATAACAATTTTTGTCAAAAATTAGGAGATGAGAAGGGGGGGGGGGGATCCTGAAAGTGCTAAAAATTGCATAATCAGTGAATTAGTGTCAAGCTAAACTTCTAATTTTATGGCTTTCTTTACTACAATATAGTTATCTGTATGTGCAAAGTGTTGTATGCAATTATCGAATTTCATTAAAAAAATTTCAGAATGGCTAGATTTTTAACCCATTTTAACAATTTCAAATTAAAAAAAAAGCTTAAATATGAAATTTTATGAGTTTGAGTTCAATATTCAACATAAATTGATGACAAGTCTGCTTTTAAAAACAAAGAGCTTGTCTGTCTGATGTTTTATGTTTTTTTCTTCTAGAATAAGAGAGGAAGGGGGAGGATCGATAGAATCCCTAAAATACTCATAATTATTTTTATGGGATAGATTAGAGTGTATATTCAGGATATTTTTTTTTAAATCATGATTTTTAAAGCTGACCCTCATGTTGTAATTCAAAATTTTGACAAAGCCTTTGTTTTAGAAAGAAAAATTCAAAATTTTCGAATTAAAAAAAAAATCACATAAACTAAGACTATTGTAATATTTTATATGTACATGCTCAGTCTTCACAATTTACGTAAAAAAAATAAAAAGATTAAAACATTAGTTACCCAGGTACTTTTTTTTTCATGAACAATAGCTCAGTTTGAGTGTCTTGAAAGTGACAAAAAATATAAACTCGCAAAATTTCAAAAGGCTATAAATCAAAACACATGAAAAATTAAAAGCAAAACAGTTGGGAGGGTGCTTATAACCATTAAGGAAGGAAGTATACCAAATTTCATTAAAATCCGAGATGGTGGGTGTTGGGGTGTGGGTGAATTGACATGGAATGACCCTAACGTATACAGTGAATTCGCGATAACTCGAATATTACTATAATTTGAATTTCTTATTAGGTCCCGATCCCTTTGTCTTCAATTCTATTTTAATTTTCCTCCATATCTCGAAGTTTACTTCTCTTAACTCGAAGTTTTTTTGAAGTGACTAAACATTTGATCGTTAAAAAGCAGAAAAAACTTTCAAGTGAGAGCATGAAATTTTACTTTTCTCTTGATATTCCTGCCGAAAAAACCTGAAAGCCAAAAAAGATGTGTTGAAGCAGTGTGCAATAAAGGAATAACACTTGTGGCGGCTATTGCTGTATCGTTTGCACTTATTGCTTGCATTATGCGTCAGTAAGAAATTTGTTTTCACAAAAATTAGCTTGTTTAATCTTCAATGAAACATGACAGTGGGATAGTCGATTGCATCGTATGAAGTATTAGAGCATCAACTGAGTTGTATGAACACGGTGGAGCATTGATTACAACACAAGATTTCTTTAATATGCAAGTGCGTGAATATAACAGTTGATTAGCAAACGCACGCGACGAGTTTGTCCACGAAGACGTATATATCTGTAATCTCAGAACCAGACTAACGTAAGTTCCACTTTTCCGTGCATTATTTCATGATAGAGGGGAAAGACGATGTAATTCGACAATCGTTTTTACCCGTCTGACCGAAAAAATGACTTAAAATGGACTTACAGATTAGTACTCGAGATTCTGCAGGTACAAATATAATGCCATGGAAGAAAATGAATGCTTTACCACAAAGGAAAATCGTGTGTAAAAAGGCTTTAACATTTCCTGTTTCTCGAATTACAAAATTGCTCATTGCAGTTTAAAAGGACGGATTATCCCACAAGAATGAAATGCGAATAAAAGAAAGATTTATTTTCTTTTTTGTTTTTGGCCTTAACGTATTTTTATAAACAGTACACATTTTCATCAATAAAACAATTCATGTGCTCTGTATTTGTATCAATTATCTATATATTAATTAAATATTCCAGATTTTTCTTATTAAAATGCTGGAAATCGAAACTAATGATAAGTCGAACTTTCGATAAGTCGAAGTTTATTTTCAGTCCCATCAGATTCGAGTTATCAAGAATTGACTATATTTATAGTTAGTTTCATGTACACGTCAAACCTTGTTGACACGAACTGGATAAGGATGTCAAATTTTTACATGATTTAAC
This sequence comes from Uloborus plumipes, assembly GCA_038373865.1. Classification (NCBI taxonomy): domain Eukaryota; kingdom Metazoa; phylum Arthropoda; class Arachnida; order Araneae; family Uloboridae; genus Uloborus; species Uloborus plumipes. Next base: position 132,643 of record JAXGGA010000838.1, on the reverse strand, counting down.
TGATTTTCGCATTTGGTCGATTTTGAGTAATTGGATAATTTTTCTTCTATGACACAGGAAATATATTATCCAGGATTTGAAATTTGGTTTTACCAGTGGAGTAGCCAAGAGGGGGGGGGGAGATTGGGGGTCATACTCTCTGCTCCTGAAGCAACAAAATTACTGCGCATAAACAGGAAAAGTTCCTAAAATTCTAATTCTGCCTCTAATTTTGAAAAACTTCACCTGGTGCCCTCTCCGAAATTTCTTGCTATTCTACTTGGAAGTGCAAGTTACACATCATATGAACTTGTTTTGTTAACTGCTAAAATATACTGTTTAAGCATAATTTAAATATAATTTCAGTAGCTCTAGGAAAATTTTCTGCATAATATATAAAGCTAGTAAACAATGAAATCTGGGTCTAAAATTAACAATCAAATTATTTTTAATGAAAAGGTTAGCGTCAAAAATGGCAATCTGATGTTTAGTTGAGGTAGTCAAACTAAAATTTTAGTTGGAAAATATGACTAATGACTACTTATTTTGAGCCTTGATATCAATCAAAGTAAATTCATACACAAATACACACACAAACATTTACAATTCAAGTACAAAATTTATATTATGCCTGATAAACTAATGTTAAACTTTGAGGGGGACTTTGAGAATTCAATGTTTCTCTATTTTAGTGAGCGTGGTTTCTGCTATTTTCAGATGAAATATGCATTGTGTTTGCACCCATCAACCTGACCATCGCACCCTCACCTGGGAGAGGTTGGAGAACAACCATTCTGTAAGTAAACTTGTGCATTTTCCCCCGTTTATTTCCTAACTGGAGTTTTGCGATAGGATTTTCGATGCTGTCTCTATATCCATAATTTACAAATTTGAAACACTAAGTGCAGCAAATATCATGGTTAATTGACGCGTAATTTTACCAGAGTTTAATAGAAGAAAAAAAAACATTTGCCTAGTCCGCACAAAATTGCAATGTTTTATTCTCTTAGGTTAATGTTATACTTATTTAATTTTATAGCTCACTGACCTTGGGTCTTTCTTTCTCTTTTTACACTTGATTTCATTTTGAATACCATGCCTCCTGAATCTCAAGATAAAGTTTAGGTTTACTTTCGTTTTTTCCCTTCAAAGGTTTAGAACTAACTGGTGTGCCTATTCAAAACACTATTTTAACAATCGCTCAGAGTAGTTTGACTTTTTTTTTAAATTTAAAACATGCTTTGACAGTCCACGTTTTTCGTCATGACACATTTATAGGACAAAAAGAAAGAAATATAAATATGTCGGCAAACCTCATGAAGCTGTCATGTTTATTTACAGAATATTTATTAAAAATAAAACTGAAGTTGTCATAGAATTGTATTTTGTACTGAATACTTTTATTTCGTTAATAAAGCTCTGAAACGTACATTTTGGCGGTCCTCAGATAGGTAAACCATAATACAAAATATTGGATGTTCCTAATTAATATTCAAATATTGCATTATCATTTTTAATTTTGCAGAAAACCCTTTTTATCACTTTTATTTCGTATTTTATTATTCTAATACTATATATTTCAATTTTTTAAGACTACAAAGGTTTTTTTTCTTCTACTGAAAGTGGTGGGGGTAGCATCATTTTTTTCTGCAATTTTTTCGTCAAAAGAGCTACGTTTTAATAAAAGGTCCAAATAAATTTCACTTTCATCTTTCCTAACTGATTTTTCTAGAGAATGTTAAAATATTGTAACGAGACCGTAGCACCTTCAACTTTCTTTAAATGGGCATTCCAATCTTGAGGAAGTAACTATAAATTTATTTACAAGTATGTACATTATTTACAATAGGAGCAGGAAACAATTGCTAAACATCCGGCAATTAGGTAGCAAACAGTACACTGTACTCTCAACAGTAACTCAGCACCACGCATCTAACGTGAACAGTAATTAAGAAATTACAAAAGCAAAACAAACATTCGCCCAAAGCGAATAAAACGAGTCACAAGAAATCAAATCTGAAAAGAACTAACTGACTGTGTTCAAGGCCAGCTATTTGTACTCGGAAAGGAATTTCGACAACGTTCTAGCAAAATCCGGAGTGTTCCGATTCATTCATAACTTACATAATCCATTCAAGAAAATTCTAGCGATAAAAAGAAAAAACCCACCATAATACAACGAAGCGCGAAAATGTCTTCATGCTTATTAAATGTAGGGCAAGTGTAAAAACTGCAAAACGTCACAGGGTCGGTATACAAATGGTGGAAGTGATATCTTCAGATTCTTTTGCAGCATGTCGCCAGATTCAACCAAAACTAGTGAAAATGATGCAAGGCAGGAAAAACAACAACTATTTACAAGATTTGTAACAATATTTATTTCTTAAATGCATGTTTATAACTTACTGATTTATTAAGTCACAAACTGGCTGCCATGAACTGAAAATTTAGGCTTGGCGTAAGGACAGTGGCGTAGCTAGGGGTTGGCCGGAGTGGCTCTTGCCACGGGCGCAGCAATCAGGGGGGCGGCATTTTGACGGATTAATTTTTTTTTTTTTTTTGATTGAGTCTAAACAGACTAAAAAATGAAAATTTGATAAACACCCCGAGTAGCGCAAACTGCGCCCCACGATCAAAGACAAACCATACAAAATGCGCCACTTTGCTTTGGCAGATTTCGGTTGGATACGCCGATACAGTCGACGCTCGTTATAACGACCACTCGTTACAAAGACCATCCTAATATAACGACCGCTGGGAAAACCCCCGACTGTATTCCAACATACTCTATGTTCTACCTCTTATAGTGACCACTCGTTATAAAGACCGTTTTCTGTAGGACGGAGACGGTCGTTATATCGAGCGTCGACTGTATTAGCTTAAATCTATCTGGCAGGGTAGAATTTAGAGATGTGCTGTCTGGAGTCTGTATAATAGGCTGGTCTGAAATCAGCCGGTCTTATCCACTTAAAAGAGATAGAAACAAGTTTTTTCTCTTCGCTTCTTGACAGCCGTTTTTTTTCACGATATCACTTCAACTTATCAATTACATTCAAAACTTTGGAAATAACGTTTTGCGATTTTTAAAATCGTCGAGCTTTTGTTGAAAACGCTTCGGATCTAGATTTTTGGAATGCAATTTTATGATGGAAGAAAATAACTCCTCTGTTGGTAACAATTTTTCTGTGGCGAAAATTAGCGGGAGAATAATATGTATTTCTCGAAAACGGGAGGGGGTTCTAAAAAACGACTATTACAAATTTCGTGATTTTAAAAATTGGTACTTAGAGCCTACATTCAATGAAGATTCCAAAAATGAGTAACACAAGTACATCGGCTAGCGATTTTAGACGAGTAACGTTTTTCAAACGCTGTTTGTGCTTCGTTGGCTCAGCATAGACTATAGAAGGTTAGAAGGTTCAAAACAAAAAAAGATAGATAAATCTTTTTGTAGTGAGTATCGATTTCGTATTTTGGAAATTTTTCTATTTTATATGTGCTCTTCTAACAATATATAGCACTAATCCGTTCTTTATACTTATTACCGTTTCAGTATTATTGGGAGGGATTGAGCTCGATTTGTAGTCACGCCAGTACAATATGTTTTGTGCTCTTTCTATTGTCAAAATAAATAAAAATAGCTATAGTTTCTCATGTATTACTGAACAAGGAAACGCCAAGTGAATGTTGAGGGAAGATGCGTGTATTCTACGCTACTTCAGGGGGGCGAGCCACTTTTTTAAAACGGTATACACATACAGTGGCGTAGCTAGGGGTTGGCAGGAGTGGCTCTTGCCACGGGCGCAGCAGCCAGAGGGGCGGCATTTTGACCTATAAAAAATTTTAAAAAAGGAAAAAAATATCAAATTCAAACTAAAGACAAAAATGCGACAGGCTGCACTGAGCTGCGCAAACAGCGCCCCCCACGCTACAATACAAACCATGCAGAATATGCAATTGTGTTGATTTGGTAGATTTCGGTTGTGGATACACTGATATTAGCTTAAATCCATTTGGCAGGACAGAATTTGGTTAGATGTGGCCTAATAGGCTGACCTGAAATCGGCCGGTCCTATCCACTTGAAAAAGAAGCAAACCTTTTCTCTCCGCTTCTTTCTTGCCTCTTGTTTCACCATATCACTTTAACTTATTAATTACTATACTTCAGAAATAACTTTTTACGATTTCAAAAATCGGCGTGGAAACCATTTCGAATACAGGTTTTTGGAATGCGATTTAATGACGACAGAAAATAACTCCACTGTTGGTAACAATTTTTTTGTGGTAAAAAGTAGCGGGGGAATAGTATGTAGGTACCTATTTCTCAAAAACGGGAAGGGGGGGGGGGTAGTAAAAATGACTCGCAAATTTCGCGATTTAAAAAATTCGTACCAAAAGCCCACAATAAACGAAGCTTCCCAAGGTAAGTAACAGAAGAACAGCGGCGCTCGGTTTTGAAAGAGTAACGTTTTCAAACGCTGTCTGTACTTCGATGTTTAGGTATAGAAGGTTAAATGCTATGTTTAAAAAATAAATTAATAAATAAATCTTTTTTGTTGAGTTTCGATTTGTCTCAAAGTGTCTAATTAAATTCGAATTTTAGCCAATAATACGAACAAGGAGATATATCATGTATATAGAAAATGAGAGGGAACACCCTGATCATCGCTAAATACGCTTAAGAAAAGAAAAAAGTTGCAACATGGTCAACAAATTTTCAGAATAAACAAATCAAAATTTTTGGAGTAAGAAAATTTTAGGTGGTCACAATGACATCCCGTGACTTTCCGTCAGCCCGGCCTTTAGGGGGGGGGGGCGCAATTTCATAGGTTAGCCACGGGCGCTGGACCCCATAGCTACGCTACTGCACACATATGCTAATCTGTTTTTTTTTTTTTTTTTTAAATTTATTATTCTCAGTTCGAGCACCGTCGCTGTGGTACCCGACAATATCTTCCCTATTGTTGGCCTATGTTTGTATACGCTGTATTTAGAATTAAAAAAAAAAAAAATCAAGAAATACATTTGGTACTTTCTTAAAGAAAGAGAGGGAACAATTACCTCTCCTAACTCGACTTATAGATAAGTACCAGGGGACCGAGCCCGCTCGGTAAAAAAAAGAGGTTCGTAAACTTGTGTTTTTTGCTAAATGCGAAGTACTTGTTTAGATAAACTTGAAAAGCATTTTTAAGCCTTTGGTTGCAATTACGCATTTAAAACAGCCGTAATTTGTTTTAAAAAACACAACCTTATTTAATCCATGCTCACCATAAAATCACACGCAATTTCGTTTCATTTGGCGCCGAAGACGCGGAAGGTGTTGATGAGTGGATGCATAGTCCCTGTTCTCCAGTACGCATTTGGTTCCAGTTGGTTTTGACTTTCATTTTACTTCACACTTCAAGGTTCCCCCCGTACATACCACAACTCGTGGTATAACCGGGATGGGGCCCTGAAGAGCGATTTGTTCATTTTTGAACCAGGCCCTAGGGCCGAGCAAACCCTTGGCCCAGCATCCCCCAGAGGTATCGTTTCACGTGGAGGATTTTATGACCACGAACATTTTTAACGTCCCTCAGCCATCATTAATGAAGACGATGGATCTTTTATCGGCTGGGCTTCCTCTATATGATCGGCCCGGGACCCTCCGGTTACGAGTCCGACGACTAACCGATCGGACTACAGCGGCCCACACCCAATTCTAACTTTATTTTGATTGATCTTCTTTAAATTTCACAAACAATAATAATTCTAACGTGTTGCCAAAACTCATTTGAAAAATACCATAAAAATTTAAATTTAGGTTATGTGATTAAATATGAAATCCATCGTTATAATAAAACGTGGTTGCTGTGAAGAGTAACAATAAGAGTAATCATAAAGAAAATAGCGAAAGAAAGCTCGTCAAACTTTTAATGAAGGCACAAAAAACCGCGTTTTTACAGAAAAAACGCAGATGTAGATGAACTCAAAAAACAAAACTTTATCTAAATACAAAGTTTTATCAAAATCTTTAGAGCCGTTTTCGAGATCCGAAATATATATATACCAGAATTGCTCGTCTAAATATATTAGATAGATGTAATTTTGTTTTGAAACTTAATATTTTAAGAAAATTGAATTTCATATTTATTGATTTTTTACCTGAAATATCTTACTAAACACGCTTGAGGAGGAAAAAAAGTATTTTAAAACGAACTATCACACTTTTATACTCAATTTTGAAATCGTACTTGAAAAGTAAAAATTAACCTGATTTTTATATAATGTAAGTTACCATAAAATTCAACAGATGTCGGTGGACAATCATCACTGCTTTTATTCCATGGCTTTTGAATAAATGAAACAGCCTGTATAAGACACTTATCTAGTGAAGCCTTGCTTTAACGTTTCAACAACAATAACAATTTAACGTTGCCAAATACCATAAAATTTAAACTCGCGCTGATGTGATTAAATATGAAATCCATTGTTATAATGAAACGTGGTTGCTAAGAAACAGTAACAATGAGAGAAATCCATAAAGAAAATGGCGAAAAGAAAACTTCTCAAATTTTCAATGAAGGCACAAAAAAAAGGGGGTTTTTTTGTAAAAACTCGCGTTTTTACTGAAAAAACGCCGACGTAGATGAACTCAAAAACCAAAACTCTATCTAAATACAAAATTTTATCGAAATCGTTAGAGCCGTTTTCGAGATCCGAAAAATAAATAAATAAATAAATATATATACAAGAATTGCTTGTTTAAAGATATTAGATATTAGTATTAAATAACGGCGGGTCTCTGGAACATTTTAAATACTTAGATTGAAAAGTATTTATTCATTAAAAATAATTGGAGGCCTAAAACAGCGAACTTTTATTTTGCCTGTATGCAAGGAGTCGTATTTATTAAGACAATTTCAGATAAATTATGCCTTTTATATTTTCTTTAATTTCCTAATTACAATAGAATCAATGCTTTGATTTTTATTTAAAATGCACAAATTATGCTTATTTTATACATTCTTCTATTGTTGTAAAACAAATTCCAATTAAAATAAAAGCTGTGGTATGGAAAAAAAAAACACACTATGTTTAACAACGAATTGCAAGAATTATTTGTTTTTTGAATTTATGTGAAATGATTGGGAAAGGTAAGAACGACCCAAACTAAAAATGTTGGAAAGACAAAAATTCTTAAAATAAAACTTGAATTTTACCCAATAATACGAACAAGCAGACATATCATGCACACATAACATGAGGGGGAACACTGAACATCGTTAAAAATGCTGAAAGAAAGAAAAAACAAGTCGTAATACTATCTGCAAATGTTTCGAATAAATAAATCAAAACTTTTGGAGCAAAGACATTTTGGGAGGTCACAAGGACCTTCCCATCAGAGCGACCTTTAGGGGGGCGCAATTTTTCAAGTCCGCCACGGGCGCAGGGCTTCCTAGCTACGCTACTGCGTAAGGATCAGTTTCTAATCTTCGTAACAAAGCCACAAGCTAGTTTTAAAACTTTCATACTTTGCATTATCTCATCCTCATAGATATGCATGATTTCTTTAAACAAAAATTTTCATTCAACTCTGTGTGCTACTATACTGATTTGCTCATTTTGTATGGATTGACCTGTGTTCTATAGGAAGAAAGAAAAAAAAACCGAAAATGACTCTGAAAAGCTCAAAATTATTCCTTTATTTTGATGGGATAATGTTATAAAATATTAGCCTTTCACACATATTTCTTTAGAAAATTGATTATAGTGATTGCACTTAATACTTAATATTGTGGAGTGGTTTTTTTTTTTTTTTTTTAGTTTTTTTTACAGAAAGTTTTCTATTACTTCCATAAACATAACAGAAATAGTACCAAGAGTAACATAAATCAGCATATGAAGCCAGATATGTAAACATTACAAAACCTTAGAATGCAAAAGCCCAATTCTTCAGCATAGAAGACACCCTACTTCATCAGTCAACAATGAAGGGGGGCTCCATTAGAATTGTTCTTCAAACAATTTATATTGAAGAATTTTTTTTTAAGTGACAATATTCGTTTACAAGACATCAGAAGAGAATACTAAACAAGAAGTTCTGTCAAGAACTAAACGAGCCTACTTTCCCGTACATCGACATCGGCATTCTAGCATCTGATCATTATTCTCTTGATCATCTGAGACTAAAAATTATGTCAAACATACCTTTTTAGCACTTGAAGCTGATTTCTAAAAGCAAAATATACCCCTCTCATCAGATGAAATAGACACATAAAAAGTAAATTAATGAATAAATAAAGTTTTGTCGCACCTTTTAAAGAATGTAACTGTTACAGTTCTTCCGTAGAAAAATTCCTCAATTGTTTTCAAAAAAAATTAAAAGTACAAAGTACATCAAAACACATTTTATCAAAGAAAGAAAAAAAAAAGAAAAAAAAAAAACTCGTCCGTTGATAAAATGTCTCGAATTTCACTTTTAATCCGTTGCCAGTTGTTAAATATAAATAAAGAATAAAATGCCCTCGTGAATGAAACATTTTTGTTACAAAAAAAATCGTCTGCCAAAAATAATAATAATAATAATAATAATAAATTCAATAAAACAAATGAATAAATAAACAAAAAATCGTCTGCACAGTCAGTCATTTTTTTTCGAACTGTTTACTCAAACGTTATTAGGGGTGACAGCTTGCTTGAGCGGTTCAATGTTGAACGAAAAATTGTTCAAATCGGAAATGTAAATACGGGAATGAAGTATCCTTGAAAAGTTCTTTCCAACAAAAAAAAATTTGTTCAAATCGGACTGTTCATTAAAAAGTTAGTATCGCGGGACCGGTTGTTTGAACGGCTCAAATTTGAACCAAAAATTGTTCAAATCAAAAAATCAAATATGGGAATGAGCTGTACTCGCCGAGATCTTTCCAACAAAAAAAAGTTTGTCCAAATCGGACTGTTCATTCAAAAGTTATTAGGGGGGGGACAGACAGACCGACCGACCGACCGACACACAAATTCCCCATCTCAATACCCTACTTTCAAATTTTTAATTTTTCGATATTCATTTTACCTTTTTATTTTTTTCACTTGGCGATATTTTTTTTTTTGACTTGGCGATATTTTTTGGACTTGGCGATATTTTTTAGATGCATTAAGCTACTTTTAATACTTTTTTCGTCTTTCTTTTATTTTTAACGGGAAAGTAGGCTAAAAACAGGCTTGTTCTGCGATAAACACAGGGGCGGATACAAGAGAGGGGCGATAGCCCCTCAGAAATTGGGGGACAAAGACTTGAGGCTTTCCCCCGGAAATGTTTCAGAACTGAAGTCCGAGACTTTTATCCTTTGTGATCAATATTTGTAAACCAGTATGCATAGTAAAAGTCTATAAGCAAAATCAATCGCCCCTCCATTGACAAATTTCTGGATCCGCCCTTGGATAAACAGTTGAGTTGTCAAGTACATTCTGCACACGAATTTGGCCTTTTGAAAGCATGAGACCTGAAATATCTTTTTAAGCTTGCATGAGAAGATGCCTGTGAGCAACATCAACAAGAATACTGTTTTGCCACCGTAGATCTCATATGTTTCATTAACCCCCCGGCGGTCCGGCAGTTCCAGAATTACATGTTAAACGGACGTGATAAGATGTCCAGAACCGTCAGTGGGTTAAAGTTGAAGATTGAGCGAAGGCACAGAAGATGAATCGTAGCATCATTCACAAGAACGCAGTTCTTTACAAGCACATATGGGTTTTCATGTCTCATGAAATTTGAAGATTGAGTGAAGGCACAGAAGACGCCTCGTAGCATCATTCACAAGAATGCAGCTCTTTACAAGCATATATCTGTTCCTCAGAACCAGACTAACGTAAGTCCATTTTTCAACAACTTCGTTCCATTTTCACAACTTTTCAGCAGAGGGCGAAAATGATTGTTGGATGTATGCAAAGGTTGGGATTCGTTCTCTTTTAATGCTGCTGAATAATTATGAAGAAATATCTTTTACAGAATAATGTTCTGGTGGGTTGATGCGGAACAAGATCGTACATCCAATGCACTAACAAAGTGAAAATCGCCATTATTGGACTTACATCATTCTGGTTCTGAGGTACAGATATGGGTTTTCATATGTCTCAATAAATTGTTAGATTGAGCGAAGGCCTTGGAGCAATATTCACACGAATAGGGTTTCTCCCCAGTGTGGACTCTCAAATGCCTCATTAAATGTCCTTGTTGAGTGAAGGCCTTGGAGCAATGTTCGCAGGCATAGGGTTTCTCACCGGTGTGAACCCTTATGTGGTTCTTTAAGCACGGGGAGTCGGAAAATGTTTTTGAACAGTAGTCACAAGAATAGGGCCTTTCACCAGAATGGACTCTCAAGTGTACCTTCAAGACTGAAGTATTAGAAAATGTCTTTGAACAATATTCGCACGAATATGGCTCTTCCTCAGTGTGGATTCTCGCGTGTCTCTTCAAGAGGGAAGAACTCGAGAAAGCCTTTGGACAATGTTTGCAAGAGTACGGTCTTTCACCAGTATGGACCCTCATGTGCTTCATTAAATTTGAAGATTGAGCAAAGGTCTTTGAGCAATGTTCGCATGAAAACGGCTTCTCACCGGTGTGGATTCTCATGTGCACTCTTAGACTTGAAGACTGATCGAATGCCATGGAACACTGTTCGCACGCAAAGGGTCTGTCACCAGTGTGAGCTGCCATGTGTCGCTTTAAGTGATGAGAGTAACAAAATGTCTTCGGACAAGAGTCACAAGAATAGGGCCTCTTGCCAGCACATACTTTCACATGTTTCTCCAAACTTGAAACCTCAGAAAATTTCTTTGAGCAAGAGTTACATGGCTCTAGGTCACTATGAATGCTCATGTGTTTCTTTAAGTCATTCGCCCGAGTGAAGGCCTCTGAACAGTAGTCACAAGAATACGGTTTTTCACCGGTATGGATTCGCACGTGGTTCTTTAAGACAGAAGGTCGAGTGAATGACTTGGAGCAGAGCTGGCAAGAAAATGGCCTCTCGCCAGTATGAACTCGTTCGTGTCTCTTAAGTTCTGAAAGGTGAGAAAATGTCTTTGAGCAATGGTCACAGGGATGTTGTTTCACACCATCATGGGTCTTTGAATCTTGCGCCATTGCCAAAAGGTGGGAAAAGTGCGTTTACACAAAGCTACGCATGATTGGATATTTGCAAACATGGATTTTCATTTTTTCATCAATGTGAAATTACTTTGAATCAGAAATCATGAGAATATATTGTTTTGCAAATATGACATTTACATTTGTTACTACAGAGAATGTTACCCCGAAATATTTATGAAACTTTAAAATCAGTTTCAGACGAATGCAAAGAATAACTATTTATTTTACAGTGGCAGTCATTTGCGTAGATGTTTAAGCTGACACCAAGTCTTTTCAAATTGGAGTTAAGAAAACCACAAAATCTGAACGTTACAAGGATATCATTTTGCAAATAGGTGCATGTAACATTTTTCGAAAAATGTCTCAAAAAGAGATTTCTATATTATTCTGATCACTTATTTTTCATACTTTGTGTTAATATCGGAAGATAAAAATAGTTGAATGTTGCCAATCACTTTTTTAGATGATGTACAAAGAGCTCAGATCTTTTAACATTATCAAAAGTATCTGTAAAATGAGTTAAAACTGACTTCATTCAGTGTAATTCAGTAAGAGATAATGCTCTGTAAAGTTACGCAGCACATGATAAAATGAATAACGTCGAACAAAATAGGTAATTTTAATTTCATGGAGTTAATAAGAACTGTAGAATTTTTGCTACACTTTACAAAGATAAATTTAAAAGTTAAGCTGTTTTAGTCTACTTTAGGTCAAAGTCATGAAACACACATGGCTCTGTCAGTGAACAATATCATCATGCACCTCTCTTTTTGCTAGCACAAAGTATAAAACGGTAGTTGCAGTACCCAATGCGAGTGCTTTGGGTCTCATTATTTTCTTCGACTGTCACATTGACCAATAATGAGAAACAATTTGAACACATGGGAAACCAAGATAACTGCTAAAGAGTTTTCTTGTAATATTTTCATGGGTAAATTGATAAAAGCAAGTTTTTTACAATAATAATATTAAAATGAGTATAAGAAAAAGCGGCCACTATGTCAGATTTGGTTGAATGCAGTACTGGGCATCATTCTAAATGATATTACAAAAAGACTTTGCTTATAGGCTCTCACCCATCAGTTTTTAATGCTCTCTTTCACTTGACTGGCTCAACTCCAGAAACAGCTCTTCAACTTAACCCTTAGACACCAAGAAAACTAATCGAGTGACATTTCTCGAAACCTTTATTTCGATAACTTCTTCCGATGTTTAGGCAGAGGAAGGTTTGCTGAGCTTGAGTTCAAACAACTTGTTGAAGTCCAGTGGCTTGCGACCCAACTTTCTGCTGAAAATAACGACAGGAATTAGATTTTGAAAAAATTCATTGGCAAATCGGGAGAGGCTTATTACCAGGGGCGTAGGAATCGGGGGAGCTGGAGCTCCTCCTGGAATATTTTAGATCGGCTCAACTCTCCTGGAAAATTTTCGCACTAGTTTTTTTGCAGTACATTATTTTACCTAAAAAACCCGATTTCAAAAACGTGACCTACTTTTTCCAGAAAATTTTCATAATAAGCAACAAAGAAAGGGGTCAGACCAACACCTTCTTGACTGATAAAAAGTAAAAAATACTGTCGGCATAAGCTTAATCGGGTAATGGATAAAAGAATACCCCGCTTATTTGCATAAAACATCCCTGAACCAAATATTTCCCCATGCCATAGACGCAATGTTAAAGGTTCCCACTTAAACGAATACCCTGCTTAATTGAATAATATTTCTTGGAACCAACGGGGGATTGGATTTTTGCAAGGAAAGCAGGACAAGGGGTCATTGTTTTAAGCTGTTTAAACCTCAGGCGAACCTGGAAATTCGAAAAAATTACTATTTTAGCAGGGTAGTGGGAACTTGGAACAGCTTACCAGAAGAGGCGGTAAAGAGCAATGGAGTAGATGGCTTTAAGAGGGCCATTGATCTTCATTGGGGTCTTTAATTTGACTAGGACCAGCCAAGTTGGGCCCTGAGCCTGCTGCTGGTCGCCACATTTGTATTTGTATTTGTATTTGTATTCATTTGGACAGGCCGACAGCATTACAATATCAACAGGAGTTTTATGTAGTACAGTGAAATTTTTTCCGGCTACCGTGGATGTTTTTGTGCATGCCAATAGAGGTGATTGTGATAAAAGAGGTAAGAAATGTGAGGAGATTGTGCTTCATTTTGTTTTGATTTTTGTTGGATGCGTTGGTTTACGAACGATGTTAGGCCGCCTGTCAACGTTGGACAAATACATGAATAAATCACACAAAAGTATGATGAAAACATTTAAAATTCATAAATCTATGAATGTATTAAGTTATAAGAATTATTTATGGTACTATATCTAAGTCAAATGCAGTGGAGTACATAGCGCCCCAGAGTCCCGGGGGGGGGGGGCACACAAGGTTTGAGGGAGCACAATTCAGAAAAATAATGCTAAGAGTTACACCGCAAAAACTTTTTTTTCATAGTTTAATATGGGGGGGGGGGGGGTTTGGGGAGGGATAAGCATATGTACGCTACTGGTCGGATGATTCTTATATCGAGCAGAAAAATTACTCGTGTGCAGGAAGGCTTGCTTATCAACTAAAAGTTATCACCTTTTTGAAAACAAAAGTTAATCAAGTTTTCTTTGCAACTGGAAAAAACGGGGCCTAATGTGACAGTACATTCAGCTTCATCTGAACGTGATTTTAAGAATTTTAGCTCTATTAATTTAATTTAAGGATCTCATCAAATTGTTTTAATTGCCAAACAGAATATTTATAGATTTGAAATAATATTAATAGTTCATTTTTTACTTTTGCATTTTCAGATACGATCTAAGCTTTAAAACATTTCTTAAATGACACCACCTGCCTTTAATTTACTTTTAAAAAATTTTAATACATTTCTTGGTCAGGTCTCAAGCAAAAACATGTTTCCGTGCAAAAAAAAAGGCATTTTTCAGGGTGCAACGAAAGAAAGAAAATGTAACAGACCTGTTTCAGATAACTCTTTTAACGCTGAAATAGAAAACTGAAGCGAATAAAAAATGCTTTGGTATTAGATGAATGATAATGAATGCCAGTGGCAGGTTGTCAATGATTTAAATCAATTGATTTAAATCAGTGATTTAAATCGCGATTTAAATCAATTGATTTTTTAAAAAAAATCATTGATTTAAATCACTTTTTATTTAAATCCTTAAAAAATTCTCTTGGACAATCCCAATTTCATTATTTTTACCATTTTCTTTTAGAGCTTTGATTTCTATCTAATAAATGGAAAAGTTATCCTATTCATCCCCCCTCCACAGATGCTGGAAGGTTGCAGTCCAAATAATATGTATGCACAAATAGTGCTATTTGTTGTCTAATATGTGAAATAAAGAAAATACATGCAGGTGCAGGGCAGGTGTTGCAAATAGTGAATTGAGGGGGGAGGGACATGATAGAATGTGTGTGATATACTTTCAGTGAAAAGAAAAAACAAAAACAACCAAACAAATGAATTTTCTATGCCTTGATTAGCAACTGGGGGGGGGGGGGGGCAGTGTTTATTAGTGGCTGAAATGGAACATATTCCAGCTCTATAAAACAAAAGCAAAATAAAGAGGGGGGGGGTGAATGAAGTGAGGATTGGGTTAAGCTTCCTGCCCCATTTGATTTTTATCCTAGCTAGTAAACAGGATTATTTTCAGATGGGCTCCTAACACTTTTTTCTGGGTTCTTACTGGTGAAGCTTTACTTCAAAGGTGTTTTTGTATTTAAACTTAAAGGTAAGTTATTTATAAATAAAAATTAATTAATAACTGAAGTTTCTATTTTGTTAAAAAAAAATAAAAAAAATCCGATTTTTTTGAAAAAAATCATTGATTTTTTTACACCCTGGCCAGTGGTGTACATAACGCCTTCTAGGCTCCCCCCCCCCCCCAAATAGGGAGATTGTTTTTTCAAGGAGTTTTTCGGTTGGCATTTGTTCAAAAGCAAAAATTTCAACAAAAAATTACTTTTTAATATTTTTAAGCACCAATTTTGCTTTCAAAATAGCATGGAAAGTTACAAAAGCAGAGAACAACATTTCTTCGAAAAAACTGATAAAATGGAATTAGGAGGGGGGAGCCGATAGGGTGGAAATTTAAATGTCCTCCTCTTAAACCAGAAGCTGGACCCGCCCTTGTTTCCAAGGGAATCAATATTTACAATCACAACCAAACGCGAAATTACTTTGCGTTGCCCTTATATGTACATTTTCTCGGGCAAAACTTTCAGCAGAATATTATGACGTTATATTTGAAGAAAAATTAAAACTTACTTCATCAAGTAAATAGAACACGTTCCATGCCGTTAGAAAGGCACATGTGACCGAAAAAAATCAACACAATTTCTAAATCTTTAAATTTTGACATTCATAATAACAAACGAAATTGGTAAAAACTAGAGTTAAAAGCCAATATCCCTTCGACAATCTCATTCTTTCGACCCACGAAATTGTAAACAAAAGCAGTGTCTATTGCGCCGCGTACCTGGCCAATAGCTCCAGAGCTATTGCGTTAGCTTCCGGTGGCGCTAAGGAAACGGATAATAGGTGCACTAGCGCCACAAGATGGTTGCTCGTAGACTAGAGGAATGCGATAGACTGGGGTTGTATCAATGGTTTCTTTCAAATTAAGAATGTTTATTTCAGCATCATTTTTTAATGCTGCAAAAATAGTGACGCTATAACAATACTGATTTGAAAGTTGTAATTTTAGCTCAAAAAATAGGAGGATGAATTCTGGGGGTGCAAAAAACTAGGGTTTCCTCGGAACGAATAGAGGTCCCAGGTCCCACCTTTGGAAATACGTATCTGAAAATTTTTTGGCATTTAATTTTGGGAATTATACGTGATACGTACTAATTGAAAATTACTCTGAAAATACAGCTGCTACAAAAATCTTTCAAGAAACTTATCCACCACTACGGTGCTAACCATTTTCCTTTTTTAAAAAATATTTGTTGCAGTTTTCATTATTAGAAGTTTTAATCATTTCAGCGTAAGAAAACATTAGACTGCTGTGTGGCTTTTGCCAGTTGCAAATTTAAACTCATTTTTTAGATATATATATATATATATATATATATATATATATATATATATATATGGAGAGAAAGGAAGCATTGAAGTGTAGAAAATAGTACTATTTCGTTCTTCCCTTAAATTTTAGAAACCAGCATATACTAAATGTAAAAACTGTGTATAATGAAGCTTCTAAAAAATTAAATTTAACAAAAAAATCTAATTAAAACTATTGTCTGAAACTTTATAATAGGCGCATCAAGGTCACAAGTTTTACGTCGTCTCCATGGAAAATGCAAAGGCAAATCATTTGTTTTAGTTATGGAGTAAGGTTTCCTCTTAAAATTTCCAGCTCCTCCCAGGAAATATCCTGGGTACGTCACTGAATTAGACAAGAGTTCTAAAAAACATACAGAGCATTGAAATCTATAAATTATAAAAAGGAAAGAAAAATAAAGCGCAAAAACATATTAGGTAAAAAAAACATTGAAGTTATTAAATCAAGCTTTATTTTGGATCACGGGGGGGGGGGGGGGGAGTTAGTAATACTCAGGAAAGGGTCCGTGAAGATCTGAACTTTGGGAACTTCTGAACTACATAATATGCTGCAATTTTGGGTTTTCTTTCAAGTAAATTAACACAAATGAGTGAATTGTGCCACAAATGAGTAATCTTTTAAGATTTAAGATGCAGAATGGTTTTACTGCTGGCTGTTTTATAATCATGTTCTTTTTCTTAGCCATTTTTTTCCTCTTCCAACCATAAAAATCTTTCTGCTGCGACAATGTCGCCTTTTCGGCAACTTTATGTCACTGTACTCACTAACAAAACTCACTTCAAACAACAAAGAGACATTTATTTCAATATTTTTTTATTATTTCAAACAGTATTTACACTAAATAGTAAGAACTATCCCAAATTTCACACATCATGGGGTAAAGTAAAAGCATCATAACACGCTCTTTTAAATATATTACTGTGGGAGAAAAAGTGAACGAAATATAATTTATTGCATAAGATGCATCAAGTTTCATTGAATAAATATCATAGTCCAGTTTTAGAGCTGTTTTCTAGATCATTTTATATTGGCAAGAAAAAATACAATCACAAAGAAATGTTTTAAAATAACTGACTAGATTTTCATTTCGATTGTACAACTGCTTTAAAAATAAAATTTAAGAAGTAAACAGCTTAGTCTGATCCTTCACACTTCTCATATAATAATGCCATAAATTTAATTTTTAAAAACCTCTCTTCGTGTTGAGGGTGTATCCAATGGTATTTTAAACATTGTACTAGTGATAGCATACAGTGCGTGCATTAGACGAGTGGCCCATTTTGAATGCAAATAAGGACAACAATGTTTGATATAAAAAATGCGGCGTTTGCAGCATTTTTAGCATTAAATAAATACGGAGAATACACCACGTTTAAATAGCTCAAAATATCACCACTAGATGGCGCTGACATAGAAAAAAACACTAAAGCTTCCAATACAGTTGTTTTTTGTAGAAATAATGTGTCATAGTCACATGACAAAATTGGTGCATACGCATGACAGTGTCTCCGTCAAAATAGAGTCAAATGCATTACAGACGTAACTCCCCCAAGAGTTTGCATTTTGTTAGGCAACGCATAAAACTATGTCTTAACTAACGCTACGTATTTCGACTGAGAGTAGTCACGTTTGTGCAAATTTTGCTATGTGACTATGCCACATTACTGCTGCAAATGGGGTTACATAGAAAGAATTATTTCGTTTTGCGGCTGTCAGCGTCCTCTAGTCGAGATATTTGATCTATTTGAACATAACGTATTTTCAAAATTTAATAGTTTCTCAATAAAATGCAGCTTATGGCGAATTTTTATCTCAAAACCCTGAGTTCTCATCAAGGGCGGATCCGCATCATGTGGTTAAGGAGAGGGTCACTTTCGGAAAGGGGGGGGGGGGTCAAAGGGCAATTTTTGAGCAAAAAAGGGGGTTTTGGCAATTTGACCCAAAAAATGCAGTTTTATGCTATATTTTGTAGCTTTTGGGTGAGGGGGTCACGATCCCCCCCCCCCCTCTCTGAATCCGCGCTTGGTTCTCATTTATATTCAAAATGAGCCACTCATTTTAGTAAACTGTATTTGCTTCAAAAAAAAACTTAAAACTCAGTAAGTGCTGTGGAAAACACAATAATTTCTCACCATAAGAAGAGAGTAAATTAGAAATTAAATGATTTTGTTCAATAACTTACAAGTTGATGTGAGATTAAGGAGTTATGTGAAGCGTTGACCACCTGCCTGGCCCAAAGTAATAAATGAAGATAATTTATGTTTATCTGATAAGGTTTACACTGGAAAATAGTCATATGCATAGAAATCTCATTACAACAAATGCCAGTACAAAGAAATATCTGCTTTAACAAAATAAATGTTCAGTCTTTTATTAATTGCTATTATATCCCTTGAATTTTGTTCAAGTAGGATTTCATGGTATCTCTTATTGCATTATTTGTGTAAGCTCCATCTCAAACAGGTTCTTCTCAATTTGATTAAAGTAATGAGAACTGTTTAATTCTTTGTATACTAGAGTTTTTTTCATCAGAAGCAAACTACATAAATACAACAACTCTTTAAAGATCCCCTGAAATTTTATGCAAAAAGTACTGGTACATTTTATTGTAAAATCTTAGATTACCGTAAAATTTTACAGTCGAAAACATTTGTTGCGCTTAGTAAAAAGAATCACAAGCAACTAAGTTTGAACCTGAGCTTTTTGTATCCGCAGACTGGTTCACTATCCCCTACACTAAATCGGATGCCACAGGTGAAAAGGAATGAAGACATATTTCGAATCGTAAGTCAAATACCTGTTGTATGGATTTTTTGATGCTTGTGTAGGTTTTCAATTGTTAAAATTTATCAAAATGAAAGATGTTAAGGGGTTAAATTTTTGTAAGGAAATCAGGGCAAAGGATCATTGTTTTAAGCTGTTTAAATCTCCGGCGAACGTGGAAATTGGGAAAAATTACTTTAGTACGATAGTGGGAACTTGGAACAGCTTACCGAAAGAGGCGGTCATGATGAGGAGTAAATAGCTTTAAGAGGGTCATTGATTTTCATTGGCGACTGCAAAATGACCAGGACCGGTCAAGCTAGGCCAAAAGCTTGTTACTGGTCATCGCATTTGTACTATTTTGTATTGTATTTTAAATGTGAGAAAATGTCTATGAACAAACTTTAAATGAATAAAGCTTAGTTTTAATAAAAGTCTTTACAACGTTCAAAAGCACAGATGAAATAATTAAAAAGGCATACTAGCTAGGAAAGTAATAACCCCCTTAGTCAGTGACTAGCACCTAAATTGAATGAGCTATAGAGAGTTAAAATACGGAAGGGAACAAGAGTTAGACCAATCAGATATCAGCATGTGCTGAGCCATGATTGGTGTGGAAATAGCAGAAAATACACACTAACAATGGCACTAACTAAGGGAGATATTGCCTCCGAAACTAGCATGCTTTTTTAATCATCTCATTTGGCATTGACGAAGTGAGCTATAGCCTTCGAAACTAGTATGCATTTTTAATCTTCTCACTTGGCACTGACAAAGAGGGATATTGCCTTCAAAAGTAGTATGCCCTTTTTAATTGTTTCATTTGTGCTTTTAAATGCTGTAAAGACTTTTATTCATCTTTTGCACCAAATTAGTGATTCTAATTAAGGCTTAATTTGTCAAAAAATGCTGCTAAGCTTTGTTCTCCTGTATACGCCCGGTATGGACCCTACCATGTCTTTTAAGTTTAGAAAGCTCGGCGAATGCCTTTGAGCAGATTTCACACGAATACGGTCTCTCCCCCGTGTGAACCCTGGAATGCGTCTTCAAACTCGAAGCGGTGGAAAACGCCTTCGGACAATGTTCACACGAATAGGGCTTCTCACCAGTGTGTACCCTTAAATGGACTTTTAAAACAGAAGGACGGGAAAATGTCTGCGAACACCATTCGCAAGCAAATGGTTTCTCGCCGGTGTGGACTTGCACATGCCTCGCCAACTCGGAGGCGTGAGTGAATGCTTGCGGGCAGAGTTGGCACGAATAGGGTTTCTCGCCAATATGAGCCACCACCATGTGTTTCTTCAATGCCGAGGCATCGAAAAACGCCTTCGGGCAGAGTTCGCAAGAGTATACTGGTTCTTCGCCAGTATGGAGTCTATTGTGAAGTTTTAAGCTCTTTGCATGGGCAAATGTCTTTGAGCAAAGGTCGCAAGCATACGGTTTTTCACCTGTATGTGCTAGTAAATGTTTCTTCAACTCGGAAGGTCGAGAAAATGCCTTCAAACAAAACTCGCATGCATGCCGTTTCTCGCCAATGCCGGTCTTTGAATGATCGGCCATTGCTGAACAGTGAAAAAGTGTCTTTGTCTAAAACTTAGTGGACTTCAAGATTTTTTTGGGAGTGACCAAGTATTTAAAAATGTCTTCAATCAGAATCTACAAGAGTCCAGCAATTTTTTAAGTGGTAATTTATACATTCGTGGAAACTGAAATTTCTGCCGAACAAATTTCACAAGCAAGATTATGAAGAACAATGATTTGTTAGTTAAGAGACTTTAAAATTGGTGTTCAAAGGATATAAAATAGCAAGAAGGATTGTACACTAACTCATTTATAAATATTTTATCGACTGCAACTTTCTTCAAGTTACATCTTTTAAAGGAAAGGATTTCATAAATAGACAAAATGCCTGGTTACTAAATAAAAAAATCTCTCGAGTACACAGACCTCTAAGTTATTCTATGAATTTAACTTCATTCATTTATTTTGTTCAAATTTTCTTGTCAGTTTAAGAAAATGAAGGAGGCCCTAATGCTGTCTAATGATTTTTTTTAATGTGTGGAGCGAATTCAAATCTTTTACATGATCTAAGGTCTCTTTTAAATCACTTTAAACCTACTTTATTCTATGCTATACCTAAAGTGGAATAATATTCGGTAAATTCAAGGTTGCACACGTTTGCCTGAACAAGTGGAAAGAAACAAAGACAATTTTGAAGTCATGGTACAACTCCAAATTTAGTAAATAGTTTCTTAAAGGTCAACTCAAAACTAAAGTGAATTGAATTCTTTTAGATTAGCACAGTAGAAAGTCATGAAGTATGTATGACTCTACTGAACAACACTCCTTGCTCATATCTCCTTTCATTAGCAAAAAAAAAAAAAAAAGAAACTAGTTTAAGCCTTAAATGAGTATTTTACGCAATAATTTTTATGGAAGAAAAGAGTAACTGCTAATATGCTTTGCTGCATCTTCTTTTGAGGCATATAAGAAACACAAAAATACTTTTCTTCAAAAAATATAGATAGTTAAATATTAAAAAAAAAACTACCTTACATTAAAATGTATACAATGTAAGACCATTACATGTGACATCATGAAAAAGTTCCTTATCTTTTAGCAACATACACTTCAGCTGAAACCTTCTGCTGGTTGGATCAAATGACGAAACACAGCTTTTTTTATCTCAGTCGTAATGCACCAGAAAATATCACTTGAAAACGCATTTCTTGAAAATCTTGACTTTGATAAACTTTTTAGATGCCTGTGGTAGGCTTGTACTTCAAAATTTGTATTATACTTGTTGAAGTCCAATGTCCTGAGCATAGATTTCTGAAGAAAAAAAAATTAGTTAACATTAAATTTGAAAAAAAAAAAAAAAAAATCTTTGACCACAGTAGGAAATAAAAATATTGAAGCCATACTCAAATTATTTTGAGAAAGGAAGAAGGTGATGATTGCAATTTTTATTACTAGATTTGTATAATTTGTAGAAAAAAAAATGTTATGATGCAATAACTATTCTTGTTTCCAATTTTGTAGAAACAAAATTTTACTTTGAAATTCTTTTTCTTAAAAGTAATAATACCCAGGTAAAACTTTTTCAACATACAAGTTTAAAAGAAAATATTGAAACAGGGCCACTTCACTTTTTTTTTAATAATAAATGTGTACTTAAAAACAACTTAAAAATTTATGTAATTCCAAAAAATAAAGGTACATATTCTCTAAAGATGCAAATTAGTATCTTAAGTATATTTTTGAGAGTTACCCTAACTGTGTTCACTTTTTAAAAAACATATTCATAAACGTATACTTAAATAATCAACTTAAAATCTTACTTTAATTTCAAAAAATAAAGATACAAATTCTTGATGTAAATTAATATCTTATACTTCTGCCCCGCTTAAACTAATACTGTCGGTTCCAAGAAATATTATTTGATTAAGCGGGAAATTTTCTTTACATTTTCTAATTGACAACATGTTTTAAAATGTAATAGTAGTAAATCAGTAGCCATACACTGGAAGTCTTTATGTTATCGGTCAAGAATTTTTGAAATAAGCTGAGTAAACAACAAAATAGAGCATGAATTAAGTATATATATTTTAGAAATGCATGAAATTTATGAAAATGTTTCTAACAATTTGGTTATTAAATCAGGTTTGGCACCTTTTTAGTGTATTATTTTTAAACTCATTTTTGCTGCCTCCTCTGCAGTGTTTTTATATTTAATTGTTATCAATTTAATATTGCTTGCAATTCTTACATTTCTTTGTGCTATTTAATTTAATTGTTGATTGCACAATCTATTTCGTAATAGCAGCGACAAAGGATATTAGAATAGGAATGTTTTGATGGAATGTGAGTATTCTTTTTCTCTCCCGTTGTTGGCAAAAAATATTATTTTGTATTTTTGAGGCAATATTTCTATTTACTTTTTATTTTCAATTAGTTTAAAAAATTTGTGAAAGCTGATTAATATTATTCGATTATCCAGAGAAATTATTGGATTAAGCTGGGATCTTTAACAGTGTGTCTAAGGGGAAATATTCGGTCCCGGGCAGCTTCGTTTGTATTAGCGGGGTATTTGTTACCCGGTTAAGTTATCCGTCACTTGATTAAGGGGGCAAACAGTGTACACTGAATTACCCAGCAGTAGCCCACAAGCCAGAAAAAAAGTGAGGTTGACCAACATGACGGGAAATTTCAATATTGCGGAACGCCGCATAATTCATGGTTAATTTTGCAACAAAACAAATGTACATTTTCTTTTCAGTTTTAATCATAAAGTACTAAACTAACGCAAGAAAAAAAATGAATCTCTAAAGTAATCTTTTTTCAAAAACAAACTAGTAAGCGGCAAGTCACTGAGATAAAAATAATCGAGGTGGTTTGAAGGTCCGTTAGCTTAATATAGTTAATTAATATTTTTATGAAGTTAAATCGCTTATCAATGAATGAAGTGAGCGGGGGTGCCACTCACTTCATATATTATAAGTATGTTATAAATAAACAAATATCTTCCATCAAATATAAAGTTTTCTCAGGAATTCAATTCAAAAAGCATTTTAAAACGTTTGGAAGAGTAAATAGTATAAGTCCATTAAAATATTTAGGACTGGTGGTACACCAAAGTTTTTCAATAAGTCAAGTGGTACGCAGGTGCAAAAAGGTTGGGAGCCACTGATCTAGATGAACAGTTAGTACTTATAAAAACGAAAAATAAAAGAACTCTATAAATAAAGTGATTCGAGAATTTTATATTAAAAGATCCATTTTGTTGCACATTAATCTTTGAGGGTTTGTAGTATTAAAAAAAAAAATAATATTAACTATATTATTTTTGAAAAGCTGAAGACAATCGTACTTTAACTGGAAACTTTGAAAAGTCAAAATATGCGGAATACCTCCATGTTCAGTACAAAAGCAGAGGTATAACATGTAATTATTTTTTTGAAGCAGAAATGCGTAAAGGATAATATGGAATTAAAAGATCTTTTAAAAGATTTATCAAACAATTAAAGGAAAATTTTCAAAAGAAAATTTGTAAGTCTCTGGATCGGACACAAGATAATTAAAAAGCCACCCAGATAGGCTGGATACCCGGTTCTAATAAAAATATATTTACAAATACGGTATCTTTATACAGTAAAAATTGGATGTCACATCCAAAATAAGTGAGGTAACACGATATACTATGACATTTCAGCAAAGCAAAGTTGGTTGGACAAAGAAAAAAAAATTAAATTCTGAAACAAAAAGTTCCGTGCGTAAAAATTAAAGCAAAACAATGGCACTTGCATTTACAATATAGGTTCAAATCAGTGGTTGGAAAAACTACATATTTTTCGTAGCGAACTACAACTACAACTACTTTCTTATAAATGTAGTTAACTACAGCTACAACTACTTTTTTTTTAAATGTAGCGAGCTACACTACTTTTGAAATGTAGTTGCTACTTCGTAACTTTTTAAAAAATAAATAAATAACAAGAATACACCGATTGAGGATCGACCGAAAAAATTCGAAATGTGGTTTAAATTAAAAAATTACCTCATTCGAATATGGAATAGAAATATGAATTGTCTTTGAATTTATTTGTTACTTTTCCTTTTTGTTCCTTTTTTTTTGCTAAAATTTGTTCTTTTTAGGTTTTTTTTTACAATTTTTACGAATATTTGTCTCAAGAAGAACCTTATTTTTTTTTTATTTGTTTGCTCTTTTTTTTTAATTTTTTCCATTTATTTATTTATTTTTTTAAATTTAAAAGTAGTTTCCAGAAATTGCAACAAACATTTTTTTTTTGTAATGCGCTACTCACTACTCTACTTTTTTTTAAAAAGTAGTGCACTACACTACAAACTACTAAAAAATGTAGCTACTACAGTAGTTTCGCTACTTGTAGCGCGCTACTTCCGACCACTGGTTCAAATATAGAGTTGAATTCAGTGTTAAAATCATTAGCATAGGTCCGGTATCCCCCCCCCCCCTTGCCTGGTCAGAAAAGAAAAGCTCCAATATGATCAAACTTTTGGCCTAGGCTTCAAATTAAAAGTTTTGGTCTTGAAATTAGACTAACAATCACTTCTTTCTAATACAGAATGCAACATGTGCAGCCGTTACTATCATTCTCTGAAATCCCTTTGTCTATCACTTCATTACGAATGACTTGGAAGCTAGGAGGGTTTTTTTTATTGCTGTTTTCTTTCAGAGGAATTGATTACACTTGAAAGAGATGAAAGAACTGTTTTTACAAATAAAATTTGGTGAAAGGTCTAACTCTTTAAATGTGAAATTTTATGAAGTGTCAACATTTACGACAAAATTTTGTGAAGAATCCTCAAAGTCGACTCAATTTGTTTCGAACGTCCACTGAATGTTTTTGGATAGAAAGTTTATTTAACTGTAAAGGATACTTGGCTGCAATTGATATTCATTGTAATGGGATTTCACTGAATCAAACTATTAAATTAAATTATAAGGAATAAAAATTTGAACTGTTATTTCCGCAATAAGAAACTTTTTTGTAACTTTATCATATCCCACGTTATAATAATTCGTCTCTTCCATAAGAAGTGGTTATTATCACCAAGGAGTATCTGCAATCATTAAAAACAGAGAGTATTATCAAATCTTTCCTAAATCAGTAAACAATTGTAACTTTTTGCAAATGCAAGTTTCTTGAACAAAGGGTTCATGAATATGGCGAACAAAAATTTATGTCACATGAAAGCCTGTTTGCGTACTTCAAAACTAAGGGCTTTGTACAGTTGAGATAATGTTATGGCCAGCCAAATTTGGAGAAATTAATGTAGCTATTAATTCAGCCCGGCCGAAATACAAAATGAGCGATGCTTTTCAAGTGTAAAAAAGTTAGTGACAGATTAAAAAATTAGAGGAATCTTTTTCCGAAAAGTCAAATATAACTTCTCTTTTCGTATTTTGATAGGCACAGAAGCATTAGCACTACTGACGTAATATTTAAAGAGGAGAAAAAAAAAAGAAAGAAATATGACACCGGTTTCTCAAAAAGCCTGAATTTATGAAATTTTAAAACTTCATTAAAAAAATTGTTTTGAAGAAAAGATATTGCAAAAATTGAAACTTACTTGCTTCAATGCATCCGTGAAGTTTTGGAACAGACTAAACAAATACACAACAATACACAAATTTGATCCATCAAAAATGCACGAAAAGTACGATTGAGTGAATAAATTTCAAATCTTTGGCTTCATGTCCAAGGCAACACACGAAATTTTCAAGCACCAACTTGCATTAAATATCAAAATTGCAGTTTTCTTTCTTTCCTTGCGCAAATAATCCGTAATAAAGGTATTTAGTTTGGCGAGAATTGGTATAGTGTTGTTTGGCGAGTTTATTGGGAGCGCATGCGCAGTATGTGGGGGAAATTTAATCCCTAACGGTTACAGGTAAGCAGGAAAGATGTGTGAACGAGCGAATGCGAAAGATGCTCTTGCTGAAGAGGAGAAGTCTTTTGAAGGAATCCCTCTTCCTTTTTACAACTCCGATTACTTAATATAGTGTATATTTACTTCTTTTTATTTTCTTTGTAATAAGAGAGAAATTCGAGTTAGAAATACATTCCGATGTTTTTGACCAAAGCATTCAAGTACAAATACGATGGTACAATTTCACAATTCTTTTTTCTTCAAAGTAGATAGTTAACCATAAGTAAGAATCTCAAGAGCTTTTTACAAAGGCTCTTACGATTTCTGTCTGTTATTCGTCTCGTTTGTTTTCATTTTGATCAAAAGAAGCGACGCCATTTTAAATATTTACTTTTTCTTGTATTTAACTAGAAATCGTCGGTAAAATCATGGATTCTGAAAGATAGTTTATGGAGCCAATTCATGGTATTTTGTCCAAAAAATGTCAGCAACTAAGCTTACTAATGAGAATTTTTAAAATATCTAAAGTCAGTTATTTAAATTTAGAAATATAGCGGTTGTTTAGAGTTGCATGAGTATTTGTGGAGATATTCAGCGTTACATAGAAATATTGGTAAAACTCATGTTTAGTGCTCTACAGTGCAAATCTTGCTAAAATTTTACGAAAACATAACACATATCTTTCTCACAAATGCAGCATTTTTCAGTGAGCTTTTTACTTGAGAAGGAAGAATAAGAAGTCATTTACACATTTTTTCAGTTTAAAATGCTGTTGAGCTCCCTCCGGAACTTTTTCAAATTTAAAGTTAATTTCAGGTTGTCTTTGATAACGTTAAGGGCTCGCGGCTTCTCTTGGATGCTTTCTGAAATGATAGTTTTAACTACACAATTTTAAGCTATCTATGGCCGGAAATTTTTCAACATAGAAGATTCATTTTAAGTCATGTTTGGAATTGATAGAGAAGTAGAAGCGGCTGTTTCTGAAGATTTTAAATTGAAGTCAATTTTTGGTTATCTCTGTAAAGGAAGGGTTTGATGGCGGATGCCCTACCCCGCAGATTTGCGATATTTCAGTTTTAAAACCATAAAGTCAGATTATCTTTGGAGTTCAGAGAAAAGTTCCCTCCAAAAAATTAGAAATTTAAAGGACAATTTCAGACTCTTAAGTAGTAAAGTTAGGGGAAAGGTAGAGAGTTCATAAAATAATCAGCGGAAATGTTTTGAATTGATGTCCTGTAAAAACGCATTTTATGCTCTCTTTAATGACGTCTGGAATAGGTTAGCTCAAGGATTCGAAAGCTGCCCCCCAAAAATTTTGTAACATTAAAAAATGTATCTATGAGCTATGACTCGTTGTAAGGAGATTTAGGGGTTGGGCACTCTCTTTCTCTCAGAATTCTTTCAAAAGACCTAAAAATGCATTTTCAGCACGTATTTGATAATGCCTGGGGAAAAAATAAGGTTTGAGGGCTCTCTTGGAAATGTTTTAGCATTACAGCCCAAAAATGTATTTTCACACTTAGCATACGGGCATACTTCGCCGTCAAATTATGCAAAACAGCGGGCGTTTTTAAGTGAAACGTGACCCGCGCTCTAGTGACAGACTGCAAAAAACGTAAAGATACGTTGCCCGCATGCCAAGTGTTAAATTATCTTACATGACGTTAGGGAAAAGGGTGAGAAATTGGGAACTGTCCTTTCGAAAAACACATTTGGAAATTATCTTTGAAGGGGTTAAACAGAAGTGGGAGACCTCTATTTGAAGTTGTTTGAATTTTAAATTTCTGTGATGTCATTTTAGGCTTTTGATCAAATTATTGGAGAAGAGGTAGGTAAGGAGCTCTCCTCCTGATATTTTCGGAAATTGAAGTTGTAAAAATGTCATTTTTATTTACCTTTGATATGATATTAAGGAAAAGGGGAGATCAGGTGCTCTAACTTGGAAATTTTCCATGGAAAATTTCAAACTGGAATTTCAGGATCTGTTTGGTCTTGTCAAGGAACTAATGTCTCCCGTTTTACTTTCGTGCTTAGAGTCACACTTGAATTATTTGCCCTCTGAATTTTCTCTGAACCCAGGACACTGACTCGGAATTTCTGCCACAAATCTGACACTGTAAAGCATTTTTTTTTTCATTTCACCACTTGTAAAGAGATTAAAGAGGGGATAAATCCTAGTTTAAGGTCCGGCGATAAATTATTAAATCTGGCAACCACAGAATTATCATTGGATGATTAGATTGTTTGGCGATTTTAAGCTAAATTATTGCAACCTTAAGCTACAGTCTGAAAAAAATCGCCAAACCCGGACCCTAAAGTAGGATTTTACCGTTGTGGGGCCCCTCCAGCTTGGCGGTCCTACTCACCAATGCTCTCTCCTCCCGAAAAATATATTTTAGAGCTAAAAACGTTGAAATTATGCTGACCAAATTGCATTTTATTTAATTTTTTCTCTTGATTTTGGGAGGGGCCTGGGCCTTCTGAACCCATCCCCTATATACGCCCTTGCTGACAAAGCAATGTTTCCATTTGTGAAATTTGGGAACCTCCACTTCCATCATTTTAGTGAATGCTAAAAAGAGGAAAGATCAGTCTCGCAACCTATATTTAATTACCAATATCAATACCAATACTTGTGCACCACATTTTTGTCAAAAACTTCCGTGATGTGGGAAGGACTTCGCATAGCTCTAAAATTTGTGTTATAGCATCTTTGTGAGTTGAACTGTGTTGTAGCGCAACTCTACTGTATGTACTAGGGTTGGGCATTTTGCCAGCAAAGTGATATTTTTGAAAAAACCTGGTAAAATACAGGGTTTGAAAAAACCCGTTTTTTTACAAAGCCCAGCCTGCCTGTGTTTTTGATCAGAAACCCGGGGTTTTGATGAAATACCCGGGCTATTTCAGGGTTTTGATGAAATACAAAAGCTTTTTCAGGTTTTTTCAAGAATCATTTTAATATCATACTCTATCTGAACATTGTACACCTACTTTTACATTTCATAGAATCAAGGGAGCCCTGAAGAGAGGTCATTGTGACCTCCTAAAAACTTTTTCGACAAATTTGGAAAAGCACTGTAATATTGAATGTTTTTAATTGATGAAATATTTTAAATTGATACTGAATGAAATTCATTGTTATTTATTGATGTTTTAAAACCCACAAAAATGGAAAAAACTAGAAAAATTGACTTTATTTCAAAAAACAGTGTAATTTTGTACAAAATACAATTGTGTGTGTGTGTGTGTGTGTGAGACTAAAACCAGAATATTAATTTTATTAACAATTAATCATATTGGAATGAAAATACATTTTCTTCAACACTATAAGTTATAACTGTATTATGAAATTGCACAAAATAAAATCAAAACTTGTTTATTGTATAGAAATCTACACGAAAAAATTAGGAAAAAACTTACACATGCTGTTGTTCAATGTTATTTAAATTATTTTAAAAACAATGCTATGTTAAGCATTCAAGAGCTCACATGTTACTTCTGCTATCTGGAGCAATTTACCAATCATTTGATATTGCCTTTTAATAACGATAAACTTTCACTATTTTTTTTTTCCCCCAGCACTTAAACCATTTCCCTCTTTGTTTGGAATGAAGCAATAGGATGAAAACGTCTTCTCGATAGATGCAGAATTGGAAGACAGCTGTCCAACTTAATATAAAAATCATCAGGTAACAAAATTTTATTTTTAAAAACCTTGCTTTTTACAAGTTTAAGTGGGAGACCATTTGACAAAATCGTTAGGATTTATTTTGTCAGATGGGTTGAATAATTTTGTAGCTTTTTTTGAATATACGGGTCATTCCATGTCAAATCAACACAATTTTGGAAGAGTTTCAGAATTGATGTCTCAGATTTTCATGATTTTTGGTATGCAGCATTATATCATAGACATATGAAAAAATACCAAATTTCAGTTACATAGCACAATTATTTTTTAAGTTATAAATTTTTTAAATTTTAAATTTCTTTGAAAAAACACGATACTTAACCACATTAAAATGCCTATAGGCTCGCAACCAGTGGTGATATTAACCTGGGACTGGTCTCATTTTAAAGCTGTTGAATAGGGCTTTATTATGATATGCTACAACATAGGGGTAAAATTTTTAAAAAAATTTAAATTTTAAAATTAAATTTTAAATTTTAAATTTTTCAAAAAGTGGCAATTTTAAAAATTCCAAAAAATTACCAAAAATTGTTTGTGATGTCTTGATACATATTGCAAAATTCTATGATGGGATCTCAATGGGATCAGGAGATACAGGGCTTCAGAGATACACATGTTTTGTCAATAATATACCATATTAGTAAAATTTTATTGTTTTTGAACTAATTTTCCTATGCAATGTGCAGGATCCTATTATATTAATAAAACGCAGTGATTACTTCATTTTACCATGTTTGCAAACCTCTCATTTGCCTACATGTAGAGGGAAACCCCCTTTTACTCAGATAAAAAGGGAATTTCCCTTGGGGGAAACCCCTTTAACTAGGTGAAAGCTGATTGGAATACAAGTAAGGGAAATTCCCTTTAACTGTAAGAAAAGGGAGATTTCCCTCCGTGGGGGGATTCCCCTTTTCACAAGTATAAGCTGATTGGTCAAGCAGACAAGATCACTCATTTACAGCTAGTTTAGCATCACAGTTGCTTGTAGGAAGTTCATTTGATGTTTCATGTGATGTTGTATCAAGAAGATAACTTATTTCTTGGCCCCTGCACGTTTCCTTGCTGATTTCTCCCTATTTATCACTTTCATGATGGATACCACTAACAAGATAGTAAAAATGGATTGCTTTAACCCTTTTAATAAGCCAAATCACTCCCATGCAAGAAAAAGACTGAGACGTGTTACTTCATGGATGTGTGACTTGATTCCAGGAACATCCGAGTTATCCGTGGTCTGTGATAGTTGTAGGAAGCAGCTGACAAAGTTGAAAAATGAAAAAGATGGGGAAACTTCCCCTGGAACTAGCAAGGTACCTGAAGAAAGTCAGGCAGATACTGAAATTGAAGAATCACCTATAGATATACCATTTTCAAATGAATCTGAAGCTCTGAGTTCCCTTAACAGCTCTCTTTTAGAGATGGGAGAGTCGCCTGTAGACAAAAAGAGGATGCAATCAAAAATTTACTCTACTGAAAAGGCCAACCGAATCAATGTGGCTGTCAAGAGAAAACTGCTAGTGAATGCATCGAGCGATGAAGAGAATGATGATTCACAAGACGAGTTCTTTACACATGTGAAAAAACTGTACAACAGCTTCACTAGTAGGAAGAAGAAGCTTCAACTGCTGACTCTTATGCCTGACAGCTGGAGTGTGAGGAAAGTAATGCGGGAATTTTCAGCCCCTAACTATTTAGTTTGACAAGCCAAGACATTGTTGAAAGAAAAGGGCGCCTTGTCTGGTCCTGATATGAAACCAGGAAAAAGTTTATCAAAGCATACCGTTGATATTGTGAAAGGATTTTATACAAGTGACGAAATAAGCCGAGCAATGCCGGGGATTAAGGACTTTATATCAGTGAAAGACCACAGCACAGGTATTAAAGAACATGTTGCAAAAAGGTTGATGCTTAATAATTTAAAAGAAGCCTATGAAGTTTTCAAAGAAAAATTCCCAGCTGTAAAAGTAGGATTTTCTAAATTTGCAGAGCTGAAACCCAAAAATTGTGTGCTAGCAGGCCAGAGTGGAACACACTCAGTCTGTGTGTGCACTACTCATCAGAATGTGAAGCTTATGTTTGAAAATGGAAGAATGAGCTCAATGACAGATGGAAAAATAAAAACATACAAGGACTGCCTGCAAATGATGGTTTGCAGCCCCCCACCATCAACTGACTGCTTCTTTTCAACTTGTGTGTCATGTCCGGGTACCAGAGGGATTAGAGAACTTTTGGAAAAAGCATATGAAGACAATGCAATTGAGACTATCACATACAGACAGTGGATCTCTGTGGATCGATGTAACTTAGAAATTATCCAAAAACCGGTTAGTGAATTTATTGATGTATTTTGTAATAAACTTCCTATCTTACTTCTTCATCACTTTATAGCAAAAGAACAAAGTGCATTTTTGAGACACACAAAGGAAAATCTTCTGGAATGTGAAGTAGCTGTTATTTGTGACTTTTCTGAGAATTATTCTATTATTATACAAGACGAGGCACAATCATATCATTGGTCGAATACTCAGGCAACCATTCACCCTTTTGTGGTATATTTTAAAGAGAAGGAAGTTGAGCATTTAAATTTCGTAATAATATCAGACTGCCTCAACCACAACACTACAGCTGTCTACCTGTTCCAGAAAAAATTGATGGAATACTTGAAGTGCAAATTTCAAAGACCTGTCAAAAAATTCTTTTATTTCTCTGATGGCTCTGCAGCCCAATACAAAAATAAAAAAAATTTTATTAACTTGTGTAATTACAAGCAAGATTTTGGAGCTGAGGCTGAATGGCACTTTTCAGCTACAGCACATGGCAAAGGTCCATGCGATGGGCTCGGGGCCACAGTAAAAAGACTAGCCGCCAGAGCAAGCCTACAAAGACCGTATCAGGATCAAATCACGAATGCAAGGCAATTATTTGAATGGTCACATAAGAACATAGCTAACATCGACTTTGTATTTGTGACCATTGAAGAATACATTAAAACTGAAGAACAACTGGCTAACCGGTACGATACAGCTCTAACTATATCAGGAACCCAAAAATTTCATGCCTTTATACCTCTCAGATGTGGAACCAAAGTAAATGCAAAGTTATTTTCTTCTGCAGATGTTTCAAGCATATTTCCTGTTTTGAAGGACGTTCAGCAGACATCATTTTCAGACATTAGTGGGTATATAACATCTATCTATAATGAGACTTGGTGGTTGAGTTATGTTCTGGATAAAGATGAAGACAGCAGTCAAGTGCAAGTTACATTCCTCCATCCTTCAGGTCCGTCATCCTCATTTATATATCCCACACCACCTGACACACTGTGGATCCCATTTTCAGATGTAATGTGCAAAGTGAACCCCACCACTCAGACTGGCCGAACATACAGTTTACCAGACAGTGAACTAAACAAATGTGTGGGTATCTTCCAACAATTGAAGTCTTCATAAATTAATTTGTTAATAATTAACTCATAAAATAAGGCTGAGAATGGTAAGTGTCTATGTGATATTCCTCTATTAAAAAAATTAAAAGTAATAGCCACTGCTTGTTTTATTGATATGTGTTGTTTGTTTCATTCAATAAACTGTACAAAATTTCCTCTGTTGATACTAATTCTGGTATTTTTCACAAAACGTGTATTTCTGAAGCCCTGTATCTCCTGATCCCATTGAGATCCCATCATAGAATTTTGCAATATGTATTAAGACATCACAAACAATTTTTGGTAATTTTTTGGAATTTTTAAAATTGCCACTTTTTGAAAAATTTAAAATTTAAAATTTAATTTTAAAATTTAAATTTTTTTAAAAATTTAACCCCTATGTTGTAGCATATCATAATAAAGCCCTATTCAACAGCTTTAAAATGAGACCAGTCCCAGGTTAATATCACCACTGGTTGCGAGCCTATAGGCATTTTAATGTGTTAAAGTATGGTGTTTTTTCAAAGAAATTTAAAATTTAAAAAATTTATAACTTTAAAAATAATTGGGCTATGTAACTGAAATTTGGTATTTTTTCATATGTCTATGATATAATGCTGCATACCAAAAATCATGAAAATCTGAGACATCAAGTCTGAATCAGTGTGTTGATTTCACATGGAATGACCCATACAGTAGACGCCGGTTAATGCAATCACATAATGGACGCAAAGGATTTGATAATTACCAATTGATTATAATAAACAATAAATTTTAATGGTAAAGTCTTTTGATAATTTAACATATGTTTTTGATATGAAATGAATGTAGCTACCATGACTTCTAAATAGATTTATTTCAAACAAATCTAAGAAGGTTCTTCTGCCTTTATTTAGAACTTTAGTAAGACTTCATTTGGAGTATGCTGTTTTGTTTTGGTCTCCTTATCTTAAGAAAGAAAATTATTGGAAAGGGTACGAAGGAGGGCTACACGGTTAGTGAATGGATTTTGTAATTTTGACTATGATTCCAGACTTAGAATGCTTAATATGTATAGTCTTGAGCAAAGGAGAGTCAGGGGGGACATGATTCAGTTGTTTAAATTTATCAAAATGAAAGATGTAATGGGGTTAAATTTTTGCACGGAAAGCAAGACGAAGGGTTATTGTTTTAAGCTGTTTGAATCTCACGCTAACCTGGAAATTCGCAAAAATTACTTTTTTAGCATTGTAGTGGGAACTTGGAATAGTTTACCGGAAGAGGCGGTAAGGAACAAGGGAGCAGATTTTAAGAGGGCTATTCATCTTCATTGGGGTCTATAATTTGACTAGGACCAGCCCAGTTGGGGCCAGAGCATGTTGCTGGTCGTCACATTTGTATTTATAAATCTTTTGTTTTAATGGCTAAGGCATTTACTTTAAGATTTTGTGTCCTCCATGTTTTCAAGGACTCTTGATAGTATTTCCCGTCTGTATGTCTTCATGGCTCTGATAATTCCTTGATCACATGGGGAGATAAAGAACGATTTTCTAACTGAATTGCAGAAAATATTTTGGGTACAATTCAAGAGGTGTGTTTTTGGGAGGGGGAGGGGTATTTTGTCGCTGATTTCAGGAAAATTATCTTAAATTGATAACAAAAACAAAGTTTTGATTACACAAAACAATGGTATTTTACTATACTTATACACAACCAGACAGGACTTTGCGATTCTGGTAACATTAAAGGACTTATAACATTAACCATGATCACGTAAAGCAGCATCCACTGTATAACTTTTATTATTTTACTGTCAGCAAAGATTTTTTTTATTACTTTAAGTGCCACTGGTTACCTTTTAAAAATGTATGGAGGTCATTTGTAAAAACTGCAAAGCATATATGGTATTACCCAGTGCCCGCATTAATTAGTGAGGTTGACTAGCATGCCGGGAAATTAGAGATTTCCTATTGATGGATAATCTGGGGTTCACTTTGCTGTTTAGAAAAAGTAAATCTCCTAGCTCAGTTCCATTTTCTAAGAAAAAAATAAGAGGGAAAAAATGGATTAGAGAACACTAATAATTAATAGACCGAGATATCGAGTTACTATATCCAGCATTCTTTGATCTGCATCATGTTCTACAGTTGTACAACGGTTAAAACCTCACGCAGGAAAAAATCCGAACAGGGACGTGCCAACGTTTTGGAGAGTAGGGGGGCAAACGAAAAAAACAACAACCAATGGAGCACAAACTTTGTTTTATTCCATATTTCTTTATTTCTTAGGAAAAAATAAAAGCCAGATATATTTACATGCCAAATACGCTTTTTCTTTCGGCGGTTCTGCAGATAAATTCCGAGCAAATGGAATAAGTTCAACTAATTTAAAAACTTCACTCAGTAACTTTCGAACAGTACTTGACTCGGCTGCAATGTTAAAACTACTGGTTGCGATTGGCACCTTTCCGGGGTGTAACACCAGTGGCACCCAGTAGGGAGCCGAGATTTCACCCTTGGCTTGAGTGAAAAACTGGCACTCTCAATTCAACAAGCAAGTGAAAGATGGAACCGTATAGGAGAGCATAATGGCACCCTCACTGTTCACTATTGCAGCTGTGCCCTGTACAGCTGTGCAGCTGTACCCCTGTGCAGCCGTACCCCTGTGCTGTGTGCGTTTTTGTTTTTCAGCTGTCTTTTCTTTCATTTATTATTTTTATTCACGAAGTCTTGGTACATTTTCACCTTGAATTTCGATTTGAAAATGATCGAAACTTGTAATTTAAGGCATTTTCTCACCGTTCAGACTTTCCAACATATTTTAAAAGAATTCATGACTTGGATTCAACTCAGTAGTTTTAAAATGCTATTGATATTTACTACTGCATTATCTGTACCGAAAATGAAGAGGGAGGGTATTTTATGGATCCCTTTCAAAAACAATAAAAAATATTCAGTTGTATTATTCTATCAATAAAAAATTGAATTGTTTCATTAACTTCTAAAATTTTAATCAAGAGTAACATATTAATACGTATGTATAATTCGACATTTAAATATCTTTATGGACTAAAAGATTGGGGTATTTGAAAAGCAGTTTTTGTTAAACATCCAGTTTTTCGACAGATTAAAAATCGAAATATATTTTAATGATCTATTCATTTCAACTGAGGGAACAAAAAAAAGTAAGCTCTGGCAATAACGAACTCAGCATTCGTTATCAATAACGCCAACGAAAGATATTAGCGAAAGCACGAAATGTAAATCATGGCATTAAAATAGTATGTAC
The DNA here is from genome assembly GCA_038373865.1 of Uloborus plumipes. Classification (NCBI taxonomy): domain Eukaryota; kingdom Metazoa; phylum Arthropoda; class Arachnida; order Araneae; family Uloboridae; genus Uloborus; species Uloborus plumipes. The sequence continues at coordinate 95,898 of JAXGGA010000838.1, read as the reverse complement.
ATATACCCATGATCAAAACAAATAAGAAAGAAAGAGTCAGGCAGAGTTTTTTTTTTTTCCTTTCCTTCCCGTTCTGCTGCTTGTTGGCTGTGTCTATGCGGCAAAAGAGAATCGCTACAAAGAGATAATTTTCCGTTGGAACACTTTGAAATGATTGTAATATGTTGGAAACTCTTAGTACTAGGATTATATGCATGAACTTACGTTAGAATTCGAAGATTAAAATGAAGAATTAACTCATTTTTATAATAAACTCAAGGTTAAATCCAAGAATGAAAACACTGCACCAAAAATTCTGTCGTGTCGACATAAACAAGATGTCCGCCATTCAAATGGTTTATGATGATGATGAGACCTTGGAGTCTCAATGCGCAGCCGCAGGCTATCAGGGGTGCCTTTCAGATGTCTCACTGAGCATGCGCAAGGCTAAAAGGTGCCGATGGCGCGCTAGAGTAAGCATTAGGCACCTTCTGAGAGGCCTTTTGGTACGGAAAGAGCATTTCAAATTCGCTATGCCACCCCATGGCACCTTGCTTTCACCCCAGCTTTCTTATTGGCACCCCTGCGACATCCGTAGTTTTAACAGTGTACCATTTTTTTTTTTTTTTTGCAAATATCAAAGAAAGATAATTTGCCTTCTGTTACAGCGGGTAGCAGAATTAATTGAGCCTCTAACTTTTCAATATCGAAGTCACTTGTGTGGACACCCAATTTTTCTTGCAAGGGACTTCCTCTTGCTGTACTTGTCAGCACTTCTTCTAGCTGAACAATATTCATCATTCCAGTTTGGTGGAACAGCTTTTTAATTCCTTCAATTACTATGTCCATTACTTCGAAAAAGCATTGTCGGAGTTTAACAGTTTCTGTTAAATTCGCAGCAATTGAATTGTCAGACACGTTGGAGTGCTCTTCGCGACGTGTAACCTTTCCTTCTCGCGATTTCTGTGGTAGCTCCAAACCTAACCGTTCCGTTGTTTCCTTAGTTTCTGTCCAGAGACAATCAAAATTGTCTTCTGTTTGCATATTCTAAATCGTGTCTGACAGAAGTTGGGCACATGTAATTTGCCTTAGTGACAGCATAGCCAGGTTTTTGCAGAACTTTAGCAAACTGCTTACAAGGAGCGAAAATTCTACTGGCTACTTAAGCAAAGTACCACTGTCACTTTTCCATCCTTGAAGAGCTTGCCCTGTGCAAGCTAAGCGAATGGAACTTTTTATAGTACGTAAGGCCCTTTTTCCTGGTTTCGGCACTGCTGGCTAATTAAGTTTACCACAGGCATACAATTTCTAATCTCGTATATTGTTTTTTAACAAATGCTGAAGGCGTGAATCTTTGTAACTTGAAATGATACTTCTACTTCCGATTGGTAGAATGTATATATAGCTGCAATCGAAGGAAAGATTAACCAGCAATTCTTTTTGCTGATGAGTAGTCAGCGTGGGAAATAAGTATTTCATTTTGAGGAGCAGTACTGCTCCTCAAATTCTGTTATTAAGGAGCAGTTCTGTAAAATTGAGGAGCAGTTTTACGAAACTCACTAAATAACATCAACACCAAAACAAATAAGGTTTAAGAACTAATTTCTATCTTTTAAGTTTTAAATAATGACTTATTTATTAATCAAAAAAATAATTTAAGTTTGTCAAGTATACTCTCTTGACAGCTAATTTTTTATTAATTAGCTAAATCGGCCTAAAAAGGCCGATTCAGTTTGCGAACGAACGAAGCGTTTTTCGCTCGCAGGTGAAAAATTCCGATTATTCACACTAGATGCGGGCGAAAGTCACGTGATGGTATTAACCTTTTAAGGATAAAGCGCGCGCATCTCGCGAGAGCCAATGAAATCGGATGTCCACACGGTCAAAACAGAGCAAAGATGGCGCCTTCCCTCTGATTGGCTGTCGCTCTCATTGCCAAATTTCGTTCGCCTTTCGCACGCGACGATATCTAGCATACTAGAACGCCGACGGCAGGCGAATATTCGTTGCGTTGTCATGGGAATGAATTCCGAAAACCTGTTTCGCAGTGAAAAGTTCGCATCGCTCGCAATCTGAATCGCGTTTAGCTGATAACGCAAGCAACTTTGACGAGTTGGTCACGCCCTATGTGGAGAGATAACGTCAATCAAAGAGGGGGCCGGAGGAACGGATTCGATGCACAAATTTTACGTTTAGTTTTGCCAAATGTTATTTTTTTTAAAGTGTTTTTTTTTTTTTTTTTGCATCGCAAAATTTTCGATGCAATTTAGGATATTGCATCGTCTTTCACTCGTTTTGAATCGCAAACTGCGATGCGATACCGCTTATTTTCCACGCTGTGAGTAGTGAGTCTGCATAAACGCCCAATTCTACAGCATAACACCCCAAGTACCGCCAGGACCTAGCATACCGCCCCAAGTGCAAAGCATACCCCGACAAGTACAAAGCAAAAGATAAAAATTCAGAAAAACTTACTCAAAGACCTTACTTATGAAGCCTGCCTGTTGTTAAAGTTTTTGGGAATTGCGGTGCTATCGATTATATCCGCACCAATAGTTTTCCAAATGTTTAATAACTAGGGGGGGAGGGGGCGAGAAATGAAATTTGCTTCTCCTCCTTCAAAGACTGGGGGGGGGGGGACAAGAAACGCCCCTGCCCCTCCTGTTGGCACGTGCCTGAATCCGAATGAATCGATTGGAAAATCTTTTGTGCTGTACGATCTTTCAAGTAAAAGAAGTAGTGATAGTTAACTTACTCTATTAAAGGAACCCACAGCAAATAACATTTTCGATTCTGATTATTGTTGTAGTAAAAATGAGTTAAGTTTGATATAGAAAATGAATTTAGGAAATAATTTCTACTAAGATTTTTTTTAGACTGGTAAGTAAGTTTGTTTAGTCATGAATCAAAATATTTAAGCAAGAAAGTGGATAAAATTAATGCGTGTTCGCTGTTAATGACGTCATTCATTGATTGTTTCAGTAGCATTGATAGGAATCGTTTATAATTGGCTTTATAAGTTGTTACCTTTGAGGCATAAATTTATTTTCTATGCATAAATTAGCTTCATTAAATTGTTATTGAAATTGAAAATATTTTTAATGCTAGGGTATAGGGTATTGGGTATAGGGTATATTGACTGGACATAACATCTATTTTGACTAAGAATTGATGAACTTAATAGTAGTTTAAATACCGTTAGTCATTCTAGTTAATAATCTCTACTGATACTTCAGCTAAAAGTTCTATAAAATTTAATAACAATTTTGAAGTGATGTAAAAAATTAAAATTTTAAAATATTTTCTTCAGACAAAAATCACAACACATGGTGCAGAAATGAAAGGATACAACATTTTTTTTTATATAACTACCATTTATAAGTTAAGCACTAAAATACAGCACCGCAAGTGGTCAACTTACTCTGGCTTCACTATATTCTGCTGTAGGGTTGTCTAAGTCGATCTTCTAGTCACATTACACTTGAAAAGTATAGATCTTCAGCCAATTTAGGTTTCCAATCTCTGTTTTAAACTACAACTCTTTTCTTGATGTATTGTACTGAATCGTCAAATGCAAAGAGTTAATTGATGGGGCTAGTTGATGAAGGTGATATGTGACAATTTTTTAGATTTCTAGAAAAAGCTTTCCAAAAAAAAAAAAGTTATTTTTTTAATGGATTTTTCTCAACGGGGTCATATTCTTAGTTATCAACCATTTCTATGACTAAGGGGACATGATACTGATGGACTTCTCATCTTCATAGATGGTAAAAAGTAAGTTTCAAAGTTGTTACATATCACATTTATTCACTTGCCCCTTCAATAGTGATTAGAAAATTAATTTAATGATTACAAAATTTAACTTAACAAAATAGTACTCTAGAAAAAAGTGTGAAGAGTAGTTAAATTAGCCCTCATTATTATGAAAAAGAGAATATCGCGTAACAAAATTTTATTGCAGTATAAAAAAAAAAACGCTTATTTAGCACGTTTTTGACATTTTTGGTTTTGATGTGACAGATAAACCATGGTTAAAACCACATCAAGAATCTAACAGCGTTGCTTTTACTTAAATATCTATATTTTAATTTTAGGTAGTTTAATTCTTCTCATTTCTTTTCAGCTTTAATCAGAACTGCATGTTGTAATGACGGACAATGACGTTCTCCTTATCTTTGTTTCTGCTTTCGACTGAGGACTCCTGTCGAAGTGATCTCCGAAGGAAATCCTTGAGATTTAAATTGAGACTTTGAAAAAGCTGTGTACCCTCCTGAGCCTATTATGTCAACAGCAAACAGAAGACTAGTGCATGCTGTGCTCAGGTGCAGGCTGCTCCAAGTTTAAAATTGCTTTACGTAATGTTGCCACTAAATGTCTGAAACTTTGCAACATTCAAATTTGTGTATAGTAGTATTTTCTAAGTCAAAGATCTGTTCATCCTAACATCATCGTTGAATAAAAACGTATTCAGTATAAGTAGTCAGTTTTGATAGGAAATTGCAACGCCTCCGTTAACAGGAAATATTTTTATAAACAACTCAGTTTTTTTTTTTTTTGGCACAGGTCTTTCATTTTGTGTTCTACTAATCCCCAAGAAGTAAAGTAGATGACCAAAGGTAACTGAAGGTTTAGTCTCCTTCCAACAAGATGGTTTACCTGAACGTAGCTAATAAACTGAACCATAAACAAATATCTACAAATTAAGAGGAGGCAACTCATTTGATCTCTGGAACACATTTGACCGTGTTTTGTATCTTCATTCATACCATGATTCGAACAAGTATGTTATTTGCGTTTATTTCCCTTTAATTTGCGCGATTGTCTGAAAAGTCAAATTTACTGAGCACTGGCACACATGAAGTGAGCATTACTGCAATTTAAAAAAGGAAATCATTTACATTAAATTTAAAAAACTCTCATTGCGTAGAGAAAGAAAATGCTTGACATCATACCGGTATCTTTCTTTTCAAAACTGAAAAGAGAACTTTAAAAGCAGTGATAAGTGTCAATGTATCCAATTCTATTACTTTGTAACAAATTATACACATATACCCATGAATCCTTCTCCTCCAAAAATTAAGTTTGTGTGGATTTTATGACCAGACCTTCATCACAATTTCCCTATCAAAGCTAAGTATGATGACCGGTACTCAGGCATGCTGAAAAGAAAAAGAGTCTTGTTTGAAAAAACTTGACTTCTGTGACACATGTATGAATAAGTAAGTACAATTTTAAAACCCTTGTTTAGGTTTTATTCTTCATAGCCCATTTTCAAGCTTTATTTATAAATTAAAGTTGGCTGAAAAATGCCTAATCCGGGTTTTAGTTAACAGCTTCTGCATGGATAAATGTGTGAATTCTCATAAAAATAAACATCACTACACCTATGCGGTTTCTACATTTATGAGCGGTTTGAAGACTGAATTAACTTTTGAGAATCCATCGCTGTGAAAATCATCGTCGTGTGAGTTTTATCTAAGAACACTTCCATAATCTTCTGCAATGGCTTATTCATCTGAAATCCATGATGGCTCTGTAAAAGAGTATTTGTGCGATCACTGTGCAAAGACATTTTCCGACGTCCAACAGTTAAAGACACATCTGAGATTTCATACTGGAGTGAAACCGTTTGCCTGTGAGCATTGCTCGAAGGCATTTCGCACCCCCTACGAATTAAAGAGACACATGCGAGTACATAACGCCAAGAAACCGTATTCTTGTGAGAATTGCTCAAAAGTGTTTTCCAGAGCTATTAATTTAAAAAAGCATCTGAGAACCCATACTGGAGAGAATCTATTTGCCTGTGAACATTGCTCGAAGCAATTTCCTAGAGCCTTTGACTTAAAAGTACATCTGAGGATCCACACCGGTGAGAAACCGTTCTCCTGTGAAGTGTGTTCTAGGAAATTTTCTCAACAATCGAGCCTGAAAAGGCACTTGAGAACCCATACCGGAGAGAAACCGTTCGCCTGTGAGCAATGCTCAAAGGCATTTTCTGGCCTTTCGGATTTGAGAAGACACCAGGAAATTCATGCCGGCGAGAAACCGTACTCCTGCGAGCATTGCTCGAAGGCATTTTTCGACGTTTCAAATTTAAGGAAACATCTGAAAACCCATACTGGAGAGAAACCGTACTCCTGTGAGCGTTGCTCGAAGGCATTTCCTCGCGCTTCAGATTTAACTAGACATCTGAGAATACATACTGGCGAGAAACGGTATTCCTGTGAACATTGCTCGAAGGCATTTTTCGAAGCTTCGGAGTTAAGGAAACACCTGAAAACCCACACTGGAGAAAAACCGTTTGCCTGTGAGGACTGCTCGAGTGCATTTTCTTACCTTGCAGATTTAAAAAGACATTTGAGAATCCACACGGGAGAGGAATCATACGCATGTGAAAGTTGCTCAAAAGCGTTTTCTAGCGTTTCATATTTAAAGACACATCTGAGAACCCATACGGGCCAGAATCTATTTGCCTGTAACTATTGCTTAAAGCTATTTCCCAGAGCCTCGTATTTGAAAGTACATCTGAGGACTCACACTGGTGAGAAGCAGTACTCCTGTAATTTGTGTTCTAAGAAATTTTCTCAGCTATCGGGCCTGAAAAGACACTCGAATGTTCATTCTGGTAAAAAGCCTGATTCCTGGGAAATTTCATCTGAAAATTAAATTCTCGACTGACGAACCTGGAAAAACGCTCGCGAGGATCTGTACTGGTAATAGACTCCTTGTCGTAACTTTACTCTCAGAAATATTCCCGAAACAGCTGTGTGATCTGTTGATGTCTATTATGGCAAATGTAAGCTTATGGACATTTTCTGTAGTTTAAATATTCACAATGTGCATCTTCACTTTGTAAGAATTTTCATAATGTGGAAGCCTTTTATAAAAATAAGCTGTGTTTAAGATTTCAAGTAATATTTTAAATTGTGTAGAAAGAAGAAAAACTAAAAGTCTGCTTTAGAAATTACAAACTGCATTTAAATTTATATTTCTTATGTCTCGGAGGAGTTGTGATTTTTGATTGCTCCTACTAGATCTTCTGGGCAATTCCACGTGACTCACGTTACAATTTGACGTGATTTTACAAAAGTAAATGTTATATATATTAAAAAAAATACCATGCCTGATTTAAATAAAGCTGTTGACAGTCATCTGGTATGCAGTGAGAACCTGTGGATGTCAGCATTTTAAATTTCAACAGAAATAGATGGTGTTTCAACCTTAAGTTAACATCGTGACTCACGTTACAAAAAAAAAGGAACTCAAGTCTTTTGGATAATTAAAAACCTAAGATTCCTGCTCTTTCAGAATAATAAAATTTAAAAACTGCTTTTCATGGCACAAAATATGTTTCTAAGTTATGATATATACGAAAATAAAGTTCATTCTGCAGTCACTAATTAAGTTAATCAATATTTTGAGTGTGACTCACGTTACATAGTTTCGTGACTCACGTTACATCTCCGTTTTAGTCCTTTACTTAACATCTTATTTTGAAAATTTTGTGTAGAGATTTCACCTAAATTCAATTAAAATGAATGCTTAATGGCTTGTTTTCTTTAGTTGATCAGTTTTAAATACAGTAAAACCTCTCCGAGCGGTCACTTTTACAAAGCGGCCACCCCCCACCCCCTTTAACGGCCAATTTTTCGCAGCACAAATTTTTTGTCCCATAGACCTAGGGTTAAAATTCTCCTCAGTAGCTGCCATCTAACTCCTCTGAACGGTCACAGAGTGGATTCATCAATTCAATTTTCTAAAACATATGTTTGTCTTTTTTTTATACTACTTCCCGTATTTTCTCTGTGGCTGCATTGTACTCATTTCAAATTCTCAATTCATACATCTGAAAACTTTTACAGGATACTACACACCATTACATTTCATCTGATACCAATCTTAACATTTAATGTTGCATAATGGCTGTAAAATTAGTTGACTGCTGTCAAAAGTATGCTCTTCAAAGTACTTACTTTTCTCATCCACTACTGATGAATAATTAAATTTTAAACATCTCAAATAAGAGCAAGTGAGATGTTGACCGTGCTTTTTAAAATTTCTCTTATGTTCCAATTTTATATGTATATATATTTTTCTTTTCTCGCTCAAGATAATTTTTTAAATCATTCTTGTTTAGATTTTCTTGGGATAAAATAACTTTTTCAGCATGAGCTCCGGTGGACATTGAAATCTTCTTCTCAAATGTATATTACATTTGCGGATGAGTATTGAGTAACTCACTTATGACTACAGTTAAATTGCGAGGAGAATTAACGGAATTTCTCCTTGTTTTGGCGAGTCTTCCATAGTGTATTTACATATTTGTATACTTGTTGAAGTGATATATAAGAAGTTTGAATTTAGCCAAAATTTCCTTTGAAAGTTTCATATGTTTATTTTTCAGCTTATATTATGAATTGCTAGAGACAATATCCTTAGCTTTTCGACTTTTCTCGTTAGACCAGGGACGTCATTTCAAGTTTTTCCGGGGGGGGGGGGGGGGCAAAGGGTCCAAACACAATGCAATTTCATCGGAAAACATAAAAAACCACGCCCACTTATATGTAAATACATTGATTTCTCAAAGCCAGGGGGGGGCAGTTGCCCCCCCCCTGAATGACGGGCCTGCGTTAGACATTCTTTCATCCAGAGACAATGTTTCTGTTTACATGCAATGTACTTCCCTTCTTGCTTCAATTTTTCTCGGCACCTTTTCTGTCATTCTGCGGTTACTCGTTAAATATTTTAAAAATTTTTTTTACTGGAATGAAAACCCTTTCTTAGATACGGAAGAAAAATATGTGCATGCATAAACACATGCTACACATTGGAAAGCTGAGGGCCTTAACCCATTAATGCCGACTTCGAAAACATCAATAAGACATTCGTTCAAGTTTTAAGCTTATTATCTCACACGTTTTCGACAAGGGTGCGAAACTTATATGTAGTATCCTTTCTGTGAGTTTTTACCATGTGAAATGCACAACTGTTCGACTGATAGAGCCACGTGAGGACAAGTTATATTTATTTTCCGTGTTGGTATATTTTTGTACCAACCGGCATTAATGGGTTAACAGGGACCCAGTGCACTAATTGAAAGATTACAAAACACTAAAAGAATTACGCAATTTATATTTAATTTCATCAGTATTATTAATTAAATATAGGTGTGTATAAGTGGTAACCCTCCCTTTAGACCCTAAAATACCATTAGGGCACATTAAATACTTTTAAGAAGTTAATATTAGCTTGTATTGGCTGTAACTCACTTTTCGCGTGACAAAATAAACATCCTTATTTTTTGAATAAAAAAGCAAAAAACTCTAAATTGGCCGATAATTTCTTTTTTGTAATATACATGAGTAGGAGAAACAGGAAAAAAAATTTAATTTATAAGCTATAAAATTTGGAAATATTAAAAAAATTAAGTTTTCGTGACTCACGTTACACAAAATTTAATGGTTTAAAAACTACTTTAAAAAATTATTTTAAGAATTAATTTCAAAATGTACTATTAATAATTGCTTTCATATCGAATAAATCTGCCAGGAAAAAATGCAATTAAATTGTGGAAACAGGCAAAACCAATAAAATATGCTCGTTTAAAATTGTGTCTAGCAGAGAGAGACTTTTACAAGATTGTGAGCTCATAGAACAAGTTCTCTTATAAAAAGAAAATGATTCACCTGAAGTTACTTTATTCTAATTTGTAAACTTCAATCAATATAGAGAACGTACAAAAAAAAAAAAAATTAAAACAATTTTTCAACATTTTTTTTAACACTGAGTTCCCATGTTGCCTGGAATTGCCCTTCTGTGCTCTATCGTATATAAAGATCAAACATTAGTTTAATAAAAAGAAATTATTTATATCTTTATTTTTGAACTGAAACCTTCTGTATTGTATGTTCATTGACAAAATATTTTGATACTGTATATATTCAATGCTTACTATTCATCAAATAAATAATTTACACTAAATTATTTCTTTTCTGTAGCACGTACGATCTACAGTAAAACACCAATTTTTACATTTATCAAGGGACTGTGTAAAAAATGTAAAATACGAGAAACATATAGAAAGTAAAAATCAAGTTGGAAAAAAATAATAGGGATATGTTCGGGGCACGAACTGCTTTACTAAGATAGCTCGTACTGCGATTTTTTCAATCTCTTCCGTTTCTTGGCATTTTTGTCTTCCGCTTTTTCGATGCATTCCAGTAGTATTTTTTTATGCAGTACGGATTGCAGGGTCAATAAGGGTCGTTCTAAAATAATACATCTTCTATGCATTTATTTAATTATTCTTTTTATTAAATAATGGGTTGATGTACACAGGAATGGTTTCTAAAGTTTTTTTCCTTTCTAAATATACTCTAGGCGTAAATATTAGTTAAAAAAAGTGCAACAATCCAATTGTTGTTACTTCACAAAAGCTGCATAAGTCATGGCGGGTGTTTATATCCTCATTCCTCAGTTCATTTCTAAACTGTTTCTAACAAATCTAAGCATACATAAATAAAGCAAAAATTTGTAAGAAAAGTTTTTCTTTTTTTGTTGTAAAATCTAAGTGGGAAAAAAGTCCTGACAACTATTAGGGGGAAAGAGCAGACAGTGGGAAATTACTTTGGCTTTGACACGCCAGTTCTTTATACAGGGTCCTGGTTGATGGCATTTACACAAGACTACAGATTTTTCATTCTGTTGATCCATAACTGGAACAAAATGGATTCAAAATGAATAGTCGTTTCTTTCTTTCTTTTTTTGAAACAACCAAATCAATTTTGTGTGTTTGTGCTTTCAAATAACCAAGAGACATTTATTTCAATATATTTTTATTTCAAACACATTATTTACATATAGTTTCTTTTATATATACACTAAATTAAGAATAACCCCCAACTTTAGCATATCGTGGGGTAAAATGAAACCATCAAAACACGCTCTTTTAAATACATCACTGTTAGAAAACAATTTTAAAAAAAAATGAATGAAATGTACATAAAATGCGTCAAATGTTTTGTTGAATAAATTGAATAGTTCAATTTTAGGATCTTCTATTTATTAATTATTTTGCATAGGTATAAATTAAATTCACAATGACAAAACTTCTGCTTTTTGGTTAACTAAAAAAATTTGAGCATCCGCAGTAAGTCACTCACGTGTAACCTGTGAGTTGAACTGCACCGTTGCTTGCGGACTCTCGTTAGTCTGCTAAAAAATTTTAACTACCAGTTGCCTTCTTTGTTGGCAATAGCTTCAGTGCGAAAGCATTTGCCTCCACCCCGGTTCAAGTTTGGAGCCCAGGAGAAAGTGACATTATGAAGGTTTTTCCCCACTAAGGCAAGGCCCAACTAACTAAAAGTGAGGCCCAAGGCTGACAATACTTTGGAGGCCCCTTTCTATGTTCTGCCATTTTAAGTCAACGAAAAAAAAAAAAATTCTTTTAACTTTTTCCCAGTGGCGATACAAGTCTTTATTGGGGATCATTGTATGTAGTTCTGCAAGGCCATATGCAGTTGCACTGTATGCATTATGTCTAGCCCAGATATTGCTTTTTTTATATCAATTTTAGCCCAAGAGTTTATAGCAAATTCTCAAGAAAGAAATCTTTTTTATTTATATTAAATGAACTAAATAAGAGAAATACTATTTAAAAGGCATCAAAAGAGATTGTATTTTTCAATTGATGAATCATTATTTTTTTCTTAAAAATACATACAGTCGAACCCGCTTAATGGAATAGCCATTTTGCCATGAAAAATTATTCTACTAAGCGGGATATTCCATTATCCGGGATCAAAATAATGCATTAGAACGGTTTGGTACATTGAAAATCTATTATATTAAGCAGGATATTCTTTTAACCGATATTCTAATAAGCAGGATCGACTGTAGTTCTTTAATGCTGTGCATCAGTTTTTAGAAAATTAGGGGCCCCTTAGGAAGATGAGGCCCCAGTCCCAGGCGGCCTGTGGTATAATCAGACCCTGCACTAAGGCATTTCGCGTGTCACTGAATTTGAAGATTAAGTGAATCTTCTCTAACACTATTCCCATAAATAAGGTTTTTCTCTATGCGCGGCTACATCCTTAAAGTATCTTTTAATCTAGTGCACCAGAAAACGGTTTTGAACCATAGTCAGGTGATTGCGGGCTGATAGTTGGAATGGACTCTCAAATGCCTTCCTTAACCTCTTATGTCCCAAATTAATTTAACCTTTAGGAGCTGGGCGGTACACATGCTGTACCGTAACTGTTTTTTTTTAGCGGACTGGGTTGAGATTTTTACTCGAACCCTTTGAAGCCGGGGATTTTTTCAAGGTTTCATACGTCTGGTACGACAGTTTATACCTTCTCTTTTCAATGGAAAATAAATCTGTGGTTCAACTGTCATACAACCAAGGTCGAAATAAAAATTTCTAAAAAACAGCCCGAATACAAAAGGTTAACAATGAATTTTTGTACATTTTTTTGGTGTTTTAGTTGAAAATGCATTAAAGAACATATATACCGAGCATACAAATTTTGAAAATCTCTGGGGTCTAAGGCCCCTACGCCTTAGGCGGCCTAAGAAAATTGCTTCCAATCGCAGGTTCCATCTGTCGACCTCTCAGCACAGTATCAGGAGTGGTACCTTCAAGTGCCAGCATGATTCCAGCCATTTTAGGATTCATCATACTGAATTAATATAAGCGGGACTTCTGAGTCCCATCGGGGCATAAAGGGTTAATCTGAAGCATCAGAAAATGACGTCCAATATTATCCACAAGAATTTTCTTTTCCCGCCAAAATGGATTTTTATGTTTTTGAAGCAGAAAACTGAAATAACGTCTTTTACTACCATTCAATACTCACATATAGTTTTCCCCCAGTGCTAACTCTCAAATGTCTCTTCCAATGCGAAGTCATAGAAAATGCCTTCGTACACAGGAAGGTGGTTCATCTCCAGTATGGGCGCGCCTATTCCTTGCTAAATGAGAGATTGAATGAGTAAAAAGCACCAGAACCACAAGCATAGGTCTCTGCACAAGAGTGGACCCTCAAATGCGATTTTGAAACTTGAAGACATAGTGAATGTCCTAGAATAATGTTCTTACACCAATTCGCTCAGAACAATTCTCATGAATACAGGTTTTCATTAGTACGGACTCTTTTTTAAAAGTTTCTTCAGACCTGAAACGCGAGGAAATGTCTTTAAGCGAATGTCACTTGAAGGACACATCATTTGTGAAAAACAGCTTTTAAACATTTTTCTCTGAAATGTGGCTTTCCCTAGCATGGGCCCTTAAATGTGCCTTAAATGCGAAAGAATAGGAAAATGCCTTTGGACAGAAATCACATGAATAGGGCTTTTCACCCGTATGGACTCTCAGATGCTGTTTGAGTTCGGAAGAACGAGAAAAAGCCCTCAAACAATGCTCACATGTAAAGGGTTTTTTTCCAGTATGGAGTTTTAAACATTTGTCAAAATTGGAAGAACAGGAAAATGCCTTTGAACAGAGCTTACTTGAATTGTGTTTCTCGCCTGAGAGTGTATTTTCAGATGTTTCCTTAAAGCTGAAGTCTGAGAAAAAGCCTTTGAACAGAGTTCACACGAAAAGGGTTTCTCACCAGTGTGGACTCTCAAATGTGTCTTTAACTGCGAAGCGCCTGAAAAAGCCTTTGAGCAGAGTTCACATGAATAGGGCTTTTCCCCCGTATGGACTCTCAGATGCTTTTTGAAATCGGAAGAAAAAGAAAAAGCTTTTGAACAGTGCTCACACGTAAAAGGTTTTTCTCCAGTATGGAGTTTTAAATGTTTGTTTAAATCGGAAGAACAGGAAAATGCCTTTGAGCAGAGCTTACAAGAAAAGGGTTTCTCGCCAGAGTGGACTCTCAAATGTGTCTTTAACTGCGAAGCGCCTGAAAAAGCCTTTGAGCAGAGTTCACATGAATAGGGCTTTTCCCCCGTATGGACTCTCAGATGCCTTTTGAAATCGGAAGAAAAAGAAAAAGCTTTTGAACAGTGCTCACACGTAAAAGGTTTTTCTCCAGTATGGAGTTTTAAATGTTTGTTTAAATCGGAAGAACAGGAAAATGCCTTTGAACAGAGCTTACAAGAAAAGGGTTTCTCGCCAGAGTGTACTTTCAGATGACTCCTTAAAGCTGAATTCCGATAAAAAGCCTTTGAACAGAGTTCACATGAATAGGGTTGCTCGCCAGTGTGGATTCTCAAATGTGTCTTTAAATGCCAAGCGCGTGAAAAAGCCTTTGAGCAGAGTTCACATGAATAGGGCTTTTCACCCATATGGACTCTCAGATGCTGTTTGAGTTTGGCAGAACAGGAAAAAGGCTTTGAACAGTGCTCACACGTAAAGGGGTTTTCTCCAGTATGGAGTATTAAATGTTTGTGTAAATTGGAAGAACGGGAAAATGCCTTTGAACAGAGATTACAAGAATAGGGTTTCTCGCCTGAGTGTATTTTCAGATGCCTTTTTAAAGCTGAATTCCGAGAAAAAGCCTTTGAACAGAGTTCACACGTAAAGGGTTTTTCTCCAGTATGGAGTTTTAAATGATTGTTTAAGCTGCAAGAAAGAGAAAATGTCTTTGAACAGTGCTTACAAGAATAGGGTTTCTCGCCCGAGTGTGTTGTCAGATGCCTCCTTAAAGATGAACTCTGAGAAAAAGCCTTTAAACAGAGTTCACACGAATAGGGTTGCTCGCCAGTGTGGACTCTCCTATGTCGTTCTAAATCTGCCAAACGAGAGAATACCTTCTGACAATATTCACAGGACTGCTGTTTCTCGCCTGAGTGTATTTTCAGATGCATTTTTAAAGCTGAATTCCGAGAAAAAGTCTTTGAACAGAGTTCACACGTAAAGGGTTTTTCTCCAGTATGGAGTTTTAAATGATTGTTTAAACTGAAAGAAAGAGAAAATGCCTTTGAACAGAGCTTACAAGAATAGGGTTTCTCGCCTGAGTGTGTTGTCAGATGCCTCCTTAAAGTTGAACTCTGAGAAAAAGCCTTTAAACAGAGTTCACACGAATAGGGTTGCTCGCCAGTGTGGACTCTCCTATGTCGTTTTAAATCTGACATACGAGAGAATACCTTCTGACAATATTCACAGGACTGCTGTTTCTCACCTGCACGGATCTTTGGATGATACCCCATTGCCAAATAGTGTAAGAGTTCAGCTGTCTGAAATTCACTGAAATTTCCGATTTTCTGTCAGTGAGCAAGTGTTTGAAAATGCCTTTATAAAGAATCCACAAGAGTAACTTTTTCTCAAAGTATCATAGAAAGTATCATAGAATATAAAACTTAACTAAGTCCTTACTGTCTGCAGCATATTTGGCAAATGGCCAGTTAAGACAAGTCTGTCAGGAAGATGGAGGGGGGGGGGGATAACTTAAAGCGCTAGTAATCGTTGATTTCAAGGAGAGTCTAACTAATTTAGAAGCTAACACACATCATTTGAAAAAAATAAACCGGCATTCTCGCAGAATAATACATGCGTCTGTTTCCGTATGTAAACCAGATGTTTTCCTTTCGAACTCATCAGTGATTAGACAATACACTAAAAGCAATACTACAAGCTAATTCAAGAAATAAAAAATCTCACTTTTCAGGGAAGGGATTTCGTAAATAGACTAAAATAATCCGATTACTAAGATAAAAAAAAATTATGTCTTGAATATAGACTTCTACGACTTGTCTTTAAACCGACTTTCTCCTTGCCAATGTCAAAATCAAAAAATGAAGTGGACTGAAATGCTGCCTTGCAAATGTTCAGTTAAGAGGAGTGTATGAAGAATTTAAATCTTATAACATAATCGAAGGACTCTTGTCTGAACAAGAGTAAAGAAAAAAAGAGAATTTCAAACTCAAGGTGTAACTCTAAATTTAGCTTCACCTAATTTAGATCAACTTAAAAATTAAAGCTGCATTAAATGAGTATTTAAGATATTATTAGTCCCTTAAAGGTTTACCCATTTTTTTCCTCCAAAAACGAAAGACAACGAGAGAGACATCGGGAAGCAAATAAACTTCTGTAAAAATAGTAACTACTAATGAGCTTTGATGCTATCTTAGAGTAGAACGTATACAATGTTATACCCAGTTATTGGTGACATTACAAAAAGGTTCTGGTCTTTTAGCAACATATACTTCTGCCACATCAATGAAAACACTTCTTTTCTTGACTGGCTCTGATGAGGTTACACAGCTCTTTGTTTTAAGCCTCAATATTCAGAAAAATATTACTTGAGTTGGCATTTCTTGGAAGGTGGAAGGTTTGTAATGGTGGAGTTAAGTGGGATTTTAATGTTGTTGATATCATATAAGTTGAAGTCTGACGTCTAGCCGTCCAGGTCACTGCTGAAAATAACGTAAAGAATTAGCTTACATTGGAAAAAAAAGAGAGAGGCAAACAAGCATAACATTTTTGAACACAGTAGAAAAATAATATTGAAACCGTGCACAGACACACGACTGCATGAGTTACCATTTCATGAATTTACTGTAAAAAAGTTTTGAGTATGGACTTTTATTTGTTTATTTTTTGATATAATCACCAGCATTTAGAAAAGGCAGCAAAGAAAAAAGGCTGAATGAAACAATTCCTAAATTTTAGTGATTTGCAACATTTACTGATATTTGCGAAATTGAGTAGAGCGCTGCAGATTGAGTGAATGTCTGCAAGCAGTGCCCACACCGAAAGGGCTCTTCCCCCGGATGGATTCGCAAATGGCTCATTAGGTGCGAACCCCCAGGAAATGTCTTTGAGAATCTTCACAAGAAAAGGGTTTCACATTATGCAACCCTCTTACAGTAACACAAGGTGTTTAAATTTAAAAAATGTTAACATTAATAATATAGAGCAGAGCTAATTTTTATGGTAATACTTCAATCATTTATACCAAAAACAACTTTACTGTGCATTAACATTCTTTCGTTAATACATCCATGTAACCTGAGCTTTAAAGCAAAAAAAATGCTGGACTATAAATAGATTTCAATACAAGTCTAACTTCTTACATTACAAAGTGTGCTACTTACTTTTAAAGGTTTTTTGCCAATATCGGAAAATGAAGAAAACTCAATGTTGACAAGCAATTAATCTTAAATTAGTAAAGCGCACCGAGGGAAATCTTCCAAAATAATTGAAGGTCACTTTTAAATTACATTTAATTTATTGAATGCAACTCAGTTTGAGATAATGTACTAAAAAAAATAAGTTGCACACGACAGACTGAAGCATGCAGACAAGCAATTAATCTTAAATTAGTAAAGCGCACCGAGGGAAATCTTCCAAAATAATTGAAGGTCACTTTTAAATTACATTTAATTTATTGAATGCAACTCAGTTTGAGATAATATACTAAAAAAAATAAGTTGCACACGACAGACTGAAGCATGCAGAAAGACAAAGATGATTTTAATCTCAAGGTATTGATGATGTATATTTAAACATTAAAAAATATTTTTAAGATAAAGTTTGGAGAGATCCTTTAGATTAGGTGCATCATGTCAAGAAAAATTAACCTCTGCTTAACAGCAATGTCATGCTGGCAACATATGTTGCTAACAAGAAGTACAAAACTGTAGTTTCAGTACCAAATGCAAGTATTATGGATTTTCTTGCATTCTTCACTCCAATTTTCTTGGAACACTTTTATATTCAGGGGTGATTGTGAGTTCGTGCAAAAATACCTGAAAGTTTTAAAGAAAATGTGTGAGTGCCCCCCCCCCCCCACATTTTTTATTTTTTAACCAAGACCCCTATTACTTAAGCACACATAATTTTATAATAAAACATATAAAATCATTAATTGCCTTTCATAAACAATCAAGACACATTTGATATATATGAATAGTTTCAAAAAGTTTTCAGCCAGAATATTATGCATGCATTAATTAAATTGTAAAGGAGTAATAAAGTTACTTTTGAGCTGGTGTAGCACAAAGTTTCTCAAAAAAAAAAAAAAAAAAATGTTTTAAGATGAAAGTAAAAGTTTAACAGAATTGCTGTTTGTAGTGTGAAAATATTTATAAGTAATGAAAGTTGAATTTGTTGCTGAAAATATGGAAAAGAATATTTAGATGCAGTACCTATAAATCTCCTAATAAATACAATATGACCTGAGTCAAATATTTCATATTTATTAATACTGAAGTGAAATACTATTTCAAGATGTTATACATGTATTAAATAAAATAATTTATTAAAGTGAAAAAAAATAGAATGGTATCTTAACATTTCTATTTGATGAATATTAATAATAATTATTGGCACAATCCCAGAAAATTTGAAGAAGCAAAAAAATACTCAAGTTGGGAAGATAAAAGCACAATTAAAAATATTTTATTTCTGGTATTTTCGAACATGAAAATACCGGAATACAATCAACCCTGTTCATAGGTATATAAAAAACAGCTAATGTGCTTTACTGATACTTAGATGAGTGTAAGCAAAAATAAACACTATTTCAGATTTGAATGCATGTAGTAATAGACACAATTCATGGAAGTTTTACAAAAGAGACGGAGTTTTAGCAGCACACACCTCTGCACTTCAGTCCTCTCTTCTGCTTTAATCGCTCAGCGAAGGAAACGCGGCTCTTCAGCTTCAGTCATTAAATTCAGGATCACAGCACTTGAGCTCAATTTTTGGAAATTTTCACTTTGATAAACCTCCGTATCATCAGAGGAATGAGGATGCAAGAGATCAGTTTATGCAAGATCGGTTAGTATTATTAGAGTTGAAGTTTGGTAAAATTTTTGAACTCTGAGGTCACACAGTCCAGATTAGCGCTGAAAATAAAGGAAAGAATGAGATTATTTTGAAGGTGAGAAGAAAAAAAAATCTAAGGCAATAATTATTTATTAAAAATAATTAGCGATGATGATTTTAACGAAGTACGGAACACTGAAAAATAAAGAAAATTGACCAAGTGCACACAAGAGAAAACCAAATGAATGAGACCAGGTGAAAGTTGATTGTTTGCGAAAGAAAAAAAGTGGCGTATTGTGTCAAGTAAAAAAAATGTATTTTTTCACTTAAATCTTGAAAATTTCTTTGAATTAGCGTCATGGCTAGCACTCCCTCTCTGCTCCATCTTTTTTCCTTAATACCTTGAAAAATTGACTACAAAAATGCTCTTAAAAGTTCAATATCCAAAATTTTCGTGTAGACTTTCGTCCGTATTCTCACCTCTGTCTTTCCTCAGGTGTAACAAAAGGCACCTTAAGGTTGTTCTTAGTGTCTATCTTTTCTTCAAGAAATAAATATTACATGAAGAACACATTTCTATATAAACAACACTTTACGAATTCCCTCTCTTCTATATTTTGACAGTTTTATTTCTATACACTTGGAAAGTTTAAGATCTGGCACTCATTAGAGCTGCCTCCTCCAATTTTTTATTTAAAAAAATGGGGGGGGGGGGGGTCTAAGCGTGATCATATTGACCCTCTCCTCTTCCTCTAATGACCCCCCCTCCTTCCCTCTATTGACTCCCCCTCTTCAAATGCAGATCCAAATGCCTGTTTAATTATGCACAAAAATGTGACTACAAGATAAATTTACTGCCAACTGGTATAGTTCCATAATTACATTAACCCATTAATGCCTAGTGTCCTTTTTTTAGGATGGTTCAAAAAAGGGTCTGAATTTCCCAAAAATGAACATTTCAACCAAATAATTGTGTTCAATTAGTACCTTGGTATTCTTTCAATTCTTTATTAACAGATTGCAGCACATAACCATTGTAAAGTGTGTTCTGTAGCAATTTTAATACGATTTTTATCAAGAATGACACCGTTCACAATCTCAAGAAAAAAAGCTAAGTTTTCAAAGTTATTCCCAGCTTATGTTAATTGCTGATTTTATTTCTTCTTATAAAATGTCCTTTTAAATATTATATCGCAGGCAGAAAAAATTTGAGTAAAACAAGTATGTACCCTCTGGGGTCTATCGTAACTTTTGAGGGACGATTTTTCTTTCCTTAATAAAACAACTATTTTTTACATAATATTTTTTAAATTATATTTCCTGTCCATTAAACACCGTTTGTAACCAGTATACAAAATATCTTTGGGGAAAAAAAGTCAGGCATTAATAAGTTAAAAAAAATGGGCGGGGGGGGGGGGGGGGTCTAAGCGTGATCATATTGACCCTCTTCAAATGCAGATCCAAATGCCTGTTTAATTATGCACAAAAATGTGACTACAAGATAAATTTACTGCCAACTGGTAGAGTTCCATAACTACATTAACTACTACTACAATTTTGGAACCTGGGAGAAAGGTTGTTTTGTATTACAAAATAAGGGCCTCAGGCTCAGTTTATACTCTAATATTCACTGGCATGTGTCAAATGAACAACGTAAGGATAAACACCACAACATTTTATACTTCAGCAAAATTACAACATTTTGTTTTTTTTTTTCTGTAGTAAAGTATGGTAGTGGGAGGTCCAGTTTTTGAACCCATGGACATGAGGTACATAACTCTGCCTCTTTGTAACACTCCTCTGTGCGCACTTTGAGGTGAAAAGCATATGTTCGGAGGAGCAGGAAAGTGGGGAGGGGTATTCTTCAGATCAACAAGTCAACTCAGAGGAGAGCCAGTCTACTCAGACACCAGACAAAATTGAACGAAGTAGGAATTGCAAGCTAACCGGTTTTGCACAGCTGACTCTGGTCGGTGAGGTTGAAAACACAGGTTTTGTCTACGATATAGTTTAACCGATTAGATTGGGCACTGAAGAGAGCCCTGTTTTATGATCACCCGCTCCGCGAACCCCCGGATGATGGAACCTAAGGCTCTATGCTAAGAGGTGGGCCGTGGAGGAGAAAAGACCAGAAAGCGAGCCGTCTCTGGTAAAGCCCCTTCCCCCCCCCCCCAGGGGTATTGAACTTGGAGGACTTTGGGACCATGACCCATATTTAATGTGCCCCATGCATCATTTGTGAACACACTGGATCTTTGACCAGCTGGGAACGAACCCAGCACCCTGCAGTTACGAGTCCAATGCCTTACCGATCAAGCCAGCACGGCCCTCCACGATATACAGGGAACTGTGATATAAATCATTGGTTCAGAAATGAAAAACCTGGTTTATCTGTTAGTGTTCTGAGAAAGCCATGTTTGGCGGCATATCGATGTATCGTTCAGAACTAGTTGGCATTACGCAATAAACTTATGTTACAATTGAAAAACACTATGCAATATTTTTTAATTATTATTATATATTATTATTTCTAGCAGAAGCTCTTGAACAAAGTTCATTGACTCGAGTGCATGCACACACTCAACGCAAACACATTATAAGCACATTATAAGTAAAGAGAAGGGATGCACCGAGTACTCGGTAAATATTCGGTACTCGGCCAATTTGCCGAGTAGGGGAGAGCGGGGCTGAAAGTTCCGCAGGTAAGTTGTTCCCTTTGAAATAGCTCAGCTAAGAAAAAATATACATGTACAGTCGACGCTCGATATAACGACCGTCTCCGTCCTACAGAAAATGGTCTTTATAACGAGTGGTCGCTTTTAGAGGGAGAACATAGAGTATATTGGGATTCAGTTGGGGGTTTTCTCACCGGTCGTTATATTAGGATGGTCTTTATAACGTGTGGTCGTTATAACGAGCGTCGACTGTATTTTGTAAATACGTCGTGAAATAGAATGTTATAGCGCACAAATGGCGGCCATTTTAGCCAACCCAGTGGCGTCCGGTATGTCAAAAGTCGAGCACGTGCATTACTGATTTACGAAAGTAAATATTTTTGTTTTTGGTGTTTTTGGTCTTTCGCCCGAAATTTAATTGTTAATGTTTAGCTTTTCAGTTTTTTTACATGAAGATAGATTGTGCACCCTTATATCCTATTCTGAAACTATTTATGTTTCGTTATCAAACCTATAATTTAATGTTTTAAAGACATGTGCTTTTGGGGCTAGTTGTTCCCTCTTTTGGGGGCAAGTTGTTCCACGGAACAACTTGCCCCAGAAAAATTAGCAACTAGCCCGAAAGAACGTCTTGCCCTATTCATCTGAACCAATGATGCAGTAGCTTAATACACATATAGATAAATATTATATATTACTGTGAAGACCGAAAGTGAGATTTCACCAAACATAAATCCAGAAATATTCAGTCTATCCGATAGATGTATATTAGACATAAAATTTTCGAAGAGCGAACTATGTAAGATATCGAAATATATTTCATTCATTGATATAAAAGTCATATTTTCGGAGGATCGTATTAGAAATTCTAGATAACTCCCTGTTGCAACTGAAGACTGAACCAATTATCTTAGCTTATTAGCTGTGGAAGCTGTTAGTTATTATATGTAATTTTAATATGTTGCACTGTATTAACTGTATTTTACCATATTAATGTGTTATAATTTACTATTTACTAGATGTGTTGCCAGGCTTTGCACGGTCTACCTTGAGAATAAAACGTTTGTTAAGAAAAGCGTGTCTATAAGTCCCGATTGCATTATTAAAATCGATATTTTGCTGGCATCCAGAGCAAAAAAGAAATAAATCGCCAAAAAAAGTTTTAAATCCCGTCGTAACAGGAAACGCCTCAAAGCAAAGGTCTCATTAAAATGATCGAAGAAAATACGTTTCTAGCGCAGCTTTGGAAATTACTAACCGCTTCACCCGGCAAAAAGATACAGGTGTTTTTAAGTTAGTAAAAATCAATATCAAATTGGATTTACAGAAATCGTCTGTTCTAATTAGCGTGAAAAAAATGAATGGTAAAATAAAAAGTTGAATAAAAATCGGTTGCCATTTTTTTTCTTGAGCGTAAACTAATTTTCTAAATATGGCCGATTTTAACAGCATTCAGTGGATTTTTCGCAAAAATATTGTCAATAGCGCAAAAATTGAACCGAAATTCAAGAAATCACTTTCTTCGGCAAATTTGTCGCTAACTTGGCGATCCGTCACCAAGTTGGAGTCAAACACTTGGCGACCGAAAGCTTGGCGATATATCGTCAAGTGATTGCGCCAATTCATATCACTTATGTCTGCATTAAAATCAACACTGATTTACCCCAAAGAAGGGGTAAGCGACTCCCTGGGAACATTCGAATGCAACCACAAGGGCAAGTACACAACTAGACCTCCCTCAAAGCCAACATATCAAATTAAAATCTTCTACGGTATACAGTTTTTGAGTTACGCGACAATACGGTTTAAACGACCAACCCCAGTAAATACGTCAGAAAATTGGTTGACAAGTTCTTGAGGTGTTTCCCCTAAGTAATTCACGGGTCTCACTACGTTATAAAGTCTTTGAATAAGTCCTAATTCCTCATAGGCTTTGAGGCCTAATATTGGACTTGAATCCAAAGAAGTAACTAAAAATTTGAGGATCGTTTTCATTTTCGCTGTTTTGCAACAAAGCATACATTCGCCAAGAATTGGCACGTTATTATCGCTATAATCAAGTACAGTTGCTTTGACTTTCTTTATCAATGGTTTTCCTGCCCATTTTAATAACTCGCACTTTGGAATGACATTAACTTGTGAACCAGTGTCCAATTTAAACTTGACTTCATTCCCATTTATCTTCAATTTATGAAGCCATACATTTCTTACATTTTTTTCTTCTAAATGATTTACATGGTTCAATTCTCCTAAGTAGACACTTTCTGAATCACTGTCACTAGTTTGCTCTACAGCATTAACTCTTGGCAAACGTTGTTTATTATTTAATTTTGTTCTGCAAACTTTGTACCAGTGATTATTTCCGCCACAGTTTCGACATTTAGTGCCAAATGCAGGACATCTCCTTGGTGCATGACTTTTTCCACAATTTTTACACAGAAATTCTTGTCTTTGCGAATGTATGTGATGTTCCTTGTATTTTACTGCATCTAAATTAACTTTTCCAGCTTTCTCACACATTTCTGCCGCTTGCACTCTACTTTGCTCGGCCATTTTACATTCAGCAACAATTTCATTCAGAGATTTCTTATGTTTGCTAGTTTCACGAATCAGCCGCTCTTGTTACGATTTATCATCAAGTCCATGAATTATTTTATCCCGAAGCATTCAATGTGTAAGTTCACCATAGTTGCATTCCACTACTGCATAGCGTAATCGGGAATAAAAGTCCACAAATTTTTCATCATTATTTTGTCTTTCTTCCAAAAATTTGAAAGAGGCGTAAACCTCATTTACATAATCTTTGAAGTATTTATCGAATTCGTCTAAAATTTGTTGCAGTGTTACTTCGTTTGATTCACTGTTTGGCTTAATGTTGAAAGCTCGCAGCTGTTTCTTCAATTCATCGCCACAAACATGTTGAAAAAGTGCTGATTTCGTTTTTTCCGTTTCTTTACCATATTTTAATGCTTCGATGTAATCGTTAAAATCTTCTCGCCAATGGCGCCAAGCCTCGGATGGATTTGATCCGGGATCAAATGCCGCTATTGTTGGAAGATTTGCAGTCATTTTATTAATTTATTTTTAATTCATTAAACTACTATTTTACAAAGTATACAAACTCATGAAAAGTACTTTTTGCTTCTAGTACCGGCTACGTGAGTACTTTATACTCTGACACCATGTTAAGTATTACTTGACTCAGTTCTCAAGATTTTTATTAATAACATCTTTTCAATTTTGAATTCAATGTGCCGAATATGTTATGTGGTTTTGATTGTCAGGTTGTTGCCAACCTGCATTATCTTTTAAAATAAATACATTACACCAGGGACCAACCTTGCTCATTCGGCGAATCAGATAAATAAATCCATTTCCACGCATTTAACGTCAGAGTTATGTTAAAACTACTGCCGAAAATTGTAACACTGAAGAGGAAGTGAGGTCTCACAGGCCGCTGTTGAAAGAATGCGATGGAATTTTAACCAGATGCACAATTCAAAAGATGTTAATGAGACAGGGTGATGTTAAAGGTCTTAAATTAAAAAGCTATTGAGAAAAGCAACTTATTTGGACAAAGCATGTATAAGAGGTAAAGAAATGAATATTTGAGCGGTCTGTGAGACCGCACCTTCCCTGTTGCGGATTAAGATGTGTTTAAGAGTCACTGTATAATCAACTTATATTGAGAAAAAAATTAAAACTTACTTGATTCGGGGGGGGGGGGGGTGAATACTGTACGATTTCGAACAAATAAAAAGTTTGCGGCCAGCACACCCTTAATTTATCAAAAGACTACCATTCCTACAACAAGTTTCAAATGGATTCATCTTTTATTCCAGATTACAAGAGGAAAGTTATGAAAATTTTCAAGGGCAACAAGTGAAATGTAGTATTTACTTATCGAACTCATTTTTAAAATTCATTTTTACCCCACTGTCGCGTGTAAACAACGCTCAATTCTTGACGGTTTCAGATTCAGCCGTCACAGCTAAGCAAGGGAGATCAGTGACGGCTACGAGTAAATATTAGAGATAAAAGAGCATACGCATTTAGTGATGACGTCACAGGTTTCGACCGATTTCCAAACACCGTCTGCTACGGTGAATTCAGCATAACTGTCAACGCTAAAGTGCGGTAAGTAGCAATATTTATTGGTTCATTTCATCATTTAAAATGCTTCAGATTTGTTTTTTAATGCTTTGAAAGTGTTCTTAGACTATGTAAACGCACCAGTAATGCATGTTTGCTTCTTATTTTCGTCTGTAAACTGCAGAAATATTAGAAAATACATAGGCCTATAATGTCTTTTTAGCAGACGACGCGCCGTTACGTGATCAACATATATTCGTTTATTTTGTCATTTTTTGTTCTGATGTTGTGTTTTAAGTGTTTTGAAAGTATTTTCAGGACATATTTATGCACCATGAATGCATGTTTGCTTCTAATTTTCGTCTGTAAACTGCAGAAATATTAGAAAATACATAGGCCTATAATGTCCTGTTTGCAGACATCGAGTTGTTAGGTTATCAATATTTATTCGTTTATTTCGTCATTTTATGTGCTGCTGTTGTGTTTTTAATGCTTTAAAAGTATTCTCATCTTATTTGCACTGCATTGTCACACATTTTCTTCTTATATTTATTTGTATAGCGCAGGAAATAAAAAATACATAGTTCTATAATATGCAATTTTTTCGTTTACTTTGGCACCTGGTGCTGCTAGTGCTCAATGTTTTAAAAGTATTCTCAAATCATGCATACACGTTATCTTCATATACTTACTTGAATCATCTGAAAATTATTTAATATATTGGCCTTTATTGTAATTCGTGCTACTATCTGAGTTTTTGAATTCTCTCATATTTTGATGCTTTCATTTTGTAGATTAAAACATCTAATTTATTTTTTCATGCTTTCATTCAAAAGCAGTTAATTTTTTTTTTACATTTTGAACCAAATTTCCTTAAAAAGAAAAAAAAATATATGTGGAATGATTTAGAAAAACTTTGGATTGTGTACTTTTTTGATTTTAAATTCAGTTATTGGAAATATTGATGTAGAAAGAAGGTTTTCTTGGTTTAAGAATTTTCTTGTGGCTAAAAGTCAATCTGACGTTGAAAATATCAAATATACTGTCGTCCCCGGTTAATCGGGTAAAGGATAAACGAATATCCCGCTTATACGAATAAAATATCTCGGAACCAATGCCATAGACGCAATGTTAAAGATCCCCTACTTAATCGAATACCCCGTTTAATCAAATAATATTTCTTGGAACCAACAGTATTCGTTTAAGCGGGGCCGACAGTATATACTGATACAATATTTCCATTTTTTGGAGATCATAACTGAAGATTAAGAAATTTTTTTGTATTTGCTCATTTTATGCATAAATTACATGATCATTACTACTATAAAATAAATTACTAACTAAGCATTACTTCAGTTTGTTAAAGGAAAATATTCAGAGCACTTTTTTTTTTTTTGAATGTACAAAGCATGCTATATCACTTGAAAGAAAAAAAATTGATGCCTGGTGTACAGCCAGCTGAGTTGATTTGTATAGCCTGTTGTTTTGTTTAATACTATAATAAATGTCGTGAAAACTTTGGAGCTGAATGTTCATTGATAGCTTTTTGAAGAAGTTGCATCTTATAAAAGAAGCACCAAGTAATGGCAAGTTATTGGTTTTAACTTTTCCATATTTTCCAGTCCAATTTAAAAAATATTTTGTTATTTCATGTGTCCTTACCCATGGAAATTATTTTAATGTGAAATACGGCACTCTGGTGAAAAAAGGTTAGACATGGATGATGTAGAAATTTTTTTGGACAGTTGTATTGTATTTCAACTCAATACTTGTACTACTGCATTGTATTTCAACTTGTTTCCCTTTAAATTATTAAATATAGACCTGCTTAACGCATGTAATTAATTTCTCAATTAGCCCAGAATGTCAATTCTCCCCCCCCCCCCCATTTTTTCTCTGTTTAAGACTTATTTCATGTACTAAAAGTTGTTACTCTGGTTGTAAGAAAAACAGATCGATACAGTAACACCTTGTTACATCAGGTCTTGTTATATCGCTCATTTGGATATACAGTCAGCCCTGCTTGGCTTTGCTTAATCGTGTAACGGATAAACAAATACCCCGCATAAAGGAATGAAATATCCTGGAATCGAATGTTTCCCATGCCATAGACGCTAAGTTGCAGATCCCGCTTAAACAAATACCCCGTTTAATCGAATAATATTTCTTGGAACCGACAGTATTTGTTTAAGCGCGGCAGACAGTATATTTTTCCTTTGTCCCCCCCAAAAAATGTTGCTTCACACTTGACATTATAGAGGAGAAAAAATAGTTGTTTTTCCCCTTTATTAATTTAAGAGCAAAACTGGCATGTGCCGGACACCTTGTCTAGTGGTCAGAGCAGTTTGACCCAGATGGAGCTGTCCAGGGTTGGAATCCCTTCTCGGAGCGAGGAATTACGTGGAAAGTACCCTGTCATGGATGTACTTTCTCTTTCCTGTCAATGTCCATTCTTTGTCTGAACGTGTTGTTGTGCTGTGCATGGTTGCTTATAATATAAACATGTCCTTGTGGCATTTATGTGTACTATGGAAGTCGAACTTCACGCCAAATTACAGTACAGTTGGAAAAGTGAAGCGGTGCACCCCAAGTTGCCAGCTTAGCTGGCACAAGACAACGATAAACTGGCATGTTTCCGTAAATTTAACTAGTTGTAGCTTAAGCTGCAATTTTCAATTTGTATTCCATAGTAAAACCATGGAAACATTTAAAATTATTGTTTTAATTTTATAAGAAAAATTCATAGAATAATTTTAGCTTTAAGAAAATTGTCCTTGTATGATAATAAATTGGTCTTTTTTTGCAACTACATAAGTCCTTAATTTGTACGTTGATTGTTTTGTCTCTTTTATGATCTTTGTGATATCAGGTTTTTGGATAGATCAGTTTTTGGTGGTTCCCAAACAACACACTATAGTGATGGGTTACTGTATGTTGCTTAAAATTCTTGATCCTCACCCCTATTCATTTTTCTTGTGGATGTGATACCATTTTTCAGTTTTTTTAAATATATTTTAGCATTTTTCAGGTTTAAATATGTACCCTGTATAAAATTCAAAAGGAAAATCCATGTTCTTGTATGCTGCAGTAATTATTGCTACAAAGTTCAATTGTAAATAATTGTTTAATTATATGAAATAAACATGCAACTTTAAATACATTTGTATTTATTTGCCTTCGGCTGTAAGTTACAATACAAAACTTCACTGATAACTAACTAACAGACACATATTACTTAGAAAATCTGATAAATTATTTTTTCATCATAATGCAATCATACTGTATTGATATACCGATTATAATAGCCAAAGGTACGATTGGGCATTTTGCTGGCAAACTGGTTTTTTTTCTGGGGCGGTGGCAAAAAATAGGGAAAATGATTGGTTATCAATAATATACTAATAACAATGTAACTTTGCAAGCAATACAATTGAGAGTTAAATCAAAATATTAATTAAAAATTTCATTAATACAGTCAAACCCGCTTTGGAATAGCCATCTTGCCATGAAAAATATTCTAATAAACTGGATATTCCATTATCCGGGATCAAAATAATGCACTACAACAATTCGGTGCATTAAAAATGTATTAAGCGGGATATTCTTTTAACCGATATATTCAGCCGAGCCCGCTTATTAGAATACTAGCAGTACCCGCACGGCGCTGCCCGTGCAATAAATGTAAAGGCCCTTGAGTAAATTAAAAATGCGATGAACACTCTGGAGTAAAACAGTTATTTTCTTTTATTAAAATTTACTTCACAGCAATTTAAATTCCAGTAAAAGGTGGAGTTTACACATGTCGCCAAATAAATCAGAAAGGCATTAAACTACCGAAAACATTAAAAGTAGGATAGAATTGCGATAACCGGGTCTCGGCAATGAATATTTCACTCTGGCGGCCCGCTACCTTCTTAGAGGCGGAAAAATATTTTTCGATTTTAGTAATCCTACAACATAGCTGAGTGACGCCAACGTGACCCAGTTACCGTAATTCTACCAAAAATAGCTTTTAAAGAATAAAACATAGTTAAAATCCTAGAATAGGCCACCTCTTGGCAACATTTTAAAATCTCGCTTACTTGGCAATTTTTACTTAATGAAAAACCAATTTGTTCCAGAAACCAAGATTTTTAAAAGTCGTAAGAGGTGGGCTATTCTAGGACCCACCCAAAAATTAAATCAACTCTACTGTTTATCGAACTTTTCTGTTCAACAATTAACGTTTAACAAGGAATTTTCAAATCAGCTACAGTTCATTACTGTGCCAAGTGCTATGCTTAAAATGTGCTATGCTCCGCTTTCGAATAGCCATCTTGCCATGAAAAATATTCTAATAAACTGGATATTCCATTATCCGGGATCAAAATAATGCACTACAACAATTCGGTGCATTAAAAATGTATTAAGCGGGATATTCTTTTAACCGATATATTCAGTCGAGCCCGCTTATTAGAATAAGCGAGCTCGGCTGAATTGATAATTATTATATTTTTTTATAATTTTCGAAACAAAAACTCTAAATAAACTGACAAATATTTCAAAACTTCTGTTCAAAAAAAATTTACTCTAATGAAGCAAATTCAATTGAATTCGATGAGACTAATATTTTATGAAATTATTTTAATCATTAGTAACATAGTCTAATATGAGTTGAAAAATCGTTCTCAAAGCAACAATTAGACATTTATGCTCAGGACCGTCATTTAGTGAGGTCAAGAGGGGGAAACTATTTCTCCGATTTTGAGAAATTACGTTTACATATAGATGGTCACTTTTGGTTGTTCTTCGGTGTAATTTGCATCGAATATAAACAATTTGACCCCACCCCGCCCAGAAAAATACAAAATGATAGGTTTGAAGGTAGCATAATATTGCTCTGAGACGATACAGTACATACTAAGAATAATTTATTTCTCTATAAATTTATATTATTTCGACAGTATAGACCAGTGGTTCCCAACCTTTTTCCCTTCACGACTTCTTTTTTTAACGACCGACCGGCTACCCCCTTGTGTTTGTAAGCGTGCGCACACATAGACGTTGTAACACTTAAAAAACATTTATGGAATTTTTTTTATTTTTAATTGCAAAATATATATTTCTTGTCTTGAAGCATGCTTCTTGTTATTTGTATTCAATGAATTTAAGATTTTTATCACAAGGGTAACTATTTGAACATGTCAAATTAGCAGCAAATCTAAGAAAAGGCAATTTACCAATAGGTGCTGTTCTAGCTTTTTTAATACATAAAAACATAACAACAGAACTTAATAATATCATTTATTACAACATTAAACATTCATACAATATTTATAAAATGACAAGGTAGCAAATGAGCATTTCCTAGGAATGGATTACTTCAAAAATACTAAAGACATTCATTACATGTTACTTAAGATGCACTTTTAAAAGAAGGAATGAAAATATAAGTGCTAATCAATGGCAATTTTGTTCAGATACATAACTGATATTTAGATTTTCACGTCAACTCTAGTTATAATATCACAAACGCAAGGGTTAGATTGTTAACATTTAATTAAAGCTCAGTTTGAGATTCATATACATACTCAGGCGAAGAAAAACTACACACCAACATGAAGTGATGCAGCTATAATAATCAGACAAGCACAGTACTCAATGTATTTGTATACAAAAAAATTCAGTTAAACAGCATAGAATTATCAACTCTTGAAAACAATACCAGTGAAAGTTAATTAGATTACTCCAGAAAAATATATGTAACTATTGATCATTCTCATAATATTTTCAAATTACAATATCACAAACGCATAATTGAAGCTCGATTTGTACATACTCAGGTCTAAGAAAAACTATACACTGACATTATATGTTTTCTAATATTTCTGCTATTAATAGATGAATATACAAAACAAACTTGCATTAATGGAGCAAATACATATCCTGAAAAAGCTTTTAAAATATTAAGAATACAACAGCAGCACATAAAATGACGAAATAAACGAATAAAATATTGATAACCTAACAACTCGATGTCTGCAAGCAGGACATTATAGGCCTATGTATTTTCTAATATTTCTGCAGTTTACAGACGAAAATTAGAAGCAAACATGCATTCATGGTGCATAAATATGTCCTGAAAATACTTTCAAAACACTTAAAACACAACATCAGAACAAAAAATGACAAAATAAACGAATATATGTTGATCACGTAACGGCGCGTCGTCTGCTAAAAAGACATTATAGGCCTATGTATTTTCTAATATTTCTGCAGTTTACAGACGAAAATAAGAAGCAAACATGCATTACTGGTGCGTTTACATAGTCTGAGAACACTTTCAAAACATTAAAAAACAAATCTGAAGCATTTTAAATGATGAAATGAACCAATAAATATTGCTACTTACCGCACTTTAGCGTTGACAGTTATGCTGAATTCACCGTAGCAGACGGTGTTTGGAAATCTGTCGAAACCTGTGACGTCACACTAAATGCGTCCATTGTAATTACCATCAAAAAAAAAAAAAAAAAAAAAACGTGAAGGTAGTTTCCGATTTTCTACAATTTGTGCTACGTGCACGTGGTTAATTTTATCATTTGAAAAACATAGCAATTATTAAAAAAAATGAAGTTGTAAAAAATCTTTTTTTTTTTTTAACTTAAAATTTCTTGTCTACCGATCAGAAAATTAGGAGAATGCTTGCATTCTACTCTCAATATACCGACTCGACAGGCCAGTTATGCCTACCAGAGACAGCAGCTCCTCCTCCGAAGCCGAAAATGCGATAAGTTAAAGTAAATTTGGCTCTCCAGCGAGCGACCGCAGCAGGTGCAACTCGTAAACTGAAGGCAAAGCTTGGTTATTTAACTGACAAATTACCGCACTGGGCAACACCACAAGCAATAAACCGACAGCCTAGCTAAGTAGTCATGCCATCCAGGAGCTGCAGTTTCTACCTAATAACTCATCAGTTTGGAACAGACAATAACCGAAATGAAGGTGGATGTCATTCCAAACAGCTGAAAATGCCACCAAACTTGCGGCTGAAATAATTATTTGAAATTACATCCAACTTAGCTCGATTATTGTATATTCCAGATCGACGAGCCTCTAAAATTAGGACGAAAGTGTAGTTTTTGGATGGTATAACCAGGTCCGTAGAGAGGGGGGGGGGGGGGGCAAGCCTGTGCATTGCATAGGAGCGCGTGAAAGGTCAGGGGGCCCGCGAGGCCGGCCTAAAAAGTTAATATTTTTTCTTAAAGTTAATTTTTAAGTAATTTTCGGGTCAAAAACTACTTACAAAGGTTCAACGATCCACATTAAAAATGAGAAATTTCATTAGTTCCTTTTCTCAGCCCCTACCTTCGGCACATCTCACAAGAACTAGAGCTTTTTAAAAGGGACGAAACACGTTCCCTTTTCCCTGGCTTTTGACTTTTCTTGGAACTGGGCTTGAAAAGTTTCGACCTTTTGGTGTGTGTGAGCTTGCAGGCCTGGACTGATCAGGGGGACATTGAGCGTTTGAACATTGTTGCAAAATCTATTTGGTAAAAAATTCCTAACAACCATAAGGGGGGAAAGAGCGGACAGTGGGAAATTACTTTGGCTTTGACATGACAGCTCTCTTTACACATTGTCCTGCCCAGCAAGCAAAATATCTTGCCTTAGGATTGCATACAGGTTAACGCGTCGGCCAATCTAATCTTGCTTAAATGCTGCCTGGATAATGTTATGTTTCTCTCTAAGAGCTGTCAGCGACTTGCCCCAATGTTGACTGTCAAGGTGTATGCAGCCTTATGTCAGGGTGGGCTCTGCCTTTGAAGCATCAAATTGCTGGCATAGCAGTGTGAAATCAATCTGCATGCAAGAAGTGGTTGCTACTGTAATCTAGAGTCCTATATGAATACTGTAATCCTGCATACACATTATCTTGACATTAAAATGGCAGGATACACTGATATGACAGTGAGAAATTAGTCTGTATGCAGCTTTTGTCACCCTGCACACGTATTGTTATGCAGTGCAAAATCAGTACGTTTGCAGGATGTTTTTTTTTTATTATTATTATTATTTCTTTGTTATTTTCGCTTCAAATTCAGGAAGTTAATTCCATTCTTTATTTTCATTTCAAATTCACGAATTAAATTTCATTCTTAATCTATTTCTGTTATTCTTCAATATTGATTATTTTTCCAGCTGAAGAATATTTTAAGGCTGACACATGATCGGAAATTCACATGAAGATATTTTTGTTTATTCTAATTGCAATTTAATTGTATTTACTGAAAATGTCTACATTAACTTCCGATTAAACTTTACATCTTAAATCTGATGTTTCATTTTAGTTTGCAGACTTTAAAAAAGTGTTAAGCACTTAGTTAAAACTTATTTATTTTAATTGAATTTTTTAAGATCAATATTAATTCTTTTCTTCTTCTTCATGTTATTATTACTACTTATGCTTAATAGAAGTGGGTTTGATAAAAATATGGTGTAATATTTAATTTATTTTTAAATTTATGATTCTTTTATTTACTACAAAGACATAAAATGCCTAATTAGAATTAATTGAGGAGCATTAATTGTACCGAGATAACCAACAAAAAATTTAAGTTACATTCTAGATTGATGTCAGCTTTAAAAATACTGTTTAGACAAAAAATCAATTTATCTTAGAGAATAACATCAATAGTTAATGAATAAAATTTAGCTTACTCGTGAGCTTGAAGAGTGATTATGATAAAATCTTTCGTGTAATCCCTTGTTGTAAGCCACATTTAGGAACGAAAATCTTTATTATCACCCATTTCTGCAATTGATCGCTAATCGGTCGCGATATGGATTGTATAGCACTGCGTCATTGAATAAATGCAGTAATAGGATCACAAATAAAAAGCAATAATATCCCAGCAAGCAAAATATCTTGCTTCAGGATTGCATAAAGGTTAACGCGTCGGCAAATATCACCTTGCCTAAATGCTGCCTGGATAATGTTATGTTACTCTCTAAGAGCTGTCAGCGACTTGCCCCAATGTTGACTGTCAAGGTGTATGCAGCCTAATATCAGTCGAGTTACAGGGTGGGCTCTGCCTTTGAAGCATCAAAATGCTGGCATAACAGTGTAAAATCAATCTGCATGCAAGAAGTGGTAGCTATTGTAATCCTGCATACATATTATCTTGACATTAAAATGGCAGGATACATTGATATAACAGTGTGAAATTAGTCTGTATGCAAGGTACAATTGCTTGCAAGGTCTTGCTTTTTTTTGTGTGTGTGTGTGTGTGTTATTTTCGCTTCAAATTCTCGAAGTAAATTTCATTATTTAACTATTCGTTTTATTCTTCAAGCAAAATTTTTTTTAGCTTAGAATATTTTTTAAGCTGACACATGATTGGAAAGTCACATTGAGATATTTGCTTTCGTTCGATTTGCAATTTAATTGCGGATAACGAAAATTACTTCGTTGATTTTAGATTAAACTTAACATATTAAAATTCATAGACTTCTTATATAGTGGCAAAAACGTAGTTAAATTTTTTATTATTTATTTATTTTATTATTATTATTATTATTTTATTTTTTTTGCTTAACAGAATGAGTCGCACTATTAAAAATGCAATGCAATATTTTATTTATTTAAAAATGTATGCTTCTTTTCGAATTATTAATACATAAAATGCCTGGTTAAAATTATGGAGAAATATTAATAAATATCGCAGATAATAAACAAAAAATCTAAATCCATTTCTGAGTGGATCATAGGCGGACTTACGGAGCTGCCAGGGGGTGCGCCGCACCCCCAACATTTTTGGTTGGGTTTTGAAAATAATGAAATTGAGTATAATTCGCCAAGAAATGCAGTTGGAAAAGAACGTTATTATTCAGTGCTGTATTAAAGAATGAGTGTGTAAAGAATGAGTGAGGGGGTATTTATTGGTACATCATTACAATTTCTTCTACTTTGAAACTACCATGGCAAAATTAAAAAAAAAAAAAGAGAAAACGTGACTATTTTAATAACTTTATCAGTAAAATCTGTCCTGAAATCAGATGAAAACCAGCATTTTTAAGGTAAATTTTTAAATTTTTCCATAGAAGTACACCCCCCCCCCCCAGGACTTCTTATTGTAGTGGCGCAACCAGAGGGGGCCCCACAATGATCGGGCTCCCTTCCTCCCACCCTTTCTCCAGAATCCTGAGTTGATATTTTTTTTTAAATATTCTTTATTATTGAAGAGAAGGAAAGAACGCGTCTTGGGAAAAGGCACCAAAATACCCAATGTTGAGAAAATATCTTAATTTCTTTCAAAAATGAAAAAAATCTCGACACTTACATTTTTTAACAGCTTCAGATTGTTAGTCAGCTAATTGTGTGCCACCCCCCCCCCTCTCACCATATCCTCTTGTTTTCAATTTCATTTCTGCCTGACTTTTTTTTTTTCTATTTCGTCTGAAATTAAAAGTCTTCAAAGTGTTATTTATCCTCCTCTACCCCGCCAAAGTTATTACGGAGCATCACAAATTTCGTCACCTGGACTTCAATATAGCAAAATTTCCTTTGAAAATCCTCCAAATACCAAACACTTTAAAATATCGAAAATTGCTAATTGGCATTTACAAAGACTACAGATTTTTCACATTCTGTTGATCCATAACTCGAACAAAATGGATTCAAAATGAATAGTTGTTTCTTTCTTTCTTTTTTTGAAACAACCAAATCAATTTTGTGTGTTTGTGCTTTCAAATAACCAAGAGATATTTATTTCAATATATTTTTATTTCAAACATTATTTACACAGTTTCTTTTACATATACACTAATTTATGAATAACCCCCAACTTTCGCATATTATGGGGTAAAATGAAAACATCAAAACATGCTCTTTTAAATACATCACTGTTAGAAAACAATTTTTAAAAAAATTAATGGAATGTACATTAAATGCGTCAAATGTTTTGTTGAATAAATTGAATAGTTCAATTTTAGGATCTTCTATTTATTAATTAGTTTGCAAAGGTATAAATTAAATTAACAATGACAAAACTTCTGCTTTTTGATTAACTAAAAAAATTTGAGCATCCGCAGTAGGTAAAAAAAAAATATTTTTACTTTTTCGCAGTGGCGATACAAGTCTTTTTTGGGGATCATTGTATGTAGCTCTGCAAGGCCCTATGCAGTTGCACTGTATGCATTATGTCGAGCCCTGATATTGCTTTTTTATATCAATTTTAGCTCAAGAGTTTTATAGCTAATTCTCAAGTGAGAAATCTTTTTTTTTTTGCATTAAATGAACTAAATAAGAGAAATAATATTTAAAAAGCATCAAAAGAGATTGTTTGAATTTTTTAATTGATGAATCATTATTTTTTTCTGAAAAATACATAATTCTTCAATGCCGTGCATCAGTTTTTAGAAAATTAGGAGACCCTTATTAAGATAAAGCCCCAGTCCCAGACCCAGTTGTATAATCAGACCCTGCACTAAGGTATTTCGCATGTCACTGAATTTGAAGATAAAGTGAATCTTCTCTAACACTATTCCCATAAATAAGGTTTCTCTCTATGCGCGGCTACATTCTTAAAGTATCTTTTAATCTAGTGCACCAAAAAACGGTTTTTAACCATAGTCAGGTAATTGCGGGCTGATAGTTGGAATGGACTCTCAAATGCCTTCCTTAACCTCTTATGTCCCAAATTAATTTAACCTTTAGGAGCTGGGAGGTACACATGCTGTACCGTAACTATTTTTTTTAGCGGACTGGGTTGAGATTTTTACTCGAACCCTTTGAAGCCGGGGAATTTTTCAAGGTTTCATACGTCTGGTACGACTGTTTATACCTTCTCTTTTCAATGGAAAAGAAATCTGTGGTTCAACTGTCATACAACCAGGGTCGAAAGAAAAATTTCTAAAAAACAGCCCGGATCCAAAAGGTTAACAATGAATTTTTGTACATTTTTTTGGTGTTTTAGTTGAAAATACATTAAAGAACATATATACCAAGCATAAAAATTTTGAAAATCTCGGGGGGTCTAAGGCCCCTACGCCTTAGGCGGCCTAAGAAAACTGCTTCCGATCGCAGGTTCCATCTGTCGACCTCTCAGCACAGTATCAGGAGTGGTACCTTCAAGTACCAGCATGATTCCAGCCATGTAGGATTCATCATACTGAATTAATATAAGAGGGACTTCTGAGTCCCATCGGGGCATAAAGGGTTAATCTGAAACATCAGAAAATGACGTCCAATATTATCCACAAGAATTTTCTTTTCCCGCCAAAATGGATTCTCATGTTTTTGAAGCAGAAACCGAAATAACGTCTTTTACTACCATTCAATACTCACATATGGTTTTTCCCCCAGCGCTAACTCTCAACTGTCTCTTCAAATGCGAAGTCATAGAAAATGCCTTTGCACACAGGAAGGTGGTTCATCTCCAGTATGGGCTCGCCTATGCCTTGCTAAATGGGAGATTGAATGAGTAAAAAGCACCAGAATCACAAGCATAGGTCTCTGCACAAGAGTGGACCCTCAAATGCGATTTTGAAACTTGAAGACAGAGTGAATGTCCTAGAATAATGTTCTTACACTAATTCGCTCAGAACAATTCTCATGAATACAGGTTTTCATTAGTACGGACTCTTTTATTTTTGTTGAGTTTCTTAAGACCTGAAACGCGAGGAAATGTCTTTAAGCGAATGTCACTTGAAGGACACATCGTTTGTAAAAAACAGCTTTTAAACATTTTTCTCAGAAATGTGGCTTTCCCTAGCATGGGCCCTTAAATGTGCCTTAAATGAGAAAGAATAGGAAAATGCCTTTGGACAGAAATCACATGAATAGGGCTTGTACTGGTGCGCCATTTTCACAAGTCTGTTTTGTGTTATCATCGCCTGTTGCAAGAGAGGAATTCTAAATGCTTGGACCTCATGCAGGGAAACTTTCAGACGTAAACACGCTGTTTTGTGTCTATTAACATCAAAGGCGAGGGACTCTCAGAAATGCGAGCAAATAATCAACAAGTGCTCGTGTTCCTAGAAATCCAGCCATGTGTTTTTTGTGATCATGGTATAATGGCAAATGGTTGACATTTGTTGCGCCCAGCGAGAATGCCTGTTTGGTGTGAAGCGACATGCAATGACACTTTTCGGAGCATAAATTCGAAGGAATGTAAACCTCTGACAAGAGAACGGTAATAACTTTCTCATTCTCGGATAAATACAGACGGTCTGATAAACCTAGCGGTCGGGGACCCCCCGAAGAGATCGGAATTTGAGATGAGAGGGAGAAGACTCTCGGGGAGCGGACGAGATGGTCATGCTTGTCGCGCAGTGTTCAAAATATCTCCTTATACAAATTATGTAACATAGCTGTAAATACTGTAGAAATAAATATGCTAGTATTTTACTTGCATCCTCTGTTTCAATCGACTAACAAACAGAGTAGCCAAAACGTTACAGCTATAACTGGTGTCAGAATTTCGGATCGAAAGACCCAGAGCACTGCGCTCTCGCTCCTGAGGGGAGAAAGCTGTTTTTCTTTTCTCCCGCCGTTCTCTGCTCAGCTGTGAGAAGAGGGGATGTCTTCGCGTTTCCGAGAAGAGAAAGATTTTTCGTCTCCTTGTAACTCGAGGGGAGAAGAAAAAGAAAGGAAACTCCTTTGATAATGAAACTGGAACTTTCGCGTTGCGAGTCTGTCTTGCGGGTTGTGTTTGTATTGATCAAACTGATCAATCCAGAAAATAGCCATCCGGCTACGGAATTAAGCTCAGATCACCCTGATCTGTCTTGATGTTGGTCGCCCTAACCAAATTTTAAACGGAGCCATCCGGTTGAGAAAAAAAAGGTAACATCAGCCCGATTTGCCTTGAAATTGTAACCATCCGGTTACGGAACTAATCTCAGATCACCCTGATCTGTCTTGAAGTTCGTCCTAAGCTACCTTAGAGGTGGTCACCCTTGACCACATTGCAGTCTTCTCAAGCGTAGTGCTGTGTGTGTGGGCAACATTGCCGAAGAAATTAGTGAAACCGCGACAACCTGTGTTGTGTTGTGTTGTGCTCTGTGCTTGTGTGGGCAATACTGCCGAAGAATATCCTGTCGGAAATAAATCGGATAAGCCTATAAAAAAAATAATAATAATAATAACAAAAAAAAAATCACTCAGGAACCATCGGGTATGTACGTATCTTTATACTTTTTCTTGAGTTGTAAAATTAACTAGTGCAATTTCTTAAATGTCTAGCTAAGTCTTAGTTAAATTTACTTAGTTGAATGTATGACAGTGCAGATCTTATATGGGAACATCGTATGCATATTAACTTTAGGTAAATTGTTATGAGATTACAAAGGTATAATTTGTTGACTTACTCATTAATTCTGTAGTTAATTGCTATTTTGTTAATTTTGATTAGTTATTATATTCTTGATAAATGGCTTTCCTGGGAAAAGGAATAAAGCAGGATTTGCTTAACCTTGCAGAAAATCTAGGGTTAACTGCGACCGTAGAAATGAAAGTTATCGAAATCAAAAATCTCATCACGAGCTCTGAGAATTATGAGGAAGATTTTGTCAGGGTCCTATACGAAAACATAATTTGTACTAGGAAATCAGATAAGGAAATGGCAGAAAAATTAAGATTAGAGGAGTTAGAAAGGGCAGAAAAATTAAGATTAGAGGAGTTAGAAAGGGCAGAAAAGTTAAGATTAGAGGAGTTAGAAAGGGCAGAAAAGTTAAGATTAGAGGAGTTAGAAAGAGCAGAAAAGATAAGATTAGAGCAGTTAGAAAGGGCTGAACAAGAAAAAGAAAGGGAATATTATTTAAAAGAAAAGGAAATGCAATTGCAGCATGAGCTAGAAATGTTAAAACTAAGAAATGAAAACCCAGCATTAATAGAAAATAATAATTTTCACACCCCTTCATCTTTTGCTTCAAGCTTAAATCTTAAGAAATTAATTCCGGAGTTTGATGCCAAGCAATCAGACATAAGTCTATATCTAGTCATTTTTGAGCGGCAAGCGAGGAGAGCTGAAATTCCAATGGAAAATTGGGTGGCTCATTCGTTAAGTTTATTGCCATTAGACATCGTTCAATTGATTGCTCGGGAACCCGAAGAGGTGGCTTCAGATTACAGTCACATAAAAGGGGTACTGTTGAAGAGGTACAAATTGAGTCCGGAAGTATTCCGACAAAAATTTGTTCAACATCAAAAAAAACCCGAGAGTTCGTGGAAAGACTTTACCTTCGAGTTAACAAATTATTTGAACGAATGGTTAACAGGGTTAGAAATAGATAGTTTTGACAAGTTAAAAGAACTCATGGTAGTTGAACAATTAAAAAAACGTGCAGGGTCGGAAAGGCAAACCCATTTTATAGATGACTGGTTTAGTTTTAAAGCAACGGCTAAAATCGCAGAACATTTTGATAATTATGATGAAGCCCGAAAAACTAAACCGAAATTTCAAGAGGTAATAGCGAAGAATGATAAACTTTCAGCCGGGAGTTCTACCTCTAAAGAGAAATGGAGTAAAAAGGGTGAAGGAAATCAGACCTCTACGTCTGTAAAGGCTCCTAACTCGCAAATTCAGAATGAATTCGAAAAACGTGCTGTACCACGTTGTTATTATTGCAACGGTGTCGGTCACATTAAGCCTGTGTGCCCTAAGTTGAGAAAAGAAAATGAAATCGAGGCAATAAATTGTATTTGGGAGGAAAAACAGGTGGATTTCTTAACCCCGTATATGGATAAGGGATTGGTAAATGGGAAACCTCTGGATTTTCTTCGAGACACTGGGGCAACAATAGACTTAGTAAGTTCTAAGTATGTGCTTCCGTCTAATTTCTGCGGAGAGAATGTACGGATAAGACAAACACTAAGTCTGGATTTGGTATGTCTGCCCTTAGCTGTTGTTGAGATTTCCGGATCTTTTGGTACACTCAAGACTAGGGCTGCCGTCTGCGGGGATCAAATAAATCAAGATAGGTATCTGTTAGGAAACCGAACTGCAGCCTTAATCAAAGAGAAAACCGGCTACGATTTTCCCACCGTAGATTCCTTGAGCGCCGTTCAAACTCGGTCGAAAACTAGAAAAATCCAACAAGAAAGCGATAATTCTGAACCTAAATCTCCTGTATCAGGCCCAGAAGAAAACCCCCCCGTTTCTGAGAACTACTGCGTACTAGATACTGCTCCCGGAATAGAAAAGCAGGTCTCTATCCTTCCAGCGGAGGAGAATTTCCCAGAGTTAACGCTGTTAAAGGTGGATCAAACGCGGTTTATGAAGGCGCAGAAGGAATGCCCCGAAGTTAGGGTGTTAATTAAGGAGACATTGAATCAAGATACGGGATCAGTGAAAGGGGTAGATTCGATTGAGAAGGGAATACTTTTCAAAACGAAGGAAGATCGGTGTGGGAACACATTGAAATTGTCAGGAATACCGAAACAGGTACGAGACCCTATTAAGGTATTGTGCTATGAATCCGCTTCTGCACATTTGGGAAGTACTAAATCTGAAGGTAAACTGAGGCAATATTTTTATTGGCCAAATTGTTTTAAAGCGATGGATGAATTTGTTAAAAGTTGCGACAAAACAGGGCATCCAATTGCCTATACAAAGGCTTCGTTAAAATTAGTACTCGTTATTCACGAAGCGAAATGCGCAAATTTAGGCACTACGGTAGATGATAGGAATTTGATAGATCAAGGAATCAACATTCCTTATGTGACTAATAATTCAACAGTTTATGAATTTAAGGAAATAATCGAAACGAACGATTTGAATAAAAATCTGTCAGATTCCCAAATTGTTCAATTAATCCAATTGTTAAACCGTTATTATAAATGCTTTTCCAATGAGTCTAGGTTAACC
Source organism: Uloborus plumipes (assembly GCA_038373865.1). Taxonomy (NCBI): domain Eukaryota; kingdom Metazoa; phylum Arthropoda; class Arachnida; order Araneae; family Uloboridae; genus Uloborus; species Uloborus plumipes. The sequence goes on along the minus strand of JAXGGA010000838.1, from coordinate 53,587 downwards.
GATCTAGCAGAACATGACATGGAACTTACTAGCGATTGGCTACAAAACGATATGTATTTCTTTTCCAAGTTGATGAGTAAATTATTATCGGGTTACGAAGGTTTTGCCGTGCCTTATTTGGATGATTATGCTATATTTTCGAACACATGGGAAAAACACTTGCAAGGAATAGGATTGGTCCTAGATCAAATTTCGAAAGCGAAACTAACTATTAAACCATCCTGTTGCAAAGTTTCTCAAAGGGAGGTAAATTGTTCAGTAGGTCATGGGATACGCTCCCCTGCGAGGGTCAGAGTTCAAAGCATCTTAGCTTTCCCCACTCTCAAAACAAAAACCCAAATCCGAGCATTTCTCGGGCTTGTGGGTTTCTTCGCTCACAACATAAATCTTTGCTCTGTAATTGCGTCTCCCCTTACGGATGCGCTGAAAAGGAAGGCCAAAAAAAAGGGAGGAAAACGTAAGGCAGGGAAATTACGCAAAAATTGCTGACAATTTCAGCGATAGTTCAGTCAATGAATAAAGTTTTTGTTTTCTTTTGTTTATTTATGTTAATTGCTCTGTACTCATTCAATGTTTGATTTAATATTATGTTCACAATGGGAATAGATGTTGGAGGTAGTTTATTTGTTTTTATTTTGGTTATTTGAAAATGTATTACTTTATAAATTATGCAATCTTTATTATATGTCGTTGTAGGGCGTTCCCTTATAAGTTTTGCATTGGTTTTTGTTATTGTTTGTTAAAAGTAAAATTTTCAAATGTGTAATTGTAAATTTATAAGTTTTTATTGAATCAATTACAACTCAAGATTTAGTTGGGTACTGATGACAAAAGTTCTGTTTTTAAGCCATAGTGAATCTCACTTATTGTATATGCATTGTGTCAAGTGTTTAGCTACAACTTTTCGCTCTATCGAAAAGTTTTTCTAAGGGGGAAGGAGCTGTACTGGCGCGCCATTTTCACATGTCTGTTGTGTGTTATCATCGCCTGTGCGATATAGAAATTCCTTAGGCTACCAAAAACTTGGACCTCACGCAGGGAAACCTTCAGACGTAAACACGCTGTTGTGTATCTTTTAACATCAAAGGCGAGGGACTCTCAGAAATGCGAGCAAAATAGTCAACAAGTGCTCGTGTTCCTAGAAATCCAGCCATGTGTTTTTTGTGATCATGGTATAATGGCAAATGGTTGACATTTGTTGCGCCCAGCGAGAATTCCTGTTTGGTGTGAAGCGACATGCAATGACACTTTTCGGAGCATAAATTCGAAGGAATGTAAACCTCTCTGACAAGAGAACGGTAATAACTTTCTCATTCTCGGATAAACACAGACGGTCTAGGACCCCCCGAAGAGACCGGGATTCGAGATGAGGAGAGAGGACTCTGGGAGAGCGGACAAGATGGTCATGCTTGTCGGGCAGTGTTCAAAATATCTACTTATACAAATTATGTAACATAGCTGTAAATACTGTAGAAATAAATATGCTAGTATTTTACTTGCATCCTCTGTTTCAATCGACTAACAAACAAAGTAGCCAAAACGTTACAGGCTTTTCACCCATATGGACTCTCAGATGCTGTTTGAGTTCGGAAGAGCGAGAAAAAGCCCTCGAACAGTGCTCACATGTAAAGGTTTTTTTTCCAGTATGGAGTTTTAAACATTTGTCAAAATTGGAAGAACAGGAAAATGCCTTTGAACAGAGCTTACTTGAATTGGGTTTCTCGCCTGAGAGTGTATATACAGATGTTTCCTTAAAGCTGAATTCTGAGAAAAAGCCATTGAACAGAGTTCACACGAATAGGGCTTCTCACCAGTGTGGACTCTCAAATGTGTCTTTAACTGCGAAGCGCCTGGAAAAGCCCTTGAGCAGAGTTCACACGAATAGGGCTTTTCCCCCGTATGGATTCTCAGATGCTTTTTGAAATCGGAAGAAAAAGAAAAAGCTTTTTAACAGTGCTCACACGTAAAAGGTTTTTCTCCAGTATGGAGTATTAAATGTTTGTCTAAATTGGAAGAACAGGAAAATGCCTTTGAACAGAGATTACAAGAATAGGGTTTCTCGCCTGAGTGTACTTTCAGATGCCTCCTTAAAGCTGAATTCTGAGAAAAAGCCTTTGAACAGAGTTCACACGTAAAGGGTTTTTCTCCAGTATGGAGTTTTAAATGATTGTTTAAGCTGCAAGAAAGAGAAAATGCCTTTGAACAGTGCTTACAAGAATAGGGTTTCTCGCCCGAGTGTGTTGTCAGATGCCTCCTTAAAGATGAACTCTGAGAAAAAGCCTTTAAACAGAGTTCACACGAATAGGGTTGCTCGCCAGTGTGGACTCTCCTATGTCGTTCTAAATCTGCCAAACGAGAGAATACCTTCTGACAATATTCACAGGACTGCTGTTTCTCGCCTGAGTGTATTTTCAGATGCATTTTTAAAGCTGAATTCTGAGAAAAAGTCTTTGAACAGAGTTCACACGTAAAGGGTTTTTCTCCAGTATGGAGTTTTAAATGATTGTTTAAACTGAAAGAAAGAGAAAATGCTTTTGAACAGAGCTTACAAGAATAGGGTTTCTCGCCTGAGTGTGTTGTCAGATGCCTCCTTAAAGTTGAACTCTGAGAAAAAGCCTTTAAACAGAGTTCACACGAATAGGGTTGCTCGCCAGTGTGGACTCTCCTATGTCGTTTTAAATCTGACATACGAGAGAATACCTTCTGACAATATTCACAGGACTGCTGTTTCTCACCTGCACGGATCTTTGGATGATACCCCATTGCCAAATAGTGTAAGAGTTCAGCTGTCTGAAATTCACTGAAATTTCCGATTTTCTGTCAGTGAGCAAGTGTTTGAAAATGCCTTTATAAAGAATCCACAAGAGTAACTTTTTCTCAAAGTATCATAGAAAGTATCATAGAATATAAAACTTAACTAAGTCCTTACTGTCTGCAGCATATTTGGCAAATGGCTAGTTAAGACAAGTCTGTCAGGAAGATGGAGGTGGGGGGGATAACTTAAAGCGCTAGTAATCGTTGATTTCAAGGAGAGTCTTACTAATTTAGAAGCTAACACACATCATTTGAAAAAAATACACCGGCATCCTCGCAGAATAATACATGCATCTGTTTCCGTATGTAAACCAGATGTTTTCCTTTTGAAACTCATTAGTGATTAGACAATACACTAAAAGGCAATACTACAAGCTTATTCAAGAAATAAAAAATCTCACTTTTCAGGGAAGGGATTTCGTAAATAGACTGAAATAATCCGATTACTAAGATAAAAAAAATGTATGTCTTGAATATAGACTTCTACGACTTGTCTTTAAACAGACTTTCTCCTTGCCAATGTCAAAATCAAAAAAATGAAGTGGACTGAAATGCTGCCCTGCAAATGTTCAGTTAAGAGGAGTGTATGAAGAATTTAAATCTTATAACATAATCGAAGGACTCTTGTCTGAACAAGGGTAAAGAAAAAAAAGAGAATTTTAAACTCAAGGTGTAACTCTAAATTTAGCTTCACCTAATTTAGATCAACTTAAAAATTAAAGCTGCATTAAATGAATATTTAAGATATTATTAGTCCCTTAAAGGTTTACCCATTTTTTTCCTTCAAAAACGAAAAACAACGAGAGAGACATTGGGAAGCAAATAAACTTTTGTAAAAATAGTAACTACTAATGAGCTTTGTTGCTATCTTGGAGTAGAACGCATACAATGTTATACCCATTTATTGGTGACATTGCAAAAAGGTTCTGGTCTTTTAGCAACATATACTTCTACACATCAATGAAAACACTTCTTTTCTGGACTGGCTCTGATGAGGTTACACAGCTCTTTGTTTTAAGCCTCAATATTCAGAAAATTATTACTTGAGTTGGCATTTCTTGGAAGGTGGAAGGTTTGTAATGGTGGAGTTAAGTGGGATTTTAATGTTGTTGATATCATATAAGTTGAAGTCTGACGTCTAGCCGTCCAGGTCACTGCTGAAAATAACGTAAAGAATTAGCTTACATTGGAAAAAAAAGAGAGAGGCAAACAAGCATAACATTTTTGAACACGGTAGAAAAATAATATTGAAGCCGTGCACAGACACACGACTGCATGAGTCACCAGTTTCATGAATTTACTGCAAAAAAGTTTTGAGTATGGACTTTTATTTGTTTATTTTTTGATATGATCATCAGCATTTAGAAAAGGCAGCAAAAAAAAAAAGGCTGAATGAAACAATTCCTGAATTTTAGTGATTTGCAACATTTACTGACTTTTGCGAAATTGAGTTGATCGCTGCAGATTGAGTGAATGTCTGCAAGCAGTGTCCACACTGAAAGGGCTCTTCCCCCGGATGGACTCGCAAATGGCTCATTAGGTGCGAACCCCTAGAAAATGTCTTTGAGAATCTTCACAAGAAAAGGGTTTCACACCAGCACTGATTTCTGAACAGTGCTCCATTGCTAAAGAGTAGAAAAGTGCGTGCATACAAGATTTACTTTTAAGAAGGTGGATTTTCAAAAAAATTTCATCGGGAACTTAGTATTTCACAACGCCTTCAATCAAAAACTATAAAAGTGATTTGTCTCTCAAATAGAACTGCATAGATTACAGGTCCTGTGGCAGAATTTTTTTCAGCTTTCTGCGACAACTTTTCTAGAACCAATTTCTTTCTGCAACACTAGAATATTCTTCAATAATAAATAATTATGTAACCCTCTTACAGTAACACAAGGTGTTTCAATTTAAAAAATGTTACATTAATACTATAGATTCATAGTTTTTTCTTTTTTTTCTGCTGGCTTTTTTTTATATTATTTCTTTTTAGCCTTCCCCCCCCCCCCCCCCCAATTACAAAAATCTTTCTGCGCACTGTCTTCCTGATTCTGCGACAATGTCGCCCTGTCGGCAGCTTTCTGCCACAGGGATTACAGGTAGTACAAAAACTTACCCAAAACATTTGACAAAATAAATTTTAGAAGAATATAGAGCAGAGCTAATTTTTATGGTAATACTTCAATCATTTATACCAAAAACAACTTAACTGTGCATTAACATTCTTTCGTTAATACGTCCATGTAACCAGAGCTTTAAAGAAAAAAAAAATGCTGGACTATAAATAGATTTCAATACAAGTCTAACTTCTTACATTACAAAGTGTGCTGCTTACTTTTAAAGTTTTTTTGCCAATATCGGAAAATGAAGAAAACTCAATGTTGACAAGCAATTAATCTTAAATTAGTAAAGCGCACCGAGGGAAATCTTCCAAAATAATTGAAGGTCACTTTTAAATTACATTTAATTTATTGAATTCAACTCAGTTTGAGATAATGTACTAAAAAAAATAAGTTGCACACGACAGACTGAAGCATGCAGAAAGACAAAGATGATTTTAATCTCAAGGTACTGATGATGTATATTTAAACATTAAAAAATATTTTTAAGATAAAGTTTGGAGAGATCCTTTAGATTAAGTGCATCAAGTGAAGAAAAATTAGCCTCTGCTTAACAGCAATGTCATGCTGGCATCATATGTTGCTAACAAGAAGTACAAAACTATAGTTTCAGTATCAAATGCAAGTATTATGGATTTTCTTGCTTTCTTCACTCCAATTTTCTTGGAACACTTTTATATTCAGGGCTGATTGTGAGTTCGTGCAAAAATACCTGAAAGTTTTAAAGAGAAAATGTGTGAGTGCCCCCCCCCCCCCACATTTTTTATTTTTTAACCAAGACCCCTATTACTTAAGCACACATAATTTTATAATAAAACATATAAAATCATTAATTGCCTTTCATAAACAATCAAGACACATTTGATATATATGAATAGTTTCAAAAAGTTTTTAGCCAGAATATTATGCATGCATTAATTAAATTGTAAATGAGTAATAAAGTTACTTTTGAGCTGGTATAGCACAAAATATCTCAAAAAAAAAAAAAAAAAAAAAATGTTTTAAGGTGAAAGTAAAAGTTTAACAGAATTGCTGTTTGTAGTGTGAAAATATTTATAAGTAATGAAAGTTGAATTTGTTGCTGAAAATATGGAAAAGAATATTTAGATGCAGTACCTATACATCTCCTAATAAATACAATATGACCTGAGTCAAATATTTCATATTTATTAATACTGAAGTGAAATACTATTTCAAGATGTTATATATGTGTTAAATAAAATAATTAATTAAAGTGAAAAAAAAATAGAATGGCATCTTAACATTTCTATTCGATGAATATTAATAATAATTATTGGCACAATCTCAGAAAATTTGAAGAAGCAAAAAAATACTCAAGTTGGGAAGATAAAAGCACAATTAAAAATATTTTATTTCTGGTATTTTCGAACATGAAAATACCGGAATACAATCAACCCTGTTCATAGGTATATAAAAAACAGCTAATGTGCTTTACTGATACTTAGATGAGTGTAAGCAAAAATAAACACTATTTCAGATTTGAATGCATGTAGTAATAGACACAATTCATGGAAGTTTTACAAAAGAGACGAAGTTTTAGCAGCACACACCTCTGCACTTCAGTCCTCTCTTCTGCTTTAATCGCTCAGCGAAGGAAACGCGGCTCTTCAGCTTCAGTCATTAAATTCAGGATCACAGCACTTGAGCTCAATTTTTGGAAATTTTCACTTTGATAAACCTCCGTATCATCAGAGGAATGAGGATGCAAGAGATCAGTTTATGCAAGATCGGTTAGTATTATTAGAGTTCAAATTTGGTAAAATTTTTGAATTCTGAGGTCACACAGTCCAGATTAGCGCTGAAAATAAAGGAAAGAATGAGATTATATTTAAGGTGAGAAGAAAAAAAAATCTAAGGCAATAATTATTTATTAAAAATAATTAGCGATGATGATTTTAACGAAGTACGGAACATTGAAAAAGAAAGAAAATTGACCAAGTGCACACAAGAGAAAACCAAATGAATGAGACTAGGTGAAAGTTGATTGTTTGCGAAAGAAAAAAAGTGGCGTATTGTGTCAAGTAAAAAAATGTATTTTTTCACTTAAATCTTGAAAATTTCTTTGAATTAGAGTCATGGCTAGCACTCTCTCTCTGCTCCATCTTTTTTTTTTTTTTTTAATACCTTGAAAAATTGACTACAAAAATGCTCTTAAAAGTTCAACATCCAAAATTTTCGTGCAGACTTTCATCCATATTCTCACCTCTGTCTTTTCTCAAAAGACATCTTAAGGTTGCTCTTAGTGTCTATCTTTTCTTCAAGAAATAAATATTACATGAAGAACACATTTCTATATAAACAACAACACTTTACAAATTCCCTTTTTTCTATATTTTGACAGTTTTATTTCTATGCACTTGGAAAGTTTTAAGATCTGGTACTCATTAGAGCTTCCCCCTCCCATTTTCGATTTAAAAAAATGGGGGGGGGGGGGGTCTAAGCGTGATCATATTGACCCCTCAAATGCAGATCCAAATGCCTGTTTAATTATGCACAAAAATGTGACTACAAGATAAATTCATTGCCAACTGAGAGTTCCATAACTACATTAATGACTACAATTTTGGAACCTGGGAGGAAGGTTGTTTTGTATTGCAAAAAAAGGGCCTCAGTCTCAGTTTATACTCTAATATTCACTGGAATGTAAGAAATGAACAACGTAAGGATGAACAACGTAAGGATAAACACCAGAACATTTTATTCTTCAGCAAAATTACAACATTTTGTTTCACATATTTTTTTCTGTAGTAAAGTATGGTAGTGGGAGTTCCAGTTTTTGAGCCCATGGACATGAGGTGCATAACTCTGCCTCTTTGTAACACTCCTCTGTGCGCACTTTGAGGTGAAAAGCATTTGTTCGGAGGAACAGGAAAGTGGGGAGGGGTATCCTTCAGATCAACAAGTCAATTCGGAGGAGAGCTAGTCTACTCAGAACTCAGACAAAATTGAACGTAGTAGAAATTGCAAGCTAACCGGTTTTGCACAGCTGACTCTGGTCGGTCAGATTGAAAACTAGGGATAGACCGGATAGTGATTTTGCCGGATATCCGGTGGCTCATCACAAGCCGGATACCAGATATCCGGAATTGTACATTACAATTACATTGCATGTTCGCTTATTTTTATGTAATGCAGCTTTAAAACAATAAATCAAAGTTGTTTTTCGCATCATTTCTTTAAGAACATGTTAAATACATTAAAATTAATTCTTATAGCCTCTATTTTATTGTACAGGAGTAGCGCTGTATATGAAATGAAACACTAGCATATTGTGATTTCTTTCTAAATTATGTATTTTTTATCAAAAGCGACAAAACTTTAAAGATAGAATTAAATATTTCTGTATGTACTCAAAGTTTAAACTTTTAATTATTCTTAGTTTAAATTTTAAAGCTTTTCTGTTTTAATATCATTTCAATTAGTTTCTACTTAAATGATACAGTTATTAAATATTTCACAAATATTATATACACGATAATTGATTTACAAAAAAGGAAGAAAAAAGAAAAAAAAAACTAAGCTCAGATAAACCTTTTTTTTTTCAAATTAATACATATTTTATTAGAATTTTATGAATTTAAACTTCATTACAAAGTAATACATTTTCTTATTTCTAATTTTGCAATAATATAAAGCAAAATTTTACTTTGAAATCCCTTTGTTTTTTGAGAATAATACGCATGTAATTTTTCTAACATACAAGTTAAAGAAGAAAATATTAAAACAGGACCAGTGTGTTAAATAATCATCATGATAATAAACTTATACTCAAATAATGAATTAAAAATTTTATATAACTCCAAAAAAACAAAGGTACATATTTTCTGAAGATTCAAATCAGCAGCTTAAATATATTTTTAAGAGTTATGCTAAATTTCTTCACTTTTTAAAAAACAAAGGAGTAAACTTATACTTAAATAATTAACTTGTAATTTTACTTTAGTTCCAAAAAAATTAAGATACACATTCTTAAAAGTAGCAAATTATCATTTTAAATACATTAAGAGTCATGCTAAACACATTCACTTTTTAAAAAACAAATTAATAAACTAATTCTTAAACAATCACCTCGAAATTCAACTTCATTTTGAAAAAATAAAGATACATTCTCAGATGCAAATGTTATATTTATGGGTTATTCCAGCCAAAATGGTACAAAACATGTCTGATATTGTCAATTTAAGTTTATCAAATGAAGTAATTTTCGCCAACTAATCGTTGTTTTAAAAATTATTCTCTGTTTATTTGTGCATAATAAAGTGTAAATGGCTTGTATATGAGTCATTTATTAAGGGTTTTGAATAGTTTGACCACTTTGTGTAACAGAGGAGACAAATGAGGTTTGAAAAATATATTTCTAATCGTAAAGAAAAGTTAATTACAGAACAAGTATAAAATGGACTAAGCATCCTAAAACTAATTCTGTCTGCAATTTCAAGAAAAAAATTTTTGCACCATCAATGCGACTGTAACAGAGTGGACATCCCACAGTGCAAATTAACTATTATCAGCAAAGAATTTTAGGCTTATCTTAGTTGCTGATTATATAATTCAATGTATCAAAGTAATCACAGTAGATACATTACTTGTACTTCTTTAAAAAAACATCACATTGAATGCAATTGCTTATTTTATTTCTGAAAGGCTTTCAACAGAGTGGACAGTTTGAAACATAAAAAATCTAGCAACAAAGATAAATAAATGTTTTTCCAAGATTTTTTTGTTTACATACATAAAAATCAGCAGAAAGGGTGTCAGAAGCATTTTTTCTGCTGTGCATTGCAAATGATTTTGTTGTTGCATTTCAGCTTAATCTTAAATTGCATTTTAAGTCCTAGCAATTTGAAGCTGGGGCAGATCATTTTTTCTTTCTTTTGCCAAAGAATTTTTTTTTTTTTTTTTTTTTTGAGTCCTTTATAAATGGCTTATGCCTAAATAAGTAATACTTGGTTACACACAATTAGATGGAGAACAAATAATACAATTGGAGATAAATATTTTAAAATTAATTACCAATATTCTGAAGTATCTGGACTGATTTGTACCATTTTTGCTGAAATGACTGATATATTATTATTATTAAAAATTATTCTAAACATGTTCATTTAAAAAAATAAATTAATTAACTTATGTCTAAATAATTAACTTAAAGTTTTAGTTAAATTCCAAAACACAAAATACACTTTCTAAAAATGCAAATTAACATCTTAAATCGAGTCTAATAGCTTGTAGTCCCTAGGGACCGGCTAAAACATTAGAGTTATTGATAGTTCGAGTTACAAGCAGTTCCTACTGTCTTTTCAAGAATTTGGAACCAAATGAAAACTTTGAAATAAAGGTACATTTGAGTTAACAAAGCTTCGAGTTATCGAGACTCGATTGAATGTTATTGAGGGTCATGCTCAACATGTTCTCGAGGAGTTACGGAGTGACGTGACAGACGTGAACAGATTGTAATAGCAAATAAAATAAATATCTTTTTTGAAAGGAAGGGATTACAAAAAGAAAGAATGAAACAAAGTACAAGATTCAAAATTTCTTTACACACATTCAAACTCTCTTTCAAAAAAAAAAAGCATGGCTAAGTTGCGACAATTCATGGGGACAGATGTTTACATTATCTAGAAAAACACTTTCGCCAATGTTAGATAGGTTATTTATTGTATATTATTTTCAATGATAATAAAGCAATAATAGTGGCAAAGTAAAAAAATCTAATTACAACATCATTGGGTGTTAATAGATCGCAATTTTTTTTAGAAGTACAAAAACTTAAAATAAAAGAATTCAATAAATAAAATAATTTGAGAACTTATATTAAAAGCTACTGCAATTAATTTTTATGAACTAACAATATGATCATAAGTTTTTTTCAACATTTTGTCGCACATTAATCCTTGAAGGTTTGTAGTTTTTTCTTTCTAAATATTTTAACTAAAATATTTTTGAGAAGCCGAAGACAATCATACTTTATCTGGAAATTGAAAAATCAAATATGCAGAATGCTTCCATGTCCAGTACAAAGTCGGAGGAATAACATATAATTTTTGTTTTAGAAGCAAAAATTGGTAAAAAGGAAAGATGAAAAGTAATTACATCATCTAAAAGGTTTATCAAACAATGAAATTTTTAACTGGGATTTTTGTAAAAAAGAAAGTTCCTGGATAACCTGCAAAAATCTTCCGGAAGTACTGGATACTTAAAAATCAGCCGGATAGGCTGGATACCGGATATCCGGTCCATCCCTATTGAAAACCCTGGTTTTGTCTATGACAGCGGTTCCCAACCGGTGGTTCGCGAGGTGCCTGAAGGGGGCTCGCCAAATTTAAATTGTAATGGCGGACTTTTAAATATTTTTATAAAAAATAAAGAAATATTCAATTTACATTCATAGTTATTGCTCTTTTAAAATTTGAAAACAAGTCAGATTTTTCCATCTCTGCCTGGCACAAAAAAAAAAAAAGTCTCTAAAAATATTTCAGTGGTTTAAATAACATTGATAAAGTACAATTTTCTTTTTCCTTCCAAAACACGACAAAAAGAAATATCCCTCTGACTAAATGTTCAAGTGGGGGCATGCAGAATCGTTGAATTAGCTGTGGCGGGGGTAGCGACACCCTTGAAAAGGCGCCATCAAGAGGTTTCATGAAGTATATGCACTTGCAAGTAAAAAAAAAAAGAAAAAGAAAAAACGAATAGTCAAGCAATACAAAATTGGCGGATCTTGAACCTTGTGGATTATATGACAGCAAAAGGCTCTAAATTGGAAATTTATTACTGGATTTTACTCAGTTCTGTTTTTTTTTTTTTTTTGTAAAAATATAGTGTTAGTTTTTAAGATAAGAGTCTCATCAATAGACTCATGTACAGAAAGGATTTCCCTCCTTCACATATCTGAAAAATAAATACCGAAACAGACTAAATTAAGACCAGGGGGTTTGCGAAATTTTTCCGATATTTCAAGGGGTTCGCAAAGAGAAAAAGGTTGGGAACCGCTGGTCTATGATATAGTTTAACCGGTTAGATTCGGCCCTGAAGAGAGCCCTGTTTTATGATCCAGACCAGGAACCGAGCTGTCTCTGGTAAAGCTCCTCCCACCCCCTCAGAGGTATTGAATTAGAATGGGAACTTGGAGGACTTTGGGACCATGACCCATATTTAATGTGCCCCATGCATCATTAGTGAACACACTGGATCTTTGACCAGCTGGGAACGAACACAGCACCCTCCAGTTACAAATCCAATGCCTTACCGATAAAGCCACCACGGCGCTCCACGATATACAGGGAACTGTGATATAAATCATTGGTTCAGATATGAAAAACCTGGTTTATGTGTTAGTGTTCTGAGAAAGCCGTGTTCGGCGGCACATCGATGTATCGTTCAGAACTAGTTGGCATTTTGCAATAAACTTATATTACAATTTCAATGAAAAACATTATGCAATATTTTTTATTATTATTATTATAATTTCTAGCAGAAGCTCTTGAACAAAGTTCATTGACTCGAATGCATGCACACGCTCAACGCAGACACATTATAAGTAAGGAGTAAAAAAACATTAAGGTAAATAGTAACAAGATAGTTAAAAAGTAAAATGAAAAAGGTAAAATGTAAGAAGATAACATGCAAAAACATATCAGGTAGCACAAAAAACGTTTAAACGCTTTGTAAACGTTTTTAATCCGTTGTCACAACGTTAATAACCATTTTACAACCTTTAAAAAACGAAGTGTGCTACTTGGGATAAAATGCATAAGGCAAAATGTAAAAATATAAAATTCATAACTTAAAAAGCAATATTGCCTCTCCATCAGCTGTTTTCTGCAGCTGTAATGGATTTAGTGTTAACCAGGGACCAACCTTGCACATTCGGCGAATGAGATAAATAAATCCATTTCCACGCATTTAACCTCAGAGTTATGTTAAAACTACTGCCGAAAATTGTAACACTAAAGAGGAGGTGAGGTCTCACAGGCCGCTGTTGGAAGAATGCGATGAAATTTCAACCAGATGATTGCACCATCCAAGAGATGTTAATGAGGGTAGCTTTTCGACGAAAAGCTACCTTAATGAGACAGCGTGATGTAAAAGGTCTTAAATTAAAAAGTTGTTGAGAAAAGCAACTTATTTGGACAAAGCATGTATTAGGGAATGAATATTTGAGCGGTCTGCGAGACCGCACCTTCCCTGGTACGGATTAAGATGTGTTTAAGAGTCACTGTATAATCAACTTTTATTAAGAAAAAAATTAAAACTTACTTGCTTTGGGGGTGGGGGGTGAATACTGTAAGATTTCGAACAAATAAAAAGTTTGCGGCCAGCACACCCTTAATTTAACAAAAGACTACCATTCCTACAAAAAGTTTCAAATGGATTCATCTTTTATTCCAGATTACAAGAGGAAAGTTATGAAAAGTTTCAGGGGCAACAAGTGATATGTAGTATTGACTTATCGAATTAATTTTTTAAATTCATTTTTGCCGCACTGTTGCGTGTAAACAACGCTCACCTCTTGGCGGTTTCAGATTCAGCCGTCACAGCTAAGCAAGGGAGATCAGTGACGGCTACGAGTAAATATTAGAGATAAAAGAGCATAAATATATATATATGGAGGAAACGCTTGGGGTCTATTCATGTGACGTCATACTCACGGATCACGTGATCACAATTTGCCGCGAACCTGCTGTTTACATACTGAATGGCTGCCGCGCGCGATGTCACTACGAGAGAAATACGGAAAACGTGCACTTTCAGCCTAAAATTTGCAATCATTCCCATCATTTTTTCAACTAACGAAAGCATAATCCACAGAATGTTAGATTATATTTTCTCTTTCATTGTCTACTTTTTTAGCGGTGCTCATAATTTATTTAAAAGCTAATGATATAAACACCTTCGTTAGCTCTATATATAGCGATAGTACAGATGATACAATTTAATTTTTCACACCACAATAAAGTAGATGAAGGGTATAATTATAAGGTGAAGTACGAGTGAACATTTGATTAAGCTTGAAACAATGTCTGAAATCATCGTTATCATCATATATTATGTATGATTGTTTACCCTAATACAATGTTGAACCGTTTATACGTTTTTTATGGTAGAATTGAAAAAAAAAAACGTGTTGCAGTGCACGTTAATATGCACTGGACTCTGTTGAGACCGATTTAGCGAACTGATTGAAAACATACAAAAGGAGCTTCACTGTGTATTTAAATCCAATACTTGATATTTCTCTTAATCAAAAATTTGAAATTGTGTAACATGAGATCTGCATTTAACATTCTATTCAAATAATAATTTCAGTGTACTTGTTTTGATTGAACATGATTCATTTTTATTTACTTCAAGCTAAATGAAATTTCGTCAGTTTTTTTTCTTTCTCGAATTCTATTCCTTGTACATATTCACAAACAATGACTACAGTGAATTTATAAAAGAAAATTCTCTTACAATTTGTGCATTGGCTTTCACAGCATTCTAATTTTCAAATACGTTTACTTAATTCTCAAAGAAAACGCTTTTTACTTGCCTAGACTACGATCATTCAAAAGTTTGCAGTATTATTAGGAAGAAAACTATAAAGCAGGAAAATACATGATTGACCGTATCATTTTAGTGGCATAGCAAGACATTTTTCTATGGGGGGGGGGTCACACACATTGGAAAATTTTCGAAATAAAAGGTCGAAAGTACGATTTTAGGCCCTCAAATGTGTTTTCATACATATAATTTTCTTGCTTCATTGGCAGGGTTATGACCCCCCCTCCCTCCCTAGCTACGCCATCGCATCATTTGTTCAGATACAGCAAAAAGTGATGCTACAGAACTTGTCACTTTATCGAAGGAACAATATGTAAAGAATGTACAGTCGAACCTCCATATATCAAACTTCTACATATTGAAATTTTCTATATAACGAACAGAAATCAAATCTCTATATTTATTACATCGAAAAGCAGTTTCTATATATAAAAAAAATTTCCATATATCGAAATTATTTTTTGGACATAATGGGTCTGTTTATTTGGCAACAAAACGTTTACTTCACAAAAGTTAAAAGCCAGGATTAAAAGAAAGCTCAGTGATTGTCACTGAATTCCGCAAGTGAGTTGGTGCTCAGGGGTGCACAAACAAATGGGGAAACTTATGAATCTTAGAACGAAGCAATCAAGTCGTTTTCAATTTTATGTTGGAACTTGTACTGTAAATTCAAATTTCTGGCTATTCCTCCATTTTTCTGCAACAAACATGATCAGTATAATGTGTGACAGAATTTTATTCATATTTTAATATTATACAAAATAGGAATTAAACTTAATTTGTTTTGTTTGAATAAAAGTTTTTAATTAATATTAACTGTGTATTCTTGATAAAATTTGAAACTACAGTAGAGAATCAATTATCCGGGATGTGACGGACCACAGCTATCCCGGATAACTGAATTTCCCGGTTTTCTGGATCGCTACGAAGCGATATTTGCCAATTGTTTATAAAATCCAAGTTACTATAACAAATAATAATGCATCTCAAAATCTGAAGAGAAAACGATCCAGAAGTGCTTATAGATATTACAATATTAAAAATTTCTGAGCTATATGCCACTTTTATGGTATTTATGAAGAAACCGTTCATATTCATTTAGGTATTTCAAAAGAAAAAAAAAATGCTCTTCATTTTTTAGAAATTGCCGAAAATGCGTATTTTAAAAAGTGCCGGAAAAATCGACAAAATGTTGCCGGTTTTCTGGTTTCCAGGTATTTTGGTTCCCGGATAAAAGGTTCTGTACTGTACTTGCAAACTCAATAATCTCTTAAATTTTCTGGAAAAAGAATTTAAAAAAAACTGTACTCCTCCTAAGGCTTACATTGCAGATAACAGCAAGGGGTATTTGAAATGAGAGAAAGGGGGGTTCAAACGAACCAAGCACTGCGACCAGAGGTCTATTGTACTAGATAGCAAGGGGTATAGTTGAAAACGAGTCGAGTACTATTATACAACCAATATATGTCTTTTTCTTATCAATCATATGTACAGTCATAGAAAAAAAAAACGAAACACTCGCTCGTATTCGAAGACTATTAACACTAGAGACACGTGTAATATGTTATTTTTTCAGGAATAATGTGCTCTATAAATTTCTGCAAGTAAATTGTTGTTAAGGGGTCGTCTTCATATAAAAATCGGCATCAACTTTAAAATTTTCTACGAAAACCCCCCTTTTTTATCGCATATTTGTGATCAGCAATATCATTTAACTTTGTATACCAAATCGTTTTAAATTTGCTCCAGCCGTTGCTTCACAATTGAACTGAGAAAAAACCGTCCCGTAATGTTAAAAATATTTTTAATACTTGGGCATATAATACCTAAACTACGATAGGTACGGCAAAGTTTGTTTTTTTATATTAAAGTATGAACCAACCCAACAATAAAAACGTCATTAACTTCCTCTCAGATAAAATTTTGAATTTTTTATGAATTTTGAAATTAATATTTGAAAAAATGATGATCTGGAACCATATAATATTTTGATGGAAAAACAATCTAGAAGGGGTTTCAAAGGAGAATCCAAAATGGGAGCTCAAAATATCCAGTAGTTTTTGAGATATGCTAAAAGAACCATTTTTAGGGACCATATACAACTGTGCAAACTGAAACAATAGCAGGGAATTTCTATGCAAAGAAAGAGGAATATGCTTATCCACCAGTTGCAGAACATGCTCAGCGTTTTTATATGGTATTTAGTTTTCAACAGTTATAATATGTTGAAAGCGAAACACTAATAAAACTGCTGAGTATATTTTAAAACTGGTAGACAATCCAATTTTTTGTCCATTAGTCAGAAGTCTGTATTCATGCAACATGTAGCAATTCAGAAAACTTTTTACGTGGACACTTGATTTTCATGGAAAACTGTGGTGTCTCGGTAGGTTATTTGGAATAATTTGTAACGATTAGACGTTTTTTTAAATTCTGAGCCACGGTTTTAACATTTTTGCCAATTCTAATACAGTAGTTTATATAAATACAAGAGGTTACTTTTAAGTTGTAACCTCTCTCCAAAAGTTGTGTGCTGCAACGGTTAGTGCGTAGCTAAAAGTATGCATCCGTCTTTGTTTAATCAAAAAGATAGAATGTTGCGTTTTTCCCTTGAACTCTACACAGTAGGGTTTTCTCTTCCAAATTTCAAAAAAATATTATAACTTTAACAAAACCCGAGAATTTTTAATTAATTACGAAAAGCAAACGAATGATTGCGAGTAGCTTTAGGTAATTTAATCGAAAAAATATGATTTGTCTACTCTTTGGTAATTTTCGACCTTGAAAGTAGCCTTTTACATGTGGTGGTGGTCCCTAAATCTTTGGTCGGTCATAACTTTCGTTCTACTGGTCCTAAAGTGATGCCGCTTGGTACCCAGCGTACTTTTGGCCCTTCGCACCTAATTATGTAACCAAATGTAGGGGTTCCCATTTGAAAATTCAGACTTTGAGTTCATTTCACTTTGTATATAGCCCCTTAGCAAAATTTTACTCACATAGTTTTAAATGAGACTTTAATCCATGTCAGAAGACACCTTTCTTTTGTTCTTGGCAAGTATAGCAGCCGAATAATTCAGAGTGTTTCGTTTTTTTTTTCTATGACTGTACACCTGTTTCAATGTTATAAATTGGGAGAACCTTAACCTTTAGGAACTGGGCGGTACACATGTTGTACCATGAGTCTTTTTTCTTTAGAGGACAGGGTTGAAACTTTCACTCGAACCCTAAAGAAGCCGGTGGTTTTATTTTGGCAATATTACTCATTGGGCTTTGTGCTGCAACTTCTTGAATAAAAGTTACCTCACTGATTTTACTTCAGTGCTGGGAAAAAAAACCCAATTGTTGTAAATCAGCCACTTCCCTTGAAGAACCACAGATTTGATAATTAGGTTATGCAACAATCAGATAAATTTTTTTTTTGTGTTTCGAGAAAATCATTTCCACCAAAAATAATAATTTCATCTTCACAATTATCGAAGGAGGACTCCCCTCTCTTCCCCCGGTCGTGATGCTCATGAACTACTAAATGTAATGCTTCTTTTTGTTACGTTGCTATAAGGGGATCTGAGTAACATTTTTAGGTTCAAAAAGTGGGTTTCGGGATAAATGTGTTCAAAATATCTCCCCCCCCCCCACACACACACATTTACTGACAACATACATTGCGAGTTTGTGCACATGATCACACAGGACCCATTAGTGAACTCATGACCAATATGAAATAGTACAATACAGATACATTAAATATAGAACAGAATTTATAGCACAAAGAGCGAAATTACAACCAGGGCAAGGGTGAGAATTACATCTGCCACCCCGTGGTAGTAAGGCCGTGGTGCTGCCAAACTGCACTACTGATACTTCTTGAAATATAAGGTACACAATTGCAGCTGTATGTAATACAGTCGACGCTCATTATAACGACCACTCGTTATAAAGGCCATCCTAATATAACGACCGGTGAGAAAAACCCCATTTGTATCCCAATATACTCTCTGTTCCACCTCTTATAGCGACCCCTCGTTATAAAGACCGTTTTCTGTAGGACGAAAGCGGTCGTTATATCGAGTGTCGACTATGGTAAGTCACTTAGGGAGAAGGGGGTCTGTAACCTACCTCCATGTCTCCACCTGTACTGTAATTTGTATTGTGACATTTATGATAGTTACCTTTACATTTTGTTCTTTACTTTAAAACATGAATACATTGTTCAAAAATATTTACTATAAACGCAGGTTACTTTGGCCCAAACTTTCAAAAGGATACAACGCTCTAAGCCAAGGTTTCCTAAACCGTGGTAGGTGTACCATTGGTGGTACGTGACTTACTAGCAGGGCTGCGGAGTCGGAGTGGGACTGACTTTGGACCGTCGGAGTCGCAGGAAAACATATCGACTCCGACCACCTCCGATTTGGATGAAATTTTATGGAGGTGAAAACATATCTTTGAAACTAACAGATACAAATTTTCAGCGTCCAATATCCAAATCCTAAGCATCTAGGATCAATAAAAAGGGCTTCAAAATGGCGGGTCTGCTTTGTGAAACGAATTGCTATGTTTGGGCTTATGCAAGTGAATAAAAAATATTTGCATCAAAAATGCAATGTGTTAAAATAAAGTCTAGCCATTTAACAAGAAAACTATTAGTTTTGTACGGAGTCAAATGAAAAGAGCGGCACTTGTCTTTTGCTCTGGAGAAAATGGACTTTTTGGGAGGTCACAGTGACCTTCGAGAATTGAGGTAAATGTGAAATTACCTGCGAGAATTCTTAAGAAAATTGAACTTTTTGAGAGGTCACAATGACCTTCCATGACCTCCAACTGGGATACCCCAGCTTGCTACCCCCCCCCCCTAAAGTGAGTCCTGGTTATGACCATGAATAAAAATGAAACTTTTAAAAATGGACTTAACATTTCAACCTTTGTTTAGGGTTTTTTCCTCTTCACATTTGGGAAAAAAAATAAATAGAAATAAAACAGGAGTCGGAAGTTTTAAAATCCCGGAGTCGGAGTCGACCATTTTTTCTCCGACTCCGCAGCCCTGCTTACTAGTTTCTGGTACACAAAAGGCCGTTGGCCGTCAGTACACTTCAAAAAATAAGGATTCTACGAAACAACCACCAGGATCACATTAAATAAAAATATTTGAATATAAGAAGATAGTAAATTGTTTTTTTTTTTTTTTATATCTTTGCATATTTATTAAAATGATTTTATCAGTAACAAAATATGACAAAATAATATATGAATATAAAATTTTGAACAAATGCATATTACAAAAAAGTTTACTTATTTCATCAACTATATATGAAGAATAATGTTTCGGCGTATATCAATGAAATTGTAATGATCATTCTATAAATCAATGTTTAACACTAGCCATAGTTTTTAAAAATCCAAAAATACTATCACTTATCTGAAATGATACATTTATCCATGATGTACTGTACAATCAAGTGGTACGCAAGCTTAAAAAAGTTGAGAAATGTTGCTCTGGGCTATCCTTCATTTTAAATTAATTTCGACAGAATCCCCTAAAGAGCACTCTAAGAAATATGTGATAAAAAGGTTGGCATACATGTGATTACTTTCAAAACAATTAGGCTGAAAATATTAGACATGTCGAAACTTTTTGGTTCCACGGGCAAAAGTGCTATTAAATGCATTTAGTAAAAAATTTTATTGTATTTTTTTATTTTTAAATTCTATCATTTTGGTTTCAATAGCTCCGTTTTATTTTATTCAAACTTTTTCCTTTTTTCAAATTGAAATTTCTAACCAAAACCAAGCAAGCAAAGAATGCTCCCTTTTAAAGCTGGGTAAATCGCTATCTCCAATTATCTTCGTCTAGAAATCGTGGAAATTTTAAATGGAATGAAAATTTTAGAGCAGATGGGAAATTTTTTAAGGCTGATCGGTAGAAGGTGGAAACTGTTTTGCCAAACAAATCGGCTGATTTCCGCCAATTGGCTGAAGAATCACATGTATGGGTTGGTTAAAGAGTTTTGAATTATTGAGGTTCTACTGTGTTCTAGTTTTGCATACAAATCCATCGGCTTTAATGAGTAAAACATGCAACTGAAGAACGAGTAATTTCCATTGTTGACGGAAATTTTTTCCATAATAATAAACAGCATCAATGTATCATGCTTCTTTCATTATGCTAGCAAATGAGACTCAGATTAGCCTAACAAGAGCATAGAAAATCAATAATAGAAATAAGTAGAAAAGCTATTCTTACCTCTGTGTGTTTGTTACAAAATGCCTGTAGAATATCGCACAAAAAAGATCAGCAAAAGAGTATGTAGATTTTAAAGTATACTAACAAACTCTATTGCTGCCCATTTTGTTATTGTTGTTTCATAAAAAGACTTGTAGTTTAATGTTGTCTGACTTCATGTTCAAAGCAATGATGCTTGCTTGAAAACGAGGAAGAACTGCAAACAAAATAACAGGAATGAACACTAAACACACTTAACTTGCACTTCAAACCGAAAAACAAAATGTTTTTTAGGAAAACCTTCTCAGATTTTTTTCTTACTACTATGCATTCTTAATTCTTATTAATTAAAACTAAATACCAATCAAATAAAAGCTTATTAATACGCTGTTCTAAATGAAAGTATAAAAAAAGTACTAAATGCACCTAATTAAATTCAAAAGAATTTGAGACAATATACAGGTGTACTAATTTGTGCAATATTAGCAACTTACTTAATGGTAGCAAAGCTGTGCGTTCACTTTCACACATTACCGGCTTTACGGAAACATTGTCAGCATTGTATTTTTTTTATTAAGCCTCGGCGATTTACAATGGACCATCATATGAAATCCACTGCTCAGAAATGTTTAAAGCAGACCACAGAATGCTCATTTAGCACAAAATTCATCCGATTGACTTTTTACATGCCTTTTATTCAGTCGGTAGATGTTGTAAATGACAGCCATGGAAGCGTACACATTTTTTCACTACAACTTCATTTTCGTTCCCCCTTCGTACATCCGAGAGTCAAACAGAAGATCAGCATGTAAAAAACTTTCTTCCGGAACAAAAATATAGCATGAAAACTACAAAAGAATACATTTAATCCATAATTTTAAAAGCGAACTTTTCCGATTCTAAGCATTGGTTTTGAAAATGTAAACTCACGGATCACGTGGTTAGCCCTAGTCTCGAACCCAGATCGTGAATAGTCGCTTAAACTTTAAAAAATATTTTTAAAAGAACTACTTGTCATATCGGATTTTTTTCCACCGATGACGATCATGTATGTTGTTCTATCATATGAAAATAAAATTATGAAATCGAAAATTTTCCTATTTCACGAACTTTTCCGCCACCATCAAAGAGTGGAATCATTTGTGAACAACCTCTTATATGTACCAAAAGCTTTATTTCCGTTTGTTATCAATGTTTAGCTAATATTCTCCTTGTATCATAAAAAGCAACGAATTCTTCAGCTTGAAAGTTTAATATTGAAGCTTGATTTAAATAGATTCGTAATAAATTTTTAAATGAACCACTTGAAGTGCTTTGAATTGCATTAAGAAATGTACATTGTAAATATAAAGCACAATTATCAAATGAGAAAATCTTTTGAAATGCTTTTATTGTCAAAAAAAAAAAAAAAAAAAAAAAAAATGCTCTGAATGTAAGAAATCAGAAGCTCGATAACGCTCTTCGATATCAACTAAAGAGGAAATTCTTTCTGAAACTGCTTTATGAAGTGGAACACTCGTTTCCGAAAAGAACTTATTTGAAAAAGGTTTTAAAAGAGTAAAATCTTGTTTAAAAAATACGTTAAAATGCTGGAAAATTTTAATGGCTTTTTAAATGTTTAGTTTACCGAACGGAAAACGAATTCTCTGTTTAAAATCAATCAGTTTCCATTTCGGCCGTCAGTGAGTGAATTTGTTCGTTACATAATTTCGAGCCAGCATCATGTTTGATTTTTTTCAAACTTGGGACTTGGCATAAATGTGTGGAGGCATCAAAAGCGGCAGACATGTTAAGATTAATTTCTCTCTTTGTTTTTTTAGGTATGCCTTAGCCTGAATTTCCAAAAACGATTTTGGGGCCATTCGAAATCTTGGCAGCGAGAAGAATTCTTCTTAAAAAGAAAAATTTAAACTATGCTATTACAGTTGACGCTCGATGTAATGACCGTCTCCGTCATACAGAAAACGGTCTTTATAACGAGTGGTCGCTATAAGAGGTAGAACATAGAGTATATTGGGATACAGTTGTTGTTTTTCTCACCGGTCGTTATATTAGGATGGTCTTTATAACGTGTGGTTATTATAACGAGCGTCGACTGTAGTAGGCAAAGTGCACTGCAGTAGGTACAGCACAGGGGTGTCAATAGCACCCCCCCCCCCCATTTTTCTCAACTATCCTGCTCTTTTAATTAAGTTAAACAACTAGGTTTCTCTAGAAAATTCGTAATTTTAAAAACGTATGACCGAAATTGTTAAAATTTACGAAAAAAGCAATTCTATAGTGTTGAAATTCCTCTGCTGTGCTATTTCCATACTCAATTTCAGAGTAGGTGTTACTGTTTTTTTTTAATCTGCTCGAAAAAGGTTTGTTCGAGTAATGCTTTGAATAATCGCACGATGAATTTTGGCCTCTTCCATTAAAAATTGGAATTTAAAGTAAATATTTTTTATTAGAAAATCCTTCAGATTATTTGTGTGGCTAAAAATTTATTCCGCTCCTGTTTCTTTCCAACATAAATTAAGCATTTC
Organism: Uloborus plumipes; assembly: GCA_038373865.1. Taxonomy (NCBI): domain Eukaryota; kingdom Metazoa; phylum Arthropoda; class Arachnida; order Araneae; family Uloboridae; genus Uloborus; species Uloborus plumipes. The sequence continues at coordinate 30,338 of JAXGGA010000838.1, read as the reverse complement.
TATGATGCATACACTCTTCTTTGAGCTTTAAAAATACACAAATAAATAAATAAAAAATAAATGCAAGAGCACTTTTTGCTCAACTTCGTTCTGTACATTTTACTCACAAGGGGACCTTACAGGTTGTCCCTCACTGATTTTGATGAGTTTTATATATTATGTAGAGGGACCCACCCTAAGTATTTTAGCAAAAGGATATTCCCCACCTTAGTTTTCGAGATATAACGATCCAAAGTTCAGCTCGAAGTTATTATAGAGGTACGGTTGAGCAGTGGTCACAATAGCGGCCGTAGCCCAGTGAGCAAGGTCCCCCACTCCGATACACATGTTAATACACACACATATATACATGTTAAAACATATATATTTTTTTGCTGGCTTACATATTAGCCTAATCAATGTGGAATGTATAACAATTATCACATTTAGAAATAAAAATAATAAGTAAAAATACTTAACATATAAAGTTTGCAAGTTTCGCGCTTTCCAAATCATGTTCTTTTTCTTTTTTTGAAAACTGTTAAAAAATATTATTGATACCCACCCAATCCGAAGTAAAATTTTTAGTCATAAGATTTTTCAAACAAATCTACATATATAAAATGGATGTATTTTTGTATGTTTGTTCCTTATACAAATCCAGTTTTCGTCGGATTTTCATCAAACTTGGCACAGAGGTTATCTTTGATACACTAGAATTCACATAGGCGGGGTTTTGAAATTTTTGAAAAATCCAAAAAGCTAAAAATTCAAATTTTTTGTCTAACAAAGGCCATTTCTTTCAATTTTGAGTTTATTTAGAGCAGGGAAGGCCAACCTTTTTAGGGAGAGTGCCACTATCTGGAGAGAAAAAAAACTCATCGTGCCACATTGTTATTTTTCCAACAAATTGATTTTTTTAAAGTTAAAAATAGATTTTATGCTGGCTGATTATGTAATTCTTACTCAAATGAAACATTTTTTCTCGTTAATCTGAGTATTTTATAGATTCTGTCAGTTGGCTTATGCTTAAAATAGAAACAAATAACATCAATCATTCTCTTCCAAAAAAAAAAAAGTCTGTACTTTATGTGGTTTATGAGTCTGCATCTTTTCTACCAAGTCTTTAATTTTAGGATTAGTTCTTGAGAATCCTAAGAAATTTAATTGTTTTAAGTGCAATCAATTTATATTCAACGGTATTTCGATTTTTCTGCATTCATAACAAAAAAATTTGTTTAGAAGCGTATTTTTAGCCAAATCTACAACAGCATCAGACGGCTAAAGTGTGTAAATGTAGAAAAAAAATTATTATTACAAATTTCCAAATTTCTATACAACGTGGGTGACTTTCTGTTGAAGTAAGCTCTTATATTTGATTACCAATGCAAAAGGTCAGTAATTCCGATTTGGATTTCAGAAGGATAACAAGTAGTGTCTTGCAGAGAAATAAACAAAGAATTTGAAAATATCAGCATTTTTTAATGATTCTGAAAATCATCAAACCTAACACTGAATGAATACTTAAAATCGGTGAAAAATTTTCTCCATATGCCATTGGAAAATTATTAAATTTCGGTTGATACTTTCAGTATTAACTTTTAATGTTTTGTTCTTTTTTCTTCAAAGTAGAGAGAAAAAAACTGAAGTTTCATCATAAAAGAATGTAGATGGCCTCTACTGGTTTAGGAAACCTTTTTTTTTTTTTTTTTTGTACAATCTTAAATTTAAATTACCTAAACGCAGGATATTAAGAGATGACATAGCTAAATTAGTTCGCTATTCTCCATTTCTAAGTAGCAAGTCCTCATTGCTTTCCTTCCAGATATTTTGTAAACACACTCCCTAAAAGGGGGGGGGGGAGTGTCTGCCGGTGAACTAAAATCATGAACTTCTCCAGATTATTATACCCAAACAATTTTGAAATTTATTTACTGAGACCACACTGAGGGCAGTAGCAGAATGCAATTTAATATAAGTTTAATCGCGAGTGTATGTATTACTCAGATCGAATTTTGTAGTTTTAAAAATGTATTTTAAAACTAATCTTCGAAAATGTTGGGGGAAAAATGAAATTCGAGAGGGGTACTCAACCTTTCGTTTTCCAAATCGAAATTTGTAAAGGGCATCTATTATACATCAATTAATAGTATAGAAAAGGGGGTCCAGGCGGTCCGCCCCCGGGAAATTTTTTTAAATTGTAGCTCGAAAAATGCAGTTTTAGACGATCTTTGGTAAAATTCAGGGGACGAGGATTCGAGGAAAATTTTCGAATTAATCTTCTTCAAAATGCAATTTTGACAATCTTTGGTAATCTAAACGAGGTTTCAGGGAGAGAACTTTTTCGAAATTGAAATCTTAAAAACGAAAATCTAATCAGCTCCGATTATGATAGGGAGAATGGGATCGGAGACACTCTCTCGAAAATTCGTTTTCAAAATTTTAGCTCTAAACAAGCAGTTTTGGAAGACCCTAGATGATATAGGGGCAAAGAGATGTGGGGGATAAAACCGAAAAATATTTTGAAATTAAAAAAAAAATTTAAAAAACCGCAATTGTATTGTAGGTTATATTTTGGTACGTTTAGAGGATCTGCAATTTTTCAAATTGATAGCTCCAAAAATTTAATCTTAGTATTCAGTATAAAATTTTAAACCCTGCTGACTGTATTTTAACTTCTTATCTATTTAAAGCTATTCCAGAGGCCCACGTTTTTGTCTCCATTTTGAAGGGATTTTTATAATAATATTTTTATCAAAAAAATTAAAAATAAATATGTCGTCAAGTGTTTACCCCAAGAAGGGCGTCTGAACAATGAAGGACTGTGTCTTCCCTGAAGAACGTCTTTATTACATTCATTACACCCGGGGCTAGCAGGTGGCAAGAAATGGCACAAGACTTCGTATTCTTTTTGCTAACTAGGCACAAAAGAGAACCCCGCACATGATGGCTACGAACCCTTCTAATGATAAGCATCTGACAGACAATTGACCTAAACTTTTGGTCTTTCAGAAGTACATCTACAGTAGATTGTTGATATACTGGCGTTTAAGTTCATCAGCTCGTTTTTTACTTTCTTCTATATCTAATATATAGAAGAAAGTATTGGTTTCGTGAAAATTTTCGAATGTCGAATTTTGACGGATTTGCACGTTTTGAGGTGCGCTGAGTCCATTTCGACCATTTTTGGAAAATGTCTGTCTGTGTGTCTGTCTGTGTGTCTGTCTGTCTGTGTGTGAGTCTGTATGTGTGTGACCAGTTTTTGTGGCCGCGCTAGAGAAAAAACTACTGCATGAAATCGATCAAAAATTTTTGCACATATGTACCACCATGTGAACTGGTGCACCTGACTTTGTTTAGCGAATTCCTCCAAGGGGGGTGGAGCAATCGCACGTGCTCTGCGCGGGGGCGATTGCTATATCTCAGGAAGTAAAAGGCGGAATCAAACGAAAATTGGTCCATAGGTAGACCCTACTGAGTACAGGTGCTGATTCAATTTGTTTGTCAATATCTTGAAGGGGGGTGGAGCAATCGCACGTGTTCTGCGCGGGGGTGATTGCTATATCTCAAGAAGTAATCGGCGGAATCAAACGAAAATTGGTTTGTAGGTAGACCCTACTGAGTACAGGAGCTGATTCAATTTGTTTGTCAATATCTCGAAGGGGGGTGGAGCAATCGCACGTGTTCTGCGCGGGGGTGACTGCTATATCTCAGGAAGTTACCGGCGGAATCAAACGAAAATTGGTCCATAGGTAGACCCTACTGAGTACAGGTGTTGATTCGATTTGTTCGTCAATATCTCGAAGGGGGGTGGAGCAATCGCACGTGTTCTGCACGGGGGTGACTGCTATATCTTAGAAAGTAACCGGCAGAATCAAACGAAAATTGGTCCATAGGTAGACCCTATTGAGTACAGGTGCTGATTCAATTTGTGTGTCAATATCTCAAAGGGGGGTGGAGCAATCAAAAGTGCTTATTTTGTCATTGCACCTACTGTATCTCGGGAAATATTGCTGCGATTTGAATGAAATTTGGAATAACACTAACCCAATATGGAAACAAGCATCGAATAAATTTTGGCGCCAATCGCCCCAGGGGGAGGGTGGGGTGATTTTTGCGCTTAGTCAACAATGCGAAAAATTAATTCATTAAAAAATCGCTTTCACGCTATTTAATTATCAAAACAGCTGAAAACTTTCAATGATTTGAAATTTTTAACTGTTGCCAATTTCTTTTGACTAACAAATAAAATGTTTGCAATTAATCTAAACAAGGCTTTTGTAATGATTTCCCATTTCGCTCATTGATTCTGCATTTGCAGGGTTATTACGATAATTGGGAAATTGGTGCTGTTTCCAATTATTCGGGAGAGTACGTATTTTATTTTGTAACTGGAATTCATAAGATAGATATAGAAGAAAGTTTCGTGACGGCCACGACAGCTAGTTTTGCTTTGGCGGCCCTTTCTTCAAACATTAGAAATAGATGGCCCGCTCCCTTTCTGCAGTCGAACTATAGAAATTTTGCTCCAGCCGTCTTGGCGGCCTTGTATTTGATAGTTTTTCGGAAATTACTTTTTTTTTTTTTTTTTTTTTGATAAAAAAAAGTCTGGTTTATATGGGCCGGCCCTTTTTGGCCCAGGAAAGGACCGGCCCTTCTGGCATTTTCCCAAATTCCCACATAGCCAGTCCGTCACTGGCCATAGATTTGTTTTCTCCGAAGCTAAAATTATTTGCAGACCTTCAACTGTTGGCGAGTTGGATTTCTTAGAAGCCTTTCATGTTCATAAAAATTTAAGTAATATTTGTAACAAATCCTTTGCAGTTCCACACATCTCGCCAATTTTACTTCATGATTTTAAATTTTCTGACAACGCAACGCCAAATCAGGGCTCGGCACACGCTGACACCTGATTGGCCTAGCTTTTGCTCCTTTGCTATTTAAACTCTCCCGACACTTTGTTTCTTTCCATTTCTTGCTTGGCACTGAAGAAGGAAGCTTTATGCTTTTGAAACATGTTTGCCAATTTGAACTTCATCTATTTGTGTTTTTAAACGTCGCTTTTCGGCTTTTTACTCATTTAAACACAAAGTGAACTGCTTTTAATCCTCAGAATTGTTTACTTGTGTAAAAATAATCTTTTTTACTTTCTTCTATATCTAATATATAGAAGAAAGTATTGGTTTCGTGAAAATTTTCGAATGTCGAATTTTGACGGATTTGCACGTTTTGAGGTGCGCTGAGTCCATTTCGACCATTTTTGGAAAATGTCTGTCTGTGTGTCTGTCTGTGTGTCTGTCTGTCTGTGTGTGAGTCTGTATGTGTGTGACCAGTTTTTGTGGCCGCGCTAGAGCAAAAACTACTGCATGAAATCGAACAAAAATTTTTGCACATATGTACCACCATGTGAACTGGTGCACCTGACTTTGTTTAGCGAATTCCTCCAAGGGGGGTGGAGCAATCGCACGTGCTCTGCGCGGGGGTGATTGCTATATCTCAGGAAGTAAAAGGCGGAATCAAACGAAAATTGGTCCATAGGTAGACCCTACTGAGTACAGGTGCTGATTCAATTTGTTTGTCAATATCTTGAAGGGGGGTGGAGCAATCGCACGTGTTCTGCGCGGGGGTGATTGCTATATCTCAAGAAGTAATCGGCGGAATCAAACGAAAATTGGTTTGTAGGTAGACCCTACTGAGTACAGGAGCTGATTCAATTTGTTTGTCAATATCTCGAAGGGGGGTGGAGCAATCGCACGTGTTCTGCGCGGGGGTGACTGCTATATCTCAGGAAGTTACCGGCGGAATCAAACGAAAATTGGTCCATAGGTAGACCCTACTGAGTACAGGTGTTGATTTGATTTGTTTGTCAATATCTCGAAGGGGGGTGGAGCAATCGCACGTGTTCTGCGTGGGGGTGACTGCTATATCTCAGAAAGTAACCGGCAGAATCAAACGAAAATAGGTTCATAGGTAGACCCTATTGAGTACAAAAGCTGATTCAATTTGTGTGTCAATATCTCAAAGGGGGGTGGAGCAATCAAAAGTGCTTATTTTGTCATTGCACCTACTGTATCTCGGGAAATATTGCTGCGATTTGAATGAAATTTGGAATAACACTAACTCATTCTGGAAGCAAGCATCGATTAAATTTTGGCGCCAATCGCCCCAGGGGGAGGGTGGGGTGATTTTTGCGCTTAGTCAACAATGCGAAAAATTAATTCATTAAAAAATCGCTTTCACGCTATTTAATTATCAAAACAGCTGAAAACTTTCAATGATTTGAAATTTTTAACTATTGCCAATTTCTTTTTACTAAAAATAAAATGTTTGCAATTAATCTAAACAAGGCTTTTGCAATGATTTCCAATTTCGCTCATTGATTCTGCATTTGCCGGGTTATTACGATAATTGGGAAATTGGAGCTGCTGTCTCCAATTATTCTGGCGAGTACGTATTTTATTTTGTAACCGGAATTCATAAGATAGATATAGAAGAAAGTTTCGTGACGGCCACGACAGCTAGTTTTACTATACTTTTAGAATTATTGCACAGGTTTCAAACCCCACCATTTGCTTTTGAATTATCCTCTACTACCAAGTCTACTGTACATTATATTTGTGGTAGAAAAATGGTTTAACCTCCTTTTGACAGATTTTGGTCGATATTGTTTTAAACAATTAGTAACGAAGATATTATTGATTGGATTGATTTATACCCTTTGAACCGGAGGAGGAGACCGGAAGTAAAATTTCTCCTGACGGTTGTCATAGTTACGGCGCTATGGACTTTTCTCCCACTTAGCTTTAGTAACAATGGTTCAATGCAAACGGTTGAAATTATTTTGTGCGTAAACTATTATTCAATCAACGTTAATATAATACTTTTTGAAGTATTTATATAACGGATACACATGATGTCAGGTCTGGCTAAAACAATCTATTTAGCACTAGATTTGTTAGAAAACGTTTAGAAATAACTGAGATACAAGGACATAAATAAAAGCGTAAGCCTAATTCCCGATAAACATAATATAAACAAAATGCCTCAACAGCAGTGTATAAAAAACGAGTGAAACTATTGTCTTTCGTGCGGTTTCCATGGAGATGATGCAAAATTTCTAAAATTGAAACATCTATTTTGAAGTAACCGAGTCTAACCAGAATATTCTCTATTTCTAATAGTTCTCATCACATATTTATGTTTCAGAGTTTTTGTTTAACCTAGACGAAACTGATGCATGGTAATTATTTGAGGTTATTAGAAAGAACGGTATCCTACTGAATTATATGATTTTTTCTAATTTTTTTTAAATATTAAGAATAAATGTTAAAAATAATTCAAGTTGAAAAATGTACACAACAAAGTCGGAGGACAAAATTGAGTTTGAAAAGAAGGATATTAAACAACATTTAAATCTTCCACATTTATTCTAAACTTACGTAATTTTCACCAAAATTAGCATTTTACAAGGCCCTGCGGCTTGGTTAGAAACTTGTTTATGAAGGTGGAATATAACTGAATTAACACTTGAAACTGGGATTCATCTGTGATTTATGTGGAGTAAAAAGTAAAATAATATAAACTATAAACAAAATTTAAGCCCATCGTCACACCGTGCCCGCGTTCTATCGGGGCCCCCGTGATGGCAAACGAAATAGAGCTCCGCTAGCATAGCTGCATTAGAATTGCAGAAGAACATATATCTTTGGTTGAGGAAACAGACTCTAAATATTTCGGACATAGTGCTCCAGTAAATGACCCAGGAAAAGAAATTGTAGCTTCAGTTTCACGATTTATGGAAAAAAAAATACTATTGATAATGAACATAAGCTATCGGTTGTGATGGCACATCAGTTAATACTGGAAAATCAAATGATGCTATTCGACTGCCAGAAAAGTCTTTAGAACCCTCACTACAAGCCGTGGTATGTTTTCTTCATTTAATGCATTACCACTTAGAAAGTTAACGGTGGCTCTTGATAGACCGACTACTGGACAAAATTCTTTTAGTTGACCTATTGGAGAACTCTAACAATATTGCTAAGATCTACCAGTAGATCTACCAGTCATAAACTTTAAGAAAATAGAACGCGTTTTACCAGAAGTTGATGTCAAAGAATTGAGTCAAAAATACTTATGGGATGTGTCAAAAGCTGTAATGTCTGGCAAATGCTCTTAAAATTTAGCAGAAAGGAACCCTGCAAGCTTTTCCCATGCAAGATGGCTTCTTTACAATGTGGAATGGATAACATTTTGGAGATTTGTATCCAAATACTTGCTGCAGTCTATGATCTTTAAAAAATGGTTATATGCCTGAATAATTTTATGCTGAGATTCGATTGTAAAAAAGCAGAGAGCATAAACCTTTATTATAAATTCTGCTAGTTTATTTAACTATGAACTTGAATCACTAGTTGCGATGTATAGCCTCAAAACTTTGCCATCGTGAGCCATCATGCATGGGAAAAGCTTGCAGGGTTCCTTTCAGCTAAATTTTGAGAACATTTGCCAGACATAACAGCTTTTGACACATCCCATAAGTATTTTTGACTCAATTCTTTGACATCAACTTCTGGTAAAACGCGTTCTATTTTCTCAAAGTTCATGACTGGTAGATCTTAGCAATATTATTAGAGTTCTCCAATAGGTCAACTAAAAGAGTTTTATCCAGTAGTCGGTCTATCAAGAGCCACCGTTTCTAAGTGGTAATGCATTAAATGAAGAAAACATACCACGGCTTGTAGTGAGGGTTCTAAGGACTTTTCTGAAAATCGAATAGCACCATTTGATTTTCCAGTATTAACTGATGTGCCATCACAACCGATAGCTTATGTTCTTTATCAATAGAACTTTTTTTTTTCTATAAATCGTGAAACTGAAGCTACAATTTCTTTCCCTGGGCCATTTACTGGAGCACCATGTCCGAAATATTTAGAGTCTGTTTCCTCAACCAAAGATATATGTTCTTCTGCAATTCTAATGCAGCTATGCTAGCGGAGCTCTATTTCGTTTGCCATCATGGTGCCCCGATAGAACGCGGGCACTGTGTGACGAGGGGCTTAGATTTTGTTTATAGTTTATATTATTTTACTTTTTACTCCACATAAATCACAGATGAATCCAAGTTTCAAGTATTAATTCAGTTAGATTCCACATTCATAAACAAGTTTCTAACCAAGCCGCAGGGCCTTGTAAAATGCTAATTTTGGTGAAAATTACGTAAGTTTAGAATAAATGTGGAAGATTTAAATGTTGTTTAATATCCTTTTTTTTCAAACTCAATTTTGTCCTCCGACTTTGTTGTGTACATTTTTCAACTTGAATTATTTTTAACATTTATTCTTAATATTTAAAAAAAATTAGAAAAAATCATATTTTTGGAGAAATTCACGAACTTTAGGCCTCGTGCGGAACACCTAAATAATTTCTGATTAGACTGAAATTTTTTGTGGAATATGTGGGTAGGTAGGGGCAACTTTTTATCAACTTAGTAAATTGAATTTCGAAAAAAAGTTTTTTTCGATACACCCTAATATACAGTCCCAGACAACAATATAGGGCCAGGAAGAACACATAAGAAATATCGAAGTTAAACTGTGCGAGTGGTTGTGAAAAGAAAGCATAGTAAAAGTAGAATCATATATAATATAATTTATGAAAAAGAAAATATAACAAATAATTATTATTACCTAAACTGCATGTTTTTCAGTTGAACATAGAAAAGAACTTGGACAAAATTATAAGGCCACATTAACCTAATCACACAAATGAAATTAATAATTAGTGAAATTGCCTTTTTTCTCTATAACCTTAACCAGTCTCTCAGTCATAGACTCCGACAATGTTTTTAAAACGTTTTTTGGAATTTTTTCCCAAGATAATTGAATTGCTTTCTTTATTTCTTCCTTATTGCTGTAACACTTCCCATTTTTGTAAATATCTCGTACTAAAATGCCCCATAAGTTCTCAATAGGATTGAGATCAGGGCTTCTAGCAGGCCAGTCCAAAACACGCACTTGATTAGCCAGGAAACACGCCGTTGTGCACCTTGAGGTATGCACAGGGGCGTTATCTTGTTGAAATGTATAGTCTCCGTTGGTGATGAGGGGTGCCTCAGGTAACAAATTAAGTGCCAGAACATCTTGATTATCCTGTGATGTCGTATTTGATTTAATAAATGCTATTGGAGTGACTCCGCCAGCAGCAAAGCCTGCCCAAACCATAACACTGCCTCCTCCGAACTGACGCTTTGAATAGAACCTCTTTTCTCGACGCAAATCGTGCCAATAGTATTGCAATCCGTCTGGCCCATCCAATTGAAATTTCTTTTCGTCTGAAAACACCACATTTTTCCATTTGTCTCCAAATGCAACGTATTTTTTTGCAACTTCCAAACGACACATTTTATGCTTTACTGTCAATGGAGGTTTCCCTTTCATTTTCGAATACCGAAAGTTCGGATGCGCTGCTATAGGTCGCTGTATTGTTCTTCTTGAACATGGAAGTTAAAATCTTCAACAATAGCCGCCGGAGACAGATTTTTATTGGAAACGCTATAAAAAATGCGTCTTTTTTGTCTATCAGTCAAAGAACTTGGTCTCCTGGGAGATCTTCTTTGGAAATAATTTTAAGGATTCTTCAAAAAATTATTAATACCAGACTTAGACCTTTTTATTTAATCAGCACTAGTGCGAGAACTTAGCCCACATTTCTGATATGCAAGAATCTGCCTTTTCTCTTTTTCGGTTAATGGCTTACCTCTACCCGTGTCTAACAACGTTCTCACTGACGAAGCCACGTGCTGGAATGCTAGCTTTATCTTCTGGCTATTCACTACAGCATCCGTCATATGCAAATTTTGCGCCCAGAGCGAAATTTGCATAGTGGCCCTATAATTTTGTCTAACTTGCATCTTGCTTCAAAACAGAAGTTAGCAACAAATCTTCCACATTATTAAATTTTATTATTTTTTTGGTGGCTGTCGATTGTTATTACAATACTAGCTGCCAGGGCAGCTAGATTAGCTTCCTGCGGCATGTTGATGCATAACGTCCCCCTTCTCTAACCTTTACCTCATTCTGAAGTTATATTATTTGATATAATTTAATGTTCATTCGATTTCAAGACATACCACGCATGTGGCCCGACGTTGCACGGGCACTTCGCGCCCTGAAAGTCGTGAGGAAAATTTCAAGAAACTACTCTCCGCCAAGGCGGCTCGCTAACAGGCGCTTCACGCCTTCACTTTTTTCCTATATAAAAAAATCATTCGAATTATTGAGATGCTACGCGCCTTCAAGATGGTGAGTAGAGTTTCAGTAAGTTCAGCTCGCTCAAAGGACAAAAGCAGACATAGATACTCAGTTTTTAATATAAGTAGATGGCTCTTCAACAAATGAATGTTTCAAAATATTACCAGTAGCTAGCGATAAAAATTCTACGTAAGTGGCCCGCTTATGAGTTTCGTGTTTGATTTAGTTAAGCCTTCATTCAAAACTCTCATTATCATTGTTATTACTGTTTCATAGCAACGACGGTTTGCAAGAATGGATTTCATATTTAACCCTCGTGGGTCCCTCCCATTTCAGTTACACTCAAGACCCTTGGGGACATAAACGACCCCAATGCTTCCTTTAATTAATTTATTATGATTATTGAATGTTACATGCATTATTTAAGTTCACAAACTTTTTAATGCTAAAAAAATAAAAATAAAAAGACACAATGAAAGTAAAAATTTAGTTTATGCATTAAAAATTTAAATTTTGGAGCAACCCTTACAATAACTGTAGATTTACATACAACTGTTACAGACTTGAAAAAACATGATTTTTGCAAGTGAATTTCAAACACTTGTGACATTTTTCCATGCATTTTCTGTCCAGTTCTCTCGGACAAAAGTTGCAACGTCCTCTTTTTTTGGCATTCTGGGGAAGTGACCCCAAGGGTCTAGTATGCAAAAAATGCAATTCGGGAAAAATAAAACACAATAATAGCATTATTTTGAATAGAAAACTAGAAGAATAAAAGCTACAAAATGCCATTAAAAACAAATGGTTGATCAACAAGATATATTAAACAGAAATTGCATTGGGGTCACATATGACCCCAAGGAACCCACGAGGGTTAATCATTTATTAGGCTTAATCGCTTTAAACTTGACTACTTATTAATTGATATCTTCGCTAGTTAAAATCGTATAATTATATCAATTGAAACTAATGAAGCCTGAAAAATTACCTATCTATCGGTACCTGGTTCGACTTTCAGGACATTGGCGTTCAGGAGAAAGAAGCGTGACATAGAAAAAAAGATAGTTAGAAAGATAGAAAAAAAGATAGTTAGAAAGAAATATAGTTAGAAAGATACTCAGTTTTTAATATAAGTAGACTAGCTGCCAGGGCAGCTAGATTAGCTTCCTGCGGCATGTTGATGCATAACATCCCCCTTCTCTAACTTTTAACTTATTCTGAAGTTATATTATTTGATAGAATTTAATGTTCATTCGATTTTAAGACATACCACACACGTGGCCCGGCGTTGCACGGGCACTTCGTGCCTTTAAAGTAGTAAGGAAATTTTCAACAAACTACTCCCCGCCAAGGCGGCTCGTTAACAGGCGCTTCACTCCTTTACTTTTTTCCTATATAAAAAATCATTCGAATTATTGAGATGCTACGCGCCTTCAAGATGGTGAGTAGAGTTTCAGTAAGTTCAGCTCGCTCAAAGAAAAAAAGCAGACATAGACACTCAGTTTTTAATATAAGTAGATGGCTTTTCAACAAATGAAGGTTTCAAAATATTACAAGTAGCTAGCGATAAAAATTCTACGTAAGTGGCCCGCTTATGAGTTTCGTGTTTGATTTAGTTATGCCTTCATTCAAAATTCTCATTATCATTGTTATTACTGTTTCATAGCAACGACGGTTTGGCAACAATGGATTTCATATTTAATTATTTATTAGGCTTAATCGCTTTAAATTTGACTACTTATTAATTAATATCTTCGCTAATTAAAATCGTATAATTATATAAATTGAAACTAATGAAGCTTGAAAAATTACCTATCGATCGGTACCTGGTTCGACTTTCAGGTCATTGGCGTTCAGGAGAAAGAAGCGTGACATAGAAAGAAAGATAGTTAGAAAGATAGAAAGAAAGATAGTTTGAAAGAAAGATAGTTATAGTCCGAGAGCCAGGTGAAAATTTGGTTAATTATTTCCTCTCGATAGATAATTGGCCATACGCATCAGACAACAGTATCATAAAGCCCTATGACCGTCAGCTGCGGCACAGTGGGGGGATGAGTAGTTGGAACCTCCCAAGCTTGAAGAAAAAAAAAAAAAAATCAGTCATTTCCTCTCGCCTAAAAATTTACCAGATGATAGCTTATATGTAACTATTGATAAATATATACGTCAGCTGGCTGTATCTCGGTGGAAAAATTGTCAGCTGATACTTTGAAGGTCGTTACGTAGAAGTTAGCTGACTACATTTACTGACTACACTGTTCGCAAAAAAAAACCTTGAAAATGCTTCTGGTATTTTGAAGGCTGATTCTTATGTAAAATGACCCCCTGAATCTGAATATGACCCCCGTTTTCCCCCATCGCGTCCCAATTTTTTTTTAAAACGCCCCCCCCCCCTTTTTTTTTCATTTTTCCTTAGTTTCAGGGCTATTATATTTTTTTTGGAGGGGAAAGGAGCCTTTATTCACCGCCAATAAATTTTTTGAGGTCAAGAGAGACTCAAAGTTTAAAATCATGAGCACCGAGAAAAAAATTGGGGAACTTGGGGGGGGGGAGGGGGGCGTGCCCCCCAAAATATTTGAAAAATCACCAAAAACGATCTTTTTATTCTAGTTTCTTTAAAAAGACCTTTAAAACATTTTTTTCGGTGCAGAACCAGAGTGTAGGATCCTTTCCTAAGGCTCCTGGGTCAGAAAAAAATTTCACGCTGTAAAATTAAAAAAAAAAAATAATAATAAAATAATGCTTTAAAATCGCACTTTGCACTCGAGTTTTAAAGCAGGTCTTCAGCCAAAAAAAACAAAATTGTGTGGCTGATTCTTATGTCAAATGACCCCCTATTTCCAAATATGACCTCAGTTTCCCTCCTCCACCCCCTCTTTCCAGAGAGTCCCCCCCCCCCAATTCAGAGTCATTTTACTAATTCGGAGGGGAAAAGTACATTACGTAACCGTTAACATAATCTAAGAGGCAACAGAGGTTCAAAGTTCAAAATCATGTACATGTGTACCAAAATATAAATATAAACTATGGCGGTGTACCCCCCCCCCCAAAAAAAATCTTCTTTTCTTGTTTTTCTAAGAGACGTTTTAAACCTTTCCTTTTTTTTTTTTTTTTGTGAAAAATCAGAGTATTGAATTTTCTTTTCTTTTTTTGGGGGGAGGGGGGGGAGGGGGGAGGTATACCGCCCTAGTTTATATTTTTGGTACACATGTACATGATTTTGAACTTTGAACCTCTGTTGCCTTTTAGAATTATGTTAACGGGTTACGTAATGTACTTTTCCCCTCCGAATTAGTAAAATGACTATGAATTGGGGGGGGACTCTCTGGAAAGAGGGGGTGGAGGGGGGAAACTGAGGTCATATTTGGAAATAGGGGTCATTTGACATAAGAATCAGCCACAATTTTGTTTTTTTTTTTTTTGGCTGAAGACCTGCTTTAAAACTCGAGTGCAAAGTACGATTTTTAAAGCATTATTTTATTTTTTTTTTAATTTTACAGCGTGAAAATTTTTTCTGACCCAGGAGCCATAGGAACGGATCCTATACTCTAGTTCTGCACCGAAAAACAATGTTTTAAAAGGTCTTTTTAAAGAAACTAGAATAAAAAGATCGTTTTTGGTGACTTTTCAAATATTTTGGGGGGCCACGCCCCCCCCCCCCCCCCCCAAGTTCCCGATTTTTTCTCGGTGCTCATGATTTTAAACTTTGAGTCTCTCTTGACCTTCAAAAAAATTTATTGGTGAATATAAGGCTCCTTTCCCCTCCAAAAAAAATATAATAGCCCTGAAACTAAGGAAAAATGAAAAAAAAAGGGGGGCGTTTTAAAAAAATTGGGACGTGATGGGGGAAAACGGGGTCATATTCGGATTCAGGGGGTCATTTTACATAAGAATCAGCCTTCAAAATACCAGAAGCATTTTCAAGGGTTTTTTTTGTCGAACAGTGTAGTCAGTAAATGCTTCTAGCTAACTTCTACGTAACGACCTTCAAAGTATCAGCTGACAATTTTTCCACCGAGATACAGCCAGCTGACGTATATATTTATCAATAGTTACATATAAGCTATCATCTGGTAAATTTTTAGGCGAGAGGAAATGACTGATTTATTTTTTTTTTTTTTTTCTTCAAGCGTGGAGGTTCCAACTGCTTATCCCCCCCACCGAGCCTCAGCTGACATTCACGAGGCTTCATAGTTCGATTTTCTGCTGCGTTTTACTAATTATCACTTGAGAGGAACTTGGTCATATATATCTGTTACTGGCTCTCGGACTATTAGAAAGATACTCAGTTTTTAATATAAGTAGATTACATATAATAAACTAGCAGAACCCGGCAGACGTTGTTCTGCCTAGAGCCGCTATATAGACAGGCCGACGCATCAAGCTTAAGTTTCACCACTTTGGATCCAACTCATTTACTTTTACTTTCATTTTTCATTGTTGTGGAGCTAGGGTTAACAAAGCAAAGTTTCGGGACATTGCCAAGCTTTGTTAAATTCACGTGAAGTTACCAAAAAGCAATAACTCGCCAGAAAAGACAACCCTCAAACACGCGCTGGATCCAAAGTGGTCAAACTTAATCTTGATGCGTCGGCTCATCTATATACTGCCGTGCTAAGCGCAAAAGTCGTATCTGCAGACGACTTCAAAAGGAGAAATTGCCGTTTAAAGTTTTGCTTCTCCATGTATTTGATTCAGATGAAACTTTTTCAAATAATTTTTTTAAATATTTCCCATGGACAAATTACCAAAAAAATTGGTATTTAGGTGAAATATGTGACAAAGAATCACGTCGTGACCGTAACTCAATTTTGACAAAAAGTGCAGATACGACTTTTGCGCTTAGCACGGCAGTATAGGGGCCTT
Source organism: Uloborus plumipes (assembly GCA_038373865.1). Lineage (NCBI taxonomy): Eukaryota > Metazoa > Arthropoda > Arachnida > Araneae > Uloboridae > Uloborus > Uloborus plumipes. The sequence goes on along the minus strand of JAXGGA010000838.1, from coordinate 14,241 downwards.
AGTTCTGCCCAGATGTATATTTCGTCTTTCGTCTCTACATGGTGTTTTGGATGTAAAAATCTATAAATCGTTGTTGAAAATAGGCATGAAAGTTTTTAAAAATTCTAACTCAAGCAAAGTTATCTTCTGATCAAGTTATTCAATAAAAAAGTTCATTTTCCTTTAAAACTATAAAACTATTTTCTGTAGAGTTGGAAAACGCAGATGTCCACTTCTTAAAAAGTTAATAAAGTCACTTAGAAGGCTAAACTAAGCTTAACAATAATGGTGGACTTGTTGAAAGTTTGCAATGTAAAGATGCAAATGATACCTAAACTTGACAGTACTTGAAGAAACTTCTTAAAACAGAAAAATAACACATACTTTTGAATAAGAAAAAAAGCATGGAGGAATGGTTGTACTTTAGTAATTGGATGGCATAAGCTATCGGGAAATACTCGTCCATACGCACAACCGTTTGAAAATTAAGTAACAACATATCTAATGCGAAGAAATGAATTCTATAAATTTTGCACGTGTGGCACAATTTGAGCAAGCATGAATATATTATTCGCAAGGCTGAAAACAATTTTAATGAGCTATTTGGTGCTCAATACCCACCATTCCGTACGTCCGTCGTTAATAATTTATTGCGGTTAATGACAAATATTACGGACATGAAAAAGCAAACACCTTAAAAAATATGGTAGCATTTAAGTACTGTCATGGAATTTTTTGTTTGTCTGAGAAGGAAACATATTTAATCAGGTATTTATCATACACAAATAATTTTTTCTACTCTCGAAAACAAAAATAGTTGCGTAGCATTGGAAAATTTCAATTATTGAAGGTTCTTGGCGCTATTTAAAAAGTTGCCAATTTGGTAGTTAAGTTAGGATACCTTGGATAATTCTGAACCCCTATCCCATCCATAAATAAAGAAACTTACGTATTATCACTTTTGTGAAAGAGAAATTGTCGCCAAATGTTGAGGTACTCTCTATGAAGCTGATTACTTTTTGGCAATCTGAAATTAATTTGAATATAAAATTTGGCGCTAAATGTACACCATTCCGTAAGGCGTTAAAATAATTTCCAACATCGCGGTATATCATAGCAAATAGTATGACATGAAAACGAACTATTGATTGGATATTTGGCGAGAAAATATAACAACATACTTTGATTGAAAACAGCAATAGGTATAAAGGACAAAAGTGTTCGTCGGGAAAATAATGCATGACATCTAAGCCTCTACAAATCTAAAGGAGTTCCGAAATATGAAACTGAATCTCACTTGTTTTTAAAAAAAGAAAAATCTGTTAATCAAATACCTTTTTTATCCTTTATACTTGAAATAGTTATTGGGAAAACTTCCATTATTGAGGGCTCTTGGCGCGATTTAAAATATCGCCAAATTTACGGTAGCAAGCAATTCCAACTATCTGCCAGAGAGTTGAGTTGATACACTAAATACTCGATTGGATTGATGAAAGCCTTCGAAAATGGAGTTTTAAATTGAAATTACAAAGACAGAATCAGGTCTAAAATTGAAATAAAATAACTACCCATCGGGTTTTGTTGAAACTGGTCTCTAAACCTTCCCAGAACTAAAAGGAGCAAACGGTGAAAATTTCAGCCAAATCTCCCGGGTAGTTTCTGAGATCTTAGGGAACACACACACACACGCACATATACCAACATTCATTTTTATATATATAGATACATTAAACAACTGTTTTTAGCAATCTTAGCTCTTTGGGGTAGGATATTATAGCTGGCCCTATATTTTTGTCTGGGACTGTAGTGTAATATAACGGCTTAACCCATTTATGCCCTGTGGCCTAAAAACGGGACGCTTGTTAGTTACTGCATACAAACACCTGTAATCGGTATATCATTTCACTAAAGCTATTTTTTACAAGTTAAATAGTCCTTCTTCTTGAGGAAACCAGTTATAGCCACTATTTAGACATCAGAGTTTATTTATTGACAGCTATTTTCAGACAAATCAGTCAAGCAGCGATCCAGCATGGGCAGCCACAGAAAGTAAGTTTTTTTATGCGAACTTATTTTTCATAAAATTGAACTTTTTTTTAAATGATGTGCTTAAAATTGATCAGAGATGCCCTCTGTAATGTTACTTTGCAAAAGTACAGTCAAGTAAGGTCGTATTTTGCTCACAATCTGCAAAATATCCCATAAACAGGACGTTAAATAACAATAAATATGGCAACGGCAAACTATTTTAAGCCTAAAATGTAAGTAAACCATTCCAAGTAAGAGTTTTAAGCAGATAAAAATTGAGAAAAATTGTTAAAAAAACTTGGGCATAAATGGGTTAATACCAGACCAAACACATAATTTTTAGAGTATATTGCGCATCATTTAAGTTTCCTATTTACTCGCTTCTGACTGATTTCAATATTAACACATTAAATTAAACATTTACATATGAAAGCTCAGCACCTTGAATACATGTTTGAGTAATTACGCTAAGCATGACAGAAACTAGAAATTTCATTAGGGAATAGTGTGAAGATGGCTAATTCCAAAACAATTCTTTCCTCCAATTTTCTGCTCAGCGAAGCAAACCAAGCGTATTATTTGGGAAAGCAATTATGCTAAAGAACAATCAAAGCTTTTAGCGTCGACTGTATGGTCGCCGTAATTAACGAGAAAATATTATAAAATAAAAAGAAGCTTCAAAATCTTATACCTGTTTTCCCCTTCTACAACAAATTACCCAAAATAAATACCTTCTTGGGATATTTTGAAACATATACCGTTTAGGTTGTTCTGAAAGTTTTATACTTTCTTTTAATTATCATTTTAGTGATTTGGAAGTTACTTTGTAATTCATCGTGTTGTGAATTTTCATTTTCTGTCATCAACAAAGCAAAATACCAACTTAGCATTTTCTAGGTATGACATGTGTTTCACCTCTTTTTTTTTCTAACATTCAAATACAGTCCGTCCGTGAAAGCCGCCCCTAGCACTCCGGAATCGTTCCACTTAAAACAGGAGTGACGGGTTGTGAATGGGAACTTTCCGAAATGTTCAATTTAAAACTTGCATTTGTTATTTCCTTTTTAGCCTACTTTCCCGTTAAAAATAAAAGAAAGACGAAAAAAGTATCAAAAGTAGCTTAATGCATCTAAAAAATATCGCCAAGTCCAAAAAATATCGCCAAGTTAAAAAAATATCGCCAAGTCCAAAAAATATCGCCAAGTTAAAAAAATAAAAAGGTAAAATGAATATCGAAAAATTAAAAATTTGAAAGTAGGGTATTGAGATGGGGAATTTGTGCGTCGGTCGGTCGGTCGGTCAGTCGGTCGGTCTGTCGGTCTGTCTGTCCCCCCCTAATAACTTTTGAATGAACATTCCGATTTGGACAAACTTTTTTTTGTTAAAAAGATCTCGGCGAGTACAGCTCATTCCCATATTTGATTTTTTGACTTGAACAATTTTCGGTTCAACTTTGAGCCGTTCAAAAAACCGGTCCCGCGATACTAACTTTTTAATGAACAGCCCGATTTGAACAAACTTTTTTTTGTTGGAAAGAACTTTTCAAGGGTACTTCATTCCCGTATTTACATTTCCGATTTGAACAATTTTTCGTTCAACATTGAACCGCTCAATCAAGCTGTCACCCCTAATAACTTTTGAATGAACAGTCCGATTTAAACAAACTTTTTATTGTTTGAAGCATCTCGGCAAGGATACTTTATTACCGTATTTAAATTTTCAATTTGAACACTTTTGGTTCAACATTGAACCGTTTAAGCAACCTTTCTCCACCTAATAACTTTTGAGTGAACCGTCCGAATGGAATAAATTTTTTTTTGTTCGAAAGATCTCAGCGAGTGCAGCTCATTCCTATATTTGATTTTTTGATTTCGACAATTTTTGGTTCAACTTTGAACCGTTCAAACAACCGGTCCCGCGATGCTAACTTTTGAGTGAACAATCCGATTTGAACAAACTTTTTTTTGTTCGAAATATCTTTTCAAGGATACTTCATTCCCGTATCTACATTTTCGATTTGAACAATTTTTCGTTCAACATTGAACCGCTCAATCAAGCTGTCACCCCTAATATCTTTTGAGTGAACAGTCCGATTTAAAAAAACTTTTTTTTGTTCGAAGGATCTCAGCAAGGTTACTTTATTACCGTATTAAAATTTTCAATTTGAACACTTTTTCGTTCAACATTGAACCGTTCAAGCAACATTTCCCCACCTAATAACTTTTGAGTGAACAATCCGAATGGAATAAACTTTTTTTTTGTTTGAAAGATCTCGGAGAGGCTTTCCAATGCATTCCCATATTTCGCTTTTTGATTTGAACCATTTTTCGTTCAATATTGAACCGTTCAGAAAAAAAAATTAACATTAGCGTCTACGGGGAATTTAAGTTGAATGTTGATCCTGAACTTAAAGTCGGATTTCCTTCCAACTAACTTTGTAAGAAAATGGTTTTGATAAATAATGTTTGTAACGTACTTTTCTGAGTAATCTTCTATGAGGACTCTGATTCCGACTCCGACTCCGCAAACATGGCGGAAATGCAGGCTCAGAAAAAAAAATTACTGACTGTGCAGACGAATTTTTGTTAATTTATAAATTTGTTTAATTTTATTTATTATTATTTTTTTTTTTTTTTGGCAGACGATGTTTTTTTTGCAACAAAAATTTTTCATTCACGAGAACATTTTATTCTTTATTTATATTTAACAACTGGCAACAGATTAAAAGTGAAATTCGAGACATTTTATTAACGGACGAGTTTTTTTTTTCTTTTTTTTTTTTCTTTCTTTGATAAAATGTGTTTTGATGCTCTTTGTACTTTTATTTATTCATTTATTTATTTTATTATTATTATTATTACTATTCTTTTTTTTTTGAAAACCATGAGGATTTTTTCTACGGAGGAACAGTTACACTCTTTAAAAGGTGCGATAAAACTTTATTTATTCGTTAATTACATTTTACGTGTCTACTTCATCTGATGAAAGGGGTATATTTTGCTTTTCGAAATCAGCTCTAAGTGCTAAAAAGGTATGTTTGACATAATTTTAAGTCTCAGATAATCAAGAGAATAATGATCAGATGCGAGAATGCCGATGTCGATGTACGGGAAAGTAGGCTCGTTTAGTTCTTGACAGAACTTCTTGTTACATATTCAACTGAACTATGTGTTTGAAATTGCCATCTTTCTACGTTGTTTGATACGGCTCAAAATGCTTTTTATTATTCTTCACTTTATTGTTATCTTACCTATCACCCCTATTTTGATAAAATCAGAGAAGATTTGACGCATGTGTTGTGTAAATGCGCGCAAGGTTTTACTGAAGAAAATCAGAGAGTGAAGTTCATTAGGACTGCACTTGCGTAAATTTATCTGAGCATTTTAAAGAGAGTAAAACAAGTTATTGGTTTGTGCGGGGTCTCCGAGGGTGTCATCTGTTATCATCTGTCATTGTAATACAGCAGATTAGTTATGTTTTGTTAATAAAATGTAAATATGACGGAATAGTAAAACACAGTAACATTTCAGTTCGGTGTATATTGCCGGAAAAATAAAGTCCATTTGAAGTGGATTCATTCTTCTTTGTTGTTTGAAATTAATAGAAGGTGCCCAAAGAACTGTACTTGTACTCAGAGCACGATTCACTCCCGGTCCTGTAGGTCCGAGGACCTGGACATCAAAATTAAAGGGGCACTAAAACAGGATTGGTCTTTTCTTTCATCCATTTTTTGGGGAGCTACTGCGTTGAAAATGTAAGGATTTCCTCATGAAAGGGACGCCAAATTTTTATCAGGACCCGGGAATTACCATGACTTGATCCGACCTCGCCTGAACAACTTTTAGTTATAAAGAAAAATGCTATAGAAACATTTTTTTTGTTTTGTTTTGTTTTTACTGAGGATGCGTATTGGTTGGTATACCATGTGAAGTTCTCCGTGTAACCTCCGTGTGAAATAGAAAAAATAGGATTTGCAAGCAAAAAAAAAAAAGTCAAAGCTTTATAAAAACTTTCACAGAATTAAAAATGCGCACGAAAACTTAACCTAAAACAAATGCAACAAAAGCTCCGACAAGGGGGGAGGGAGTGGGAAACAAAATAAAATTTCGAAATGCAAATAAAAAATCTCACAGTTTGTCAAGTGAAAACAAATAAAAAAGGTTCATAAAGCAAATAAAAATCTAGTAATTAATATTCTTCACTTCATCACAATTTTCTTAGCACCAACGATAAACGCATCATTGGCAAATATCGAAGCATCGCTAGTAAGAAAATATTAAGAATCTAAATATACAGCGTGAAATGGTACAAAAAAAAAAAAAAAAAAAAAGATTCTTTTTATCATCTAAAATGTACGTTTTTATTTTTAAAGTTTAAAAAAAAATGTATGAATGGGGCCCGTCATTTCGAATTTTTACGGATTTAAAGTGGAGAGAAGGGGGAGGGGCAAAATGTTTTTTTTTAATTCATCAAAACCAACAAAAACCGCTGTCATTTATTTATAAATATATTAATTTCTTAAAAACAAGGGTGCACTTGACCCCTTTTAACCCCCTTAAACAATGGCATGCACCTAATCAAAGCTAATGAAGTCAGCACTTGACTACCACAGCTTGAGAATCGCTGACTTGATGCAATAATACATTATATTCGATTAAGCACAGAGAGATTATTTCAATCTTTACTTAAGTCAAGAAAAAAAAGCTTAACGTATTTACGGAGCAGCAGTTTGTGAATGCGTCAGTGCCCTTCAATTTTTACGACTCTCTTTATGATATGGGAGGGAGCTGATGCAACCATAAAAAGGCAATCAATATATTTGCCTCAAAGGATATCCGGGTGGTACGAGTGTTCATTTAAATGGTTTTTTGCGGATAAAGTAAAGCATAAAGTTATGGGAGTAAACCAATATTCAGCTTCCCAGGGAATGACAGCAAATGACAAAATTGAAGATGTCACGAATAAACGTTTTCGCCCATAAAGTAATTGTTTTTTAGTTAAACAAGTGCTTTTGTGTCTTCTAACAACAAAGAATGCAGATCGTAAAACTGACTGTTTTAAGAATTTTGGGGAGATGTAAAATGATATTTCTTTCAACGGATTTAGATGTTATAAGTATATTAAAAATATTAAGGTTAAATAAATATCTCTTCTCTACTAATAATAAAGCTGAAGGTGGGTCTGTCTTTCTGTCCTTTTTTCTTTCCTTCTGTTACGCGCGTAGCGCCAAAACCGTTCGGTCGATTTTCATGAAATTTGGCACAAAATTAGTTTGTAGCATGTGGTTATGCACTACGTAGCGACTTTTTGTTCTTTTCTATTCTAATTCTTAGCGAAAATTCGATAAAATAGGAAAGAAATATTTCATACACATTTTTAAGTCTTATGTCATTCGAAAGCTTGAAATTTTCTGCATAAAATGAAGTTTTTTTGAAGTTTCTACGATCCTCAGGAGGGATGTAATAATTGTTTTTAGAATCCCGGAATTCAAGGCTTACCTTCAGTAAAGCAAGCCAAACGATTCTAAAATGGTTGAGCTCGAGAATAAAATTTGTTTGAAAAAAGAGATGCAATGAATTATTTTATCAACGGAAATCAACTTCTCATGTTGTTACCATGGTTACGTTTTCATACCTTTTTTTTTTTTGTTTTGTTCTTTTTCCAGCGTTGCCAGACGTAGTATTTTTGATACTACGGTAATATTTTTTCGGCCCAAATAAGGAGCGTAGTATTTTTCTGGCAACCCTGTTTCCAATATACTTTAATGACTTAATTAAAAGATTTGGCTGTTTTTTTTTTTTTTTTTTTTCATTTTCATTGATTTCGCATTTCAGCAATATTGATTTTGGCAACGTTTGGAAACAGTAGTATTTTTTTAGAGGAGGCGTAGTATTCTTCTGTTTCAATTCTCTGACAGTTTCAATTCCCTGTCTTTTTCCCGGTGAAAATGTGCTTTGGGACAATGCTTGGCGCGTTTTCAAAAAGTCACCAACTGGCACGTTTTTGCGTCTCTCGCGAGGTTGAAAGCTCCAAGAGAAAAGGGTACCTAAAGCACAGATTAACCAAATATCGAACCAATTGCGATATTGCATCGTTCTTTTTAAATGTGTTTCATTTCGAAAAATGTATTGTTTTGTTTTTTAAGCTAGGAAAGAAAACTTTCTTCTTCTTTTAAACTTTGGTAAGATTTCTTTTGGTTTCTGTGAGCAACGAAATTGTTCTTATTTTCTCTTTTGGCCTATTTTTGTGCATCTCCCCTTGGGGTTGCATTCAAATACCCCAAGGGGGTGTTTTACCCTTTTTATGGAGTAAATCAGTGTTCATTTCCATGCAGACAAAAGGGATATGAATTGGCGCTACCACTTGGAGATGTATCGCCAAGCTTTTGATCGCCAAATATTTGCCGCCAATTTTGCGACAGATCGCCAAGTTGGTGGAAAAAATTATTTTCTTTTTTATTTGGGCTCAATTTGGCGCTATTGGCAATATTTTGCGAAAAATTCACTAAATGATGTTAAAATCGGCAATATTTAGGAGATTAATAATTGTAAAACATTTTTTTTTTTTTTTGCATTGTTTCGTGGAAAACTAGGGATATAAATGTTTGAATTCTTATCTTGCTCACTTCAAGCACTATTTTAGCACTTAATACTACTAAGAAACTGAAATGTACACGTAAAAGGAAGTAGTGTAGGGTCCATACCAAATTTTTATATCATACTTTGAAGGAATTATAGTTGAATTATAACTAAAATAGAGCATTTTTTCTGCTACATCAATTATTTTACAAATGAACTTTTAATTTTATACCACGGGCAAAGCCGTGCGGATACCGCTAGTTACAAATAAATTTACAGAGAATAAACTATGTTGAAATATTTTGATAATTTCATGACAGCTAAATGGGGTCAGTTGCGGCGAAAAGAAACGTAGGGCAGATGATTATCCCATTCCCTATAACCCCATTTGGGGTAATTCTTGAAACTAAACTCTTGGTAAGAAAAACATAACTAACATATAGAAAATATTCTGAGAGTTCCGCATGTTTTTGAGCTTAAATCTGTAGGCGTCTCCAATGTTTGAAGGTGACACAAATATATATATAGGGGTAAGTGGTGTACCTCGGACATATGTGTACCTCGGACCTAGGCTGATTACAGCTCTGTTAATTAAAATATTTGAATAGCAACATGTGTAGTTGAAATATGTGCCTCTAGAGGTCTCACTGCATACTTTTCTGTTTTGTTGAAAGCTCATCTGATTGAAATATTATTATAAAAAGAAATCCATCATTCAAAAGCAAGTTTTTCCGGTTACTTTTGGGTATTTTTATTCTAAAACATATATTGTTTATTATGAAATGAGGGTCATGCATTATACAGTCATGTTCTAGCTATAACACCTTGTGCTTGAAACAAAGTTAATCCTAACTGTAACACAATGGTCAGCTACTTTGTTTTTTATAACCGAGTGGTGTACCTTGAACCCAATACAAGTGGTGTACCTTGGACTGGTCCAAGGTACGCACTTCTGCAGTGCATAACAATTACAGCTCCTAAAATTTCATGTTCTTTAGTTTTTTGAAATGCCTTTTAAAATTCAAGTGAAATGTTTACTTCCAAAACTAAAAATTTTAACTTAAATTATAAACTTAATATGCAGTTTTGCAACTGCATAATCATGCTTTATGGTAAAGCTAATGATGAATTCTTAACTACATTTATATGTGCAATACACCGCTAACTCGGTTATTCCATCCAAGGACTTCAGTCCTTGAACGGTTTATATAACGGTGAATTAAAATATTTTTTGAAGATTTTAATTTCCTCCCATCAAATGTCAATGATTGCTCAGTGCAAAAGCAAGAAGAAAATAACACACAAAATGATTTTACTGGTGTGTCAACACTTGAAGGTAGTACTTCTTTGCCAAGCATTGTCACTCCCCTGAAGAAATAAGACCATATCCAAAGGCACTACCGAAAAAATGACCCACAAGGGGGAAGACCTAAAAGAACGTCTTGTATTTTGACCAATACATCCCGGAAAGAGCGTCTTGAAATAAAAAAAAGCTAAAAGGGGGCAATGAAACAAGTAAAGCAAACTAAGACAGTAAAATCCCCTACCAAGTCAGATAAGAGATAACTTTATTATTCTTCAGAGTCTGAACTTGAGAATATTGAAGATTTTTATGAGGAATCCAATAATTCAGAGGAAGATTTTAATGAGCTAGAAGATGCAGATAACATTAATATTTAGGTTGGCGATTTTGTTTTGATGAAATTTTCTGGAAAAAAAGCTATCAAATATTTTTTTGCAGAGATTATTTCTATTGCTAATGATGAATGTGCAGCTAAATTTGTAAAAAAAGATCCATACTGTGAGAAGTTTACAAGAGAAGATCCTACCATTTATGAGGTTGAAAAAAAAAGATATATTCAAGCTACCACACCCAATACTATCTAGTGAATCAGAAAGGTAGCTCGAGAAGTTAACATTTGGAATTGACTTATCCAATTACAATCTTGGTTGGAAATAAGTGCAGCTTAAAAAAAAACTCTCTAGCATGGTTTTCAAGAGATAGAGCATCTTAGTATTTCTTAAAAAGGGAAACGTGACAAGATAATAAGATCTAAATTTTTATTTATCTTTGAAACAAATTAAAAATGTATTTCTAAATTTATGTGTGGTTTACTGATTGATAAAGAGTGATGTTCTTACTGAAAATCATGTTTTCTTTACCTGTTAATCATTGGTCCAAGGTACACCATCCCAAACCCCAAGGTACACCACCGGTGGTGTACCTCGGTTCTATGTGCATTATTATGTTTATTACAAAAAATGTAATTGAAATAAGTTTTAAAAAAATTTAAGATAATTATATGTAGTGTAAAAAATCATAAAGTTTCAACTTATGGTATTTGTTTTTAAATTTGGCTAATAGTTATGAAATTAAAAATTGAAAAGCAAAAATAAGTCCGAGGTACCCCACCTTCCCCTATATATATATTTTTTTTTTTTTCATGTTTAGCGATCTTACATTTTCTTCTCCAGAAAACCTGCAAATACAAAGGAACTGGTTTCAACTAGTTTTACTTCTCATGCGGAAAAATACTAAAAGCATTTGTTTATGAATTTTTCATTCCCACTTAAAATTTAATGGAGAATTACTTGTTTCCATTTACTCATATATAGGCAGAGTATTTTTTTGTGTGTTTGATTTTTCATTTTAAAGGATTTTATATTGCTTGGGGACAATTTCTAGAAGACTGCATGTGACTACGACTCACAGTTTGGTTATTGTAGGTGTAAATTTCTTAAACTTCAAAACTGCTTGATTGTAGTATGGTTAAAACCAGAAATAAACCTCTTAGGGAAGAAAACAGGCAGTTTCCATCTATCTCTTAGTCAATGGGGGAAAAGCTGTTATCCATTTTTCACAGAAACTCGCTAAATTTGGTAATTACTTTTATTAATTACGACATATTTGACCTCATACTTCGATAGCAAGCATATGATGGTAAATAAAATGCATGCGCCCAAAAACATATTTTTATATGCTCTTCCGATTGCTGCTTGTTTAGATTTTTTATTATCACCAAGTCATATGGTTTTCTGGTAAGGTTGTTTTAATAATGTAGCAAATCGAAAATTAGGAAAGCAGCTAATTTTCTACAGCAGTTGATCAATCCAGTCTTAAATGTACCTCTATTCTCCGCCTGCAATTTTAACACGTCATAAATGGCAATAAACATAAATTTTGAATTAATTTTGAATAAATTTTTAAACACATGTTTCAAAATTACATGAAATTCATCTGAAATACAAACATTAGGATAAAATGATAAAAAACATATGCCTGAATATAGTATTTAGTCGAATTTTTTTATTAGCTACTTTTTTGCATTTAACAAGTTAACCTTTTAACCTCGTAATCTGTGTGTCTGTATTTCTAATTAATTTATACATGTTTACCTCTATTTTATATTTATTTAAAAAGGGTTTTTTGTGTGGGCAGTTAAAATAAATATGACTATCCTTAAAAACAGCAGGATTTTTGAATTTACTCCATTATTATGGTAGTATCTCATATTAAATAAGTAAATACATCAAAATATGGTCTGTGACTTACTGCACTGAATTTACAAAACAGAGCAGAAGCTTTAAAAAAAAAAAGAAAGAAAGAAAGAAACAGTAAGGTCTCTGCTCCACATTGTGACCTAAAGCAGAAAAATAAAGCAGAAACGTAAAATAGGTTAAATAGTGTTCCTATGGTCCCCCGGATTTTCGGTTTGTGCCTTCGGTTTCGGTCGCGTTTTCCGCTGATGTGGAGCAGAGCCCTAACAGGGCATGCATGTTCATTAGAACATTATAGAGACAAAAGTATAGAGACAAAAGTATTCAATAGAGTTATTATAGAGACAAAAGTATTCAACCTGTATTTAAAACTCGTCACACATATAAATTTATGTTTAAGAATTTTTACAAAATTTGTACTCATAGTATGCACATTAAAACAAAAACGGTGTAAAAAAAATCCCATTCAATATAAAACTGTCCGTATCTTACTTGCAGGATTTAGTAAACGTTTTTACGCTTATGTATTTTCTAATTTAAACTATGTGAAAGCAAAACTTATATTAAAGACAAACATAATTACAACTTATAGAAAGAAATTTAAATTCAATTACCTCAGTCGCAAGAACAGGGAATAATAAACAAAATGTAAACGTACCTGCAAAAGAAAAAAAAGCATTAGTTATGTATTCAATGCTGTGAAAAAAAAACCATGAACAATAAAAAGAAACATGTTTAAAAATGCAGAATGCATAGTAATATAATTTAAGGGGATTTCGAATCACACAGAGTGAAACAATTTCTGTTAATAAAGCAGTAAGTAACCGCCCCTAGTCCAGGGCTAAGGCAGAAACAGGCAAACTTTTCTATTCCATGCTGATGAGCATGGCATAATAAGCACTAAACTGCAGTCCATGGATTTAATAAACGAGCTGGTGTAGTATTGAAAATTTATGTTAAGAGCAAGAATCTGAGAAACTGTCACGCCTAGCATTATGTGGTGATTCATGACATCTCAGATTTTTTTCGAAAATTTACCATATGTTTATTATCTTATTGAAAGACCAAATCCAGACTATTTTGCTCTAAAGTTGAGTTGTTTAGTTTTTATGCATCCCTAGAGGTGAAGGTGCGGCATCAAAAATTAAGCGGATTTTCAAAACATGGAAGTTGCGGTGAGCCAAAACTCTTACCAGGAACTGTTGAACTCCAATTTTCTTTTTGAATATAGATTACAGAAGGTTCAAACTTTACAAAATGAATGTTAAATTTGTGGTAAGTTGTTGCCGTATAAACAACCGAGGAAAGTTCAACGTGCTATTAGTTGCGTAAGGCCGAAATATGAAAAATGTCATATTATACCTATATTCAAACGGTCATAACTTCTGCCAACGACATATTGAAATATTTTTTTACAAAAAATGCACAGGCAAAAATACATTTTTGTAAAAAAAATTTTAACATTTCGTCTCAAAGGACTCAACTGTTTTGTTAATACAAAGGATAGAGTATGACATTGGCAGAAAAAATATTTCAATATGTTGTTGGCAGAGGAAGTTACGACAGCTTGAATATCGGTAAAATATGACATTTTTCATATTTCGGCCTTACGCAACAAAAAGCACGTTGAACTTTCCTCGGTTGCTTATACATTAACCCTTTAAGCGGTTTGCCCGTACGGTGTACGTGCTACCCGAAATTGGCCTCATCTGGTTTGCCCGTACGGCGTACGAGCATCGACATTTTCAGATTTCCTTTTCTGGTTTTCCCGAACTGTTCGGAAAATTGTAAACCTCAAAATTCACAGTAAGTGTGAGAGAAATTTTTGCATAATTTGTAAACCATTCATTACTGCATGCAGAATGTACTTAACAAAAGCAAATATTTCGGGATTTTGTGACCAAAATTGTAAAATAAAAAATATTGTAAAAGCATTGAAAACGAAAAAAAAATTAAAAAATAAGTATGTTACTTAACTATATGCAATAAAAAAATATGCCTTTTTTGGAAGCATTTCTGGTAAAACATTTGACCGCTTAAAGGGTTAATTTAAAGTGCTTACACCGGCCTTTCAAACGACACTACTTTTGCCGTGTCAACTGAAATGTACAGCTGTTTTTGAACCACAAAAATGCTGAAAAGCGTCAAAAATGCCTTG
>JAXGGA010000837.1:0-185998 GCA_038373865.1 Uloborus plumipes | reverse complement strand
AAATTTCTATTAATATTTTACCTGTAAAGTTCCTAAAGCATTTTAACAAGTACGGCCAAAGCGAGTGCAGAATTGAAGGGGCAAGTGGATAAAGGTGATATGTGGCTTTTGAATTTCGCCGATTTACACAAATTCAAATCAGTGTGTGCTCAATTATGTTAACTCACAAACACAATTGAAGGGACAAGTGAATTAAGTGACATGTGACAATGTCACATTTCTAGAGAAAGCTTTCAAAAAAAAAAAAAAAAAACCTTATCACCTTTATCCATGGTAAAAAGTAAGTTTTTCAAAAATTGTCTCATATCACCTTTATCCACTTGCCCCTTCAATTGCAAATAAACAGCGAACAATTTGTATGCCAGCAATGTATACAAATCTACTGTATCTAGAGACTGCGCTTCGCCCTCATTTGTGTCTCACTTAATCGAGACAGGCCATTATTGAACTGAAAGACAGTACATGCTACATCGACTTCAAGAGATAATTTAAAGAAAATGAACGTCAGCATCTCTGGTCCTCAGTTGCTGTGAATTTAGGTCCGAGGAATCCCCTCTCACAAATAACCGTAAGACAGGACAAAAAGAATGCTAGAGCAGCATTAAACAGCTATGAAACTGATTTATTTCGAAAGTAAATCGAAAAAAAAAATCGTGTGAGTCTTATGGATGAAAAAATAGTTTTATCTATTTGTAGAAAGACGTACTAAGCGGACTTTCCGAAAAAAGAAGCACGTAAATTCCGGAACCTTTTAACATTATCAGTATAGGAGTTTTCAAAGACTAGTAAAAAATGACGTTGGAAGCGGGATAACGTACTAAACGGATAACGTAAAATCGAAGATCCACTATAATACTAAAAGAAATCTTATGCTCCTAAAGATTTCTAGGATAAATCTTATCAATTGTATTTGTATCAAACACGCATGCGTAGTTAGGACCTATTATAAAATTTTTGCATGCATGTAACAAATACGATTTGAAATCAGCAAATCCAGATAGCTATTGGCATATTTATTTTGTTTAAAAAGCTGGTAGTATGTTATGTACTAAAGAAAAACTGTTATAGGAAAGAACTTATTTATTTAGCTGCAAAAATCTGTACAACCAAAGAAATATAACGTTAAATATTTTTTTCCATATTCATATACAGCTTGAAAAATATAGCTACATGATTTTCTCTTCGAAGTCGACAGGGGAAATCAGTCAGTTACAACACTAACAAAATCAAACACACCCACACAGAACTCCGGTTTTCTCTATTCAAAATAAAATACCTTTCCGCTTAAACTAAAATTGGTTAACGGTTAGCAGGCTAAAAAATGATGGAATAAATATTAACTAGCTTTAAGTTTAGGTAGCATAACTTCAAAAATTTCAGCAGCATGTTTTAAAAAATCTTTGCGAAAATAAATAGGAGAATCGAAATTTGCTTCAACGTTGAACTGAAAAAAATCACTGCATTCAGTAAAATGCTGCTAAAGGAAGGAAATATAATTTTATTATTTAAAATGAAAAAAAAAAGTTTGTATTGAATAATATAAAACAATTATGCTATTTTTCGTTTATAGAAAGAAGGGTTGCTTTCTTCTATATATTCAAAAGTAATAATCGCAGGAAAAGAGGGCACATAAGAGCAATTTGTTTTCATTATTTTATTTTTCAAAAAATATAATAATTTCTCAGAGTGAAAATATCCCCCTGATTGAATAGTTGTTTCTTTGTGTCATGGAATTTTTTAAGAAACATTTTGGGCATCGATCAAAAATCTTTGGAGTAAACTTTAAGGTATTGAAAAAAAAAAAAAGATTGTTAACTTGTCTCGCTTAGGAGGACGACACATGTGAATAAGCCTACACTGTAAAAAAATCCAGTCTTGGAAAATAATGAGCTGCTAATGCGCGTAATTTCTGCCAGAAACATATTTGCCAAAAAATCGGGAAAGTTTCCAGCTACTCAGTAATCTTCCTGAAATTCACTTAGAGTCATCCTGAAGAATTCAGAAACGTTCCTGTCAAAGCCAGTCCTGTTACTGTAATAATTCTGGAACTACTCAAGTAACAGTTCGGCATGTCATTCATTTATAAAATCACATAGATATTTTTTTATTTATTAATTCATTTAAACTCTTTTACTTATTAATTCCCTTATTCATTCATTCATTTAGTAAATCTCATACGTATACCTTCATTTATTAATCCATTTACATTCTTTTATTCGTTCATTCGTTTATTTAATCATTCATTCATTTTCCTACTTATTTTCTATTTTATTCACTTATTTAATTTCTTCAAATATTTATTAATTCATTTATTTATTTATTTTTTTCATTATTCATTATTTTATGCGTTATTTATGTGTTCATTTAATGGAAATTACTGTTAATCATCAAATAGAGAATGTTTTATTACAAATATATTTTATGTTTCAATTGGCCCCTCCCCCTTTTTTTTTCAGGGGAAAAATTTCACCTTTTTTTTGTAGGTACAGTCATAGAAAAAAAAAAACGAAACACTCGCTCGTATTCGAAGACTTTTAACACTAGAGACACGTGTAATATGTTATTTTTTCAGGAATAATGTACTCTATAAATTTCTATTGGTAAATTGTTGTTAAGGGGCCGTCTTCATATAAAAATCGGCATCAACTTTAAAATTTTCTATGAAAACCCCCCTTTTTTATCGCATATTTGTGATCAGCAATATCATTTAACTTTGTATACCAAATCGTTTTAAATTTGCTCCAGCCGTTGCTTTACAATTGAACTGAGAAAAAACCGTCCAGTAATGTTAAAAATATTTTTAATACTTGGGCATATAATACCTAAACCACGATAGGTACGGCAAAGTTTGTTTTTTTATATCAAAGTATGAACCAACCCAACAATAAAAACGTCATTGACTTCCTCTCAGATAAAATTTTGAAATTTTTATGAATTTTGAAATTAATATTTGAAAAAATGATGATCTGGAACCATATAATATTTTGATGGAGAAACAATCCAGAAGGGGTTTCAAAGGAGAATCCAAAATGGGAGCTCAAAATATCCAGTAGTTTTTGAGATATGCTAAAAGAATCATTTTTAGGGACCATATACAACTGTGCAAACTGAAACAATAGCAGGGAATCTGTATGCAAAGAAAGAGGAATATGCTTATCCACCAGTTGCAGAACATGCTCAGCGTTTTTATATAGTATTTAGTTTTCAACAGTTATAATATGTTGAAAGCGAAACGCTAATAAAACTGCTGAGTATAGTTTAAAACTGGTAGACAATCCAATTTTTTGTCCATTAGTGAAAAGTCTGCATTCATGCAACATGTAGCAATTCAGAAAACTTTTTACGTGGACACTTGATTTTGATGGAAAACTGTGGTGTCTCGGAGGGTTATTTGGAATAATTTGTAACGATTAGACGTTTTTTTTTTAAATTCTGAGCCACGGTTTTAACATTTTTGCCAATCCTAATACAGTAGTTTATATACATACAAATACTTTTAAAACGTAACCTCTCTCCAAAAGGTGTGTGCTGCAACGGTTAGTGCGTAGCTAAAAGTATACATCCATCCCTGTTTAATCAAAAAGACAGAATGTTGCGTTTTTCTCTTGAACTCTACACAGTAGGGTTTTCTCTTCCAAACGTCAAAAAATATTATAACTTTAAAAAAACCCGAGAATTTTTAATTAATTACGAAAAGCAAACGTATTATTGCGAGTAGCTTTAGGTAATTTAATCGAAAAAATATGATTTGTCTACTCTTTGTAAATTTCGACTTTGAAAGTAGCATTTTACATGTGGTGGTGGTCCCTAATTCTTTGGTCGGTCATAACTTTTGTTCTACTGGTCCTAAAGTGATGCCGCTTGGTACCCAGCATACTTTTGGCCCTCCGCACCTAATTATGCAATCAAATGTAGGGGTTCCCATTTGAAAATTCAGACTTTGAGTTCATTTCACTTTGTATATAGCCTCTTATCAAAATTTTACTCACATAGTTTTAAAGAAGACTTTAATCCATGTCAGAAGACATTTTTTTTTTTGTTAATGGCAAGTATAGCAGCCGAATAATTCAGAGTGTTTCGTTTTTTTTTTCTATGACTGTACAGTCATAGAAAAAAAAAAAAAACGGAACACTCTGAATTATTAGGCTACTATACTTGCGAAGAATAAAAGAAGGGTGTCTTCTGACATGGATTAAAGTCTTTAAAACTATGAATAAAATTTGGATAAGGGGCCATCTACAAAGTGAAATGAACACAAACTCTGAATTTTCAAAAGGGAACCCCCACATTTAGTTACATAATTAGGTACGGACGGCAATTCGTTTGCTGGGTACCAAGCGGCATTGCTAGTAGAGCAAAAATTATGAATGAACATAGATTTAAGGACCACCACCACATTTAACATGCTACTTTTGAGGTCAAAGTTTACAAAGAGTAGACAAATCATATTTTTTTCGTAGAAATAACAAAAGCTACTCGATATAATGCGTTCCTTTTTGTAATTAATCAAAAATTCTTGGGTTTTTTTAGAGTTATAATTTTTTTTTGCAACTTAGGAAAAAAAAAAAACTAATGTTAGAGTTCAAGGGAAAAAACACGACATTTTATCTTTTTGATTAAGAGCGAGAATCTGAGAGAGTGTCACGCCTGTGATTCATGACCTCTCAGATTTTTTCCAAAAAATTACCAAATGTTTATTAACTTATTGAAAGACCAAATCCAGAACGTTTTGCTCTAAAGTTGAGTTGTTTAGTTTTTATAGATCCCTAAAGTTGAAGGTGCGGCATCAAAAATTATGCGGATTTTCAAGACATGGAAATTGCTGTGAGCCAAAACTCTTACCAGGAACTGTTTAACTCCAATTTTCTTTTTGTATATGGAATATAGAAGATTGAAACTTTACAAAATGAATGTTAAATTTGTGCTAAGTTGTTGCCGTAAGGTCAGTGAAGGCCCTGAAAATAGGGCATTTTTGACGTTTTTTAGCGTTTTTGAGGTCCAAAAACAGCTTGTACATTTCAGTTGGCACGGCACAAGTAGTGTCGTTTGAAAGACCAGTGTAAGCACTTTAAAATATTGTATAAAAAACTGAGGAAAGTTCAACGTGCTTTTAGTTGCGTAAGGCCGAAATATGAAAAATGTGATATTTTACCGATATTCAAATGGTCATAACTTCCTCTGCCAACAACATATTGAAATATTTTTTTCGCCAATGTCATACTCTATTCTTTGTCTTAACAGAACAGTTGAGTCCTTTGAGGCGAAATGTGAAAAAATTTTTTACAAAAAATTTATTTTTTTCTATGCATTTTTTGTAAAAAAATTTTTCACATTTCGCCTCAAAGGACTCAACTGTTCTGTTAAGACAAAGAATAGAGCATGACATTGGCAAAAAAAATATTTCAATATATTGTTGGCATAGGAAGTTGAATATCGGTAAAATATCACATTTTTCATATTTCGGCCTTACACAACTAAAAGCACGTTGAACTTTCCTCAGTTATTTATACATTATTTTAAAGTGCTTACACTGGTCTTTCAAATGACACTACTTTTGCCGTGCCAACTGAAATGTACAAGCTGTTTTTGGACCTCAAAAACGCTAAAAAACGTCAAAAATGCCCTGTTTTGAGGGCCTTCACTGACCTTACGGCAACAACTTACCACAAATTTAACATTCATTTTGTAAAGTTTCAACCTTCTATATTCCATATACAAAAAGAAAATTGCAGTTTAACAGTTCCTGGTAAAAGTTTTGGCTCTCAGCAATTTCCATGTCTTGAAAATCCGCTTAATTTTTGATGCCGCACCTTCAACTTTAGGGGTCCATAAAAACTGAACAACTCAACTTTAGAGCAAAACATTCCGGATTTGGTCTTTCAATACGATAATAAACATTTGGTAATTTTTGGGAGAAAATCTGAGAGGTCATGAATCACCTCACAATGCTAGGCGTGACAGTTTCTCAGATTCTTGCTCTTAAATAAAGATAGATGCATACTTTTATCTACGCATTAACTCAGGCAGCACATACCTTCAGGAGAGAGTTTACGTTTTAACCGCTTACTCGTCGCATTTTTTTTCCAAAAAATGATCAAAATTCATCAGGTTTTTTTATTTTTGTTTTTTTATGTTCATAATATTTTAAACATATTAAAACAAAAAACACTGCATTTTCTTTTGAATTTAGTGGTTTTTTAAAGGTAGGAAAATTTTAATCAACTTACCCAATTTTACCTTAAAGTTTGCTTTACTCGCGCATACAAGATGGGTTGAAAAGCTTCAATGCAGGCATTGAGAAAGAAAAAGTAAATTTTGAGCAGAGAAAATTTTTATTTTCTTCAAGTAATGCGCATCGTTGGTGACAAACAATATTTCAAAATTGGAGATCTATAATAGGGGTATATTAGTTGAAATGTTAATAATATTTCTGCGTGTGGTAAATTTTGAAACATGGTATGCATGGTCCTACATTGCAGTTTTTGCTAGTATCTTGTCTCCTTTCGAACTCTTTTCCCATTTGCAGTCGTCTTACTGCAATACACTTTACATTCTCTCGCAGGATTTGCTTTCTTCTCTGTAGGGGGTATTATTTCCTGAAAATGGCGTTCAATCAATCGACTTAGTGACGCTTTATTTGATGGACGACCTCCTCTTGAAACAGGAACGGAAGCTTGATATTTCTCCAATATTTCATCGATAAAATCCTTTTGAAACTCCAAATAAATAAAAACTAATACGGGCACGACAAAAAGTAAAAGTTTTGAAGCTTTAAAAATATCAGAAACGCAGCCCGTATGAGACACGGGCACGACAAAATTTGACCGCATATTCTGCCCGTATGAGGAACGGGCACGACGATTAAGCGGTTAAAAGTATTTGTATTTCTATAAACTACTGTAAAAGGATTGGTAATAACGTTAACAACGTGGTCCATACTTTAAAAAAAAAGCACAATCGTCAGATTATTCCGAATAAACTTCCGAGGTATCACAATTTCTTGTGAAAATCAAGTATCTACGTAAACAGTTTTCTGAATTGCTGCATGTTGATTGAAAGCAGATTTGTCACTATTGGACAAAAAAAAAAAAAAAAGGATTGTCTACCAGTTTTAAAATATACTCAGCAGTTTTACTAACCATTTCGCTTTCAACGTATTATTACTGTTGAAAACAAATACCTTATAAAAACGCTGAGTTTTTTATACAACTGGTAGATAAGCACATTCCCCTTTTTTTAAATAGAAATTCACTGCTGTTGTTTCAGTCACACAATTGTATATGGTCCCTAAATTGGACGAAAAATGGATCTTTAGCATATCTTAAAAACTACTGGATATTGTGAGCTCCCATTTTGGATACTCCTTTGAAATCACTTCTAGAATGTTTCTCCATCAAAATATTATATAGTTCCAGATTATCATTTTTTCAAATATTAATTTCATAATTCATAAAAAATTCAAAATTTCATCTGAGAAGATGTAAAGGACGTTTTTATTGTTGTGTTGGTTCATACTTTGATATAAAAAAACAATCTTTGCCGTGCCCATCGTGGTTTAAGTATTATATGCACAAGTATCAAAAATATTTTTAAGATTACGGGATGGTTTTTCCTCAGTTCAACTGGATGCAACGGTTTGAGCTAATTAAAAACGATTTGGTATAAAAAGTAAAATAATGATGCAGATCACAAATATGTGATAAAAAAAGGGGAGGAGGTCATAGACAATTTTTTAAATGTTTGACTGTACACCAGTCATAGAAAAAAAAAACGAAACACTCTGAATTATTCGGCTGCAAAACTTGCCAAGAACAAAAGAAAGGTGTCTTCTGACATGGATTAAAGTCTTCTTTAAAACCTTGTGGGTAAAATTTTGATAAGGGGCTATATACAAAGTGAAATGAACTCACAGTCTGAATTTTCAAATGGGAACCCCTACATTTGGTTACATAATTAGGCGCAGAGGGCCAAAAGTAAGCTGAGTACCAAACGGCATAACTTTAGGACCAGTAGAACAAAAGTTATGACAGACCAAAGATTTAGAGACCGCCACCACATTTAAAATGCTTCTTTCAAGGTCGAAATTTACGAAGAGTAGACAAATCATATTTTTTCGATTAAATTACCTAAAGCTACTCACAATAATACGTTCGCTTTTCGTAATTTTTTAAAAATTCTCTTTTTTGTTTAAGTTATAATATTTTTTGAAATTTGGAAAAGAAAACCACACTGCGTAGAGTTAAAGGGAAAAATGCAACATTCTATCTTTTTTATTAAGCAAAGATAGATGCATACTTTTAGCTGCGAACTAACCCTACACACCTTCTGGAGAGAGGTTACAACTTAAAAGTAACGTCTTGTATTTATATGAACTACTGTATTTGGATTGACAAAATGTGAAAACTGTGGCTCAGAATTAAAAAACAACGTCTAATCGTTACAAATTATTCCGATTAACCTTCCGAGATACCATAGTTCTCTATGAAAATCAAGTGTCCACGTAAAAACTTTTCTAAATTGCTACATATTGCATGAATGCAGACTTCTCACTAATGAACAAAAAATTTGATCGTCTACCAGTTTTAAAATGTACTCAGCAGTTTTATTAACCGTTCCGCTTTCAACATATTATTTCTGTTAAAAACTAAATACTATATAAAATGCTGAGCATGTTCTGCAACTGGTGGATAAGCATATTCCTCTTTCTTTACATAGAAATTTCCTGCTATTGTTTCAGTTCGCATATGGTCCCTAAAAATGGTTCTTTTAGCATATCTCAAAACCTATTTGATATTTTGAGCTCCCATTTTGGATTCTCCTTTAAAACCCCTTCTAGATTGTGTCTCCCTCAAAATATTTAATGGTTCCAGATCATCATTTTTTCAAATATTAATTTCATAATTCATAAAAAATTCAAAATTTTATCTGAGAGGAAGTCAATGACGTTTTTATTGTTGGGTTGGTTCATACTTTGATATAAAAAAACAAACTTTGCCGTACCTATCGTGATTTAAGTATTATATGCCCAAGTATCTAAAATATTTTTAACATTACGGGACCGTTTTTTCTCAGTTCAATTGTGAAGCAACGTCCGGAGCAAATTTAAAACAATTTGGAATACGAAGTTAAATGATGTTGCTGATCACAAATATGCGATTAAAAAGGGGGGTTTTCATAGAAAATTTCAAAGTTGATGCCGAATTTTATATAAAGACGACCCCTTATCAACATTTTACTAATATAAAATTGTAAATCACATTATTCCTGAAAAAATAACATATTACACGTGTCTCTAGTGTTAATAGTCTTTGTATACGAGCTAGTGTTTCGTTTTTTTTTTTCTATGACTGTACATGTTATGGCTTTAGAAAAACAAAAGTTGACTGCAGTTCAGGAATTTTAACATTTCACATCGATGAGGCTGACCGGTGACACACTTGCTCTGTGTGATCGATCGTCGTCTTATTAAAAAAAATTGCTCCAGGGCAATTTTTTAGGAAAGTCAGTGGCTAAACCTGCAAAAAAATTTTGCTCTTCTTCCAAACCTGCTTACGCTTATTTCTAGGAGAAAAAAAATCTGTAGTATTTACCATTGAACATCTGGGACTTTTTGTAAGGATAATAAATTTCTTCGCAGAAATGGTTAAATATTTTTGAACTCCTGTTTTAATTATACTGTCATCTCTTCCTTGAAAAAACAAGTAGTTTTAAAGAAAAAGGAACCTATCTTGCATACTTAGACAATTTGCTTATTTAATCCCTTCGAGTCAATTATTGTTGATGCTTATCGTCGTATTACTGCATATTTTTTGGAGAAGTATTTCATGTTTCTTTGCACAATTGAGACAAAAATGCAGTAGTGGAGTCGTTATAACGGTCAAGTTGTCGCAAATTCCTTTTCCTGAAGTGTTTCTGCCAGAGATTCAATTTTACTTACATAAATTCAGGGTGAAATTGCACCAGAACAACTGTAAATACTTTCAATCTTTGTCGCAGTTCTTTTTTTGTAAAAAATGATGTCAAATACGAAATTAAAAGGAATTATCTTGGTCTAAATTTACTGGTAATGCCTCCTAGCTGAACTAAATTCCCATTAACGAATTTAGGTTGAACATTAAAATTTTTTCTGTTAAAATATTTGATACGGTTTTAAAAGTCACCAAAGTATTATGTTTGAGGCAGAGACAAACATGATCGAGACTACTGCTGAAACCCAAATTTAAACTTTTGATTTTAATAATTGTAGCTTTTACTTTTGTCCGATTTCAAACACATTTTTAAAATTAAGAACCTCTTTCAATCCCATTAAAACACAGAATATAGCAGGGGAGGAGAGCAGGACTGCAACGTACTGATAGGTTTTATATTTTAAAGAAGCATGCTTTCACTCAGTGGTTGTAGGGGACCTATTTCTTACTTCCTACTCCCACCTAACCTCATAAAATAATGATGTCTAACAAAAAGAAAATATACCTACTCCTACCAGTAAAGTGTGTATCAATGCTCCAATATATTTTTAAATATTTTCTTCCAGAAGTAATCATTAAGCAGTTTTTTCTTCGAAGCAAGTCATGAACTGAAACTTGAACACTTTGTCGAGTTTCTAGTAAATTAAGAAAAAGAAAAATTCTTTAGAAGTTAAACGCTTGTCTTCGCATCTAGCTAAAGGGAAAGCTTGTAAAATAATTACTCTCGTAAAAGAATTAAGGATGAGACGGTTTTCTTGGCATAATGTTGCACAAAAGCTATCTAGATCATTAATGTAATACTATAAGATTCCCAAGGTGTAAGAACATAGTTGATAAAGCAATACTTCCCAAAAGAAGAAATCAAATGCGTAAAAATTAATTTATGATGATTTTTTACGTGAAATAACAGTCGGTTATCTAGAATATATGCGTACTAAGAGCTGGAAGTATCATAGGAACTTAGAATCACTCACAGTGTCAACTGCACGCATTGTCAATGATTCCAAGATGATGGTAATGTGAGTAAACGTTACAGAAAAGGTCTGCCCCGAGTTACAAAGCCAAATGAGGACCGGTATTCGGCAGTTACTGCCTAAAGAAGCAGACGGAGTACCGCGTCAAACCAGTTATCTTCAGCCACTGGTACGGCAGTTTCAAAGCAGACGTGTGCAGATGATTAGGGCAGATTGGTGTATATGTTCATTGGCCTTTTCATGTAGGTCCCACTTACTGCAACTCGCTGTCGCCTGTGATCAGTCTGGAGTAGACAGCACGCGTCATGGGCACCGTAACACTGGGCTTGTGTTTTTTTCGGACGAGTTTAAAATTTACTGGAAGTCTGATTCTCAGCAGCCCTTCAGTTGGAGAGCACCAGAAACCTGTTACCACAAAAAAAAAAAACATCATTGAAAGACAGCGTTATGGTAGCACAGGATTGCTCGTTCTGAGTGGAATTATTCTGGGACAAGAACTGAGCTGCATAATCTAATTGGAGCCATGACAGGCCTAATCTATCAGAGCAACGTTTTGGAACAACATATACGATTATTTCTTGCGTCATGGGCGCAGAATACTTGTTTATGGACGACAAAATCCGTCCTCACCTTGCAAACATCGTAAACGAATGCCTTCAATTGGACTGTATCATATTGTATGAAAGGTCAGTATTGTCACCGGACTTGAATCTAGTAGATCATGTGTGGGACATGCTTGGCCGGTGAGTTGCAGTTCGTCAACCACCTAACGCATGTTTACCGGAACTTCACAGAGCATAGATTAATGAGTGATATAATATTCCCCAAGATCTGATTGGGGGTATTTTGATACTCAGCATGACTAGCTGTTGTACGGACTGTATTTCATAGACTGAGAGCCACGTTGTTTAGCGACAGTTGGCGACATTTCGAGTTAGAAATTTATTACACTAAATTAGACACCTACATTCAAGAATCTGATATATACATGTATAATACTTGTTTATACACATATATATTCGCGAATGCACGTACATACCCATGCATATTCGCTTTACCATTATAAATAACTATAACATATAAATATAACGATTACTTATAACGGTTTTTCGTATATTTTCAACTATGACAGCTTTACCCCATGGTATGACAACTTTCCCCCAGCCCATGGGGTCATAGATACATGGTGAAAATAAAGTTATGAGACTACTTAAATATATTTTTTGTGTTAAAGTTCATTATGCCTTGTTCTTTATTAATGTAAAGTAAAATATCAACAAAAAATGAAGTGATAAAAGAATTTCTTATAACTATTATCCACCAAAGTTGAAAAACCTCTATTTTATGCCAATTTTACCCCACCAAACCAATTCATTCATTTAACGCTGCATGCATCAGCGTCACCTTTTGCTCTTTGCAACTTCATAACTGAGAAATGGACACGGCAAAACATAAGTTCACTTTCAATCCTCGCTCGAGGACATTACAAGAGCAAAAAAACTATATCATTATTTTGCAACCACATAAAATGGTTTCTGTAAACAACTGCTTCCCTTTCATTTCTAATAGCATGAAAATGTCTTATAGCTCATAATTTAAATTCGTGACAAATACACAAATGAACCGCACAAATTCAATAAATGATGATAAATTTCAGTATTTATCTTTTCAAATAAAATGCACACACCTCCTATTGACTCCTTGATTTAAGAGTGAGACATTACCCGAGCTTACGCCACATTCTTATCACAACAATAATAAAATAATTCTAAACAACTGCGAATGAAATTGAAACATTAATGACGACTGCAATCTTTCCCTTTTAACACTTCCGATACGGAACGTTCCCATTAAAATTCATTTCAATTGCATCTGCTTTTAGCTCAAAGCCTTTATGGAAGTATCCCAGAACTTGGGAATGAATCCCTTCCTAGAAAATGCTTTCCTTTTCATCCACTACAGACAGTGAAATTTTCTCTTCTGATAATGATTCCGAGAAAAGACTGAATAGCAGCGGGAAGTAATTTTAATTGCTTTAGCTTCTACATAGCACGGCATTTTGTATCCCTCAAAAGTGAATAGCATAGGGAAAAATAGATATAGAAATCGATATTTTAAATGTATGAAAAATATTCCGTAATTTAGGCATTATTTTTACCATTTGTTATGAGAGAGTATTTTCGAACCTTCAGCTTGTAGTTGTCGCTCTAAATGGAAACAATTCACAGATATTTATAGAATAGTTTTGATACTAAAATATTCATTTTTATACTAGTTATTGCAGAAACTTTATGACTTATCTTTTTATAGCTTATATTCGCAAACCTCAACTTCGTTTTGTTCTAATCAAGAAACCATTCGATATTTCAATAACGAAAAAAAAGTAGCAATCGAAACAGCATTGTAAAATATGTTTTTGGATGCATAAGTTACTTGCCCTTGCGTCTCCGTTATCTAAATACAACTTTGTATTTAAGCCTTTAGGCTTAAAGTATGCCAAATTTTTAGAAAAGTTGCCGAATTTAGCGAGTTTTTGTAAGCAATGGAAGACATCTTTCACACGATTTGTAGGTCGATGACCTGTTACATGCAGACGGTGAAATTGCGTGATTAATTTCACGCCAAGCCTTTAAAATGATGAAATTTTCCTCAAAACTTGGCAGCCTCAGAGGTTTTATGTATCTGTGGCAACGAGTGAAAGGCTGCGGGACTATGCAAATCTTGCAGCTATTAAAAACCCCCCAGTTGCTGTTTTCGGTAGATCCGTATGGTGGAGTTGGTGGCAGGTGATTGTGTATCGTGCTTAAGTTCTGGGCTGGAACTTAAGTGGAACTTTTTGTGTTCCAATAAACAAAATCGACAAGATATCTGATATTCCTTCCACCTCATATCGATAGCGGGCCGACAAGGCAATATTTTTTGCTACAAAAATACGTCTCAAGTTGCTCCTTCTATTGCTACTTATTTGAACTCTTTTCCATGATTATACTATTCGTGTAGTTCTCTGATAAAATGAAGACATCTTTATAAAAGGAGCTTCAAGGCTAGACCACGGTGAGGAGGCGGTTGGACAGGAAGCGGAAATGAACCATTTCATTTTGAAATAGTTGGATCTGTGAGAACGCGTAAACAGTGAAGTCGTGCGTTTTCGCTAATCCAACCTATTTCAAAATGAAGTGGTTCATTTCCGCTTTCAGTCCATCCGCAACCTCTCTGTGGTCTAGCTTCATCGAGTGACCTTGTGTATATGCTTTTCTTCGTAAAATCTATTTTTATGTATGCTGGCTAAGGTAACTTTTTGCTTTGACTTGGTTATCCATCATTTACTCTAAGCCTGAGTACCAGTTTCTAATACAGTAATGGAAGCAGATGGAAGTAAAACGTTTGTCACCATGAAACCTATTTTAACTGTATCTGCTTTTACCTCAACACTTTTGTGAAAATGTTATAGAACTTGGAAATGAGTCCCTTTCCAGATATTTCTTTCTTTTCATTTACTACTGACAGCGAAATTTTAAGTCCTGATAGCAATTCTAAGAAACGGCAAAATAACAGCTTAATCTACTTAGTAAGTTATTTTATGTCTTTCAAAAGTACACTGCTCGACATTGAAAATGCAACACCAAGAAGGAGTGGTCAGAAATTCATCCAAATTTTACCGTAGACGCACGTCACTGAGTTATGCAAATGATATGAAATGCGCAGCTCTCCGACGCACGTGAAGTAAGATATAAGAGAATGAAGTTGAAAAGTGGGCCATGTTCATGTTGGTTTTTCTATCAGACTAATTATCGGAGAAATTTGGTTTTTGTCTCGAAGGATACGTGTGATAGGAGGAAATGCCACGCCGTCCTCAACGAAGACACTTCTAGCATATTGACGACTTTACAAGGGGTATGGTGATCGCACTGAGAAGGGGAGGTTGGTCCATACGTCAAATTGCAGCTGATACCCATATGGATGCAAGCACTGTGCATCGGCTGTGTCGGAGATGGTTGGAAAGAGGAAATGTAGCCACATTGAGGGGTGCAGGTGCAGCCAGAGTGACGTCAGACCGCTTGGATCGACGGATTCACCGACAAGCTGTGGCGGACCCGCAAGTCACTTGTACGTCGATTCTGCATGGCAAACCGTAGTGTTCTCAGATGAATCCCGCTTCTATTTGTCCAGCGATAGTCATCGCATACGTGTGTGGCGTCGACGTGGAGAAAGATCGAATCCGGCAGTAACTGTGGAGCGCCCCACAGCGCGACAACGTGGCATAATGGTTTGGGGCGCTATTGCATACAATTCCGTATCACCTCTAGTTCGTATTCGGGGCACTATGACGGCCCAACGATATGTAGATAATGTACTGCGGCCGGTGGCAATCCCCTACCTTCAGGGTCTGCCAAATGCAATTTTTCAACAGGATAACGCCCGGCCTCACAGTGCTCGAATCAGCCAACATGCTCTACGAGGTGTACAGATGCTTTCCTGGCCACCATACTCTCCTGACTTGTCACCAATCGAACATGTGTGGGACGTGATTGGACGCCGTTTGCAGAACCTGCCACTGCCTCGTTCAGAGGACGAACTGTGGCAAATGGTTGAAAGGGAATGGAGTGCCATCCCTCAGGACACCATCAGCATGCTTATTGACTCCATGCCTAGACGTGTTTCTTCGTGCATCGCTGTCCGCGGTGGTCCTACTTCTTACTGAGCCGACGCCGTCCTCGCTCTAAATTTTGCTTCTTTATTTTGAAATAAATATCACTTATTGTTCCATGCTGTCTCTGTCTTCTTACCAAATTTCATCAATTTCTGACCACTCCTTCTTGGTGTTGCATTTTCAATGTCGAGCAGTGTAAATAGCTTGAAGGAATACGGATGTAAAGGGCAGAAATCGATATTTACGATGTAAAAACATTCCGAATCTCTTGTGCGTTATTTTCAACAAATAGTATATATATACTATAAATATACTATAAATTATTTTCTAGTATTTAGCTTTTGCAGTTGTTATAATTGGAAATGCTTAATTAACTTCTGTTCTAAAGTTTAGATCGTAAAAACTTATTTTTTATTATTTGCTAAGTAATGTAACTTTCTGCTTGAACTTGGTTTTTCTCTAATTTAGGCCCAAGTTCATACAAGTTATGGAAGCAAATGGACGTGATATGTATGGAATAATGGATTTAGAGTCTACTTTTCTGCTCTGTTCTAAGATGAAGATGCATTTCTGGAAGGTGTCTATGAAGGGACCATGCCTACACTTAAAATTACAAGTAGTACCAGCAGCAGTCCCTGAAAAGTGCCTATTAGCTCCCTATATCGCCCTTGTAGGTGCATAATCGGTAATCTTTATATAACCAGTGTGTAGTGATTTATTCACGGTATAATCCATTGTGGTTGAGCCTTGGTGGCTCAGAGTAGAGAATCTGTAGAGGACAGGCTGAACTATCAGACATTCTGGTTCCAAGACAGCTATGGGTCCAACCTCGTTTCAAGTATTTTGGAAACATGTTAATATTGCCTCTGGTAACTCTGTTATAAAATAGGTGATGATAAGTTGAAGAAAACGCCTCATTAGGTATATCTAGAAAGATAACTTATTGCTCAAATTTAAAAACAGTTTATTAGGAAATGTTTACTGTAATTGAGCTCATTTTCATACTGCCTTTGTTTTAAGCCTGAGTTTACAAGATGTTTTCTTCTTATAGACAAACATAGTCAAACCTGAATGAAGTTGCTAGTCTAAAACTTAGCTACCAATTTTCTGTACACATACCAGTGGTTCAGCACTTTTTCTTCTGGAACCAAAATGTCGGATAGGTCAGCTTAATTTTTATAGGGTCCTTAGCTCCGAATTAGAAGTATCGCTGCGAAAGCAAGAGGTAGCGGGTTCAATCCCTGTCTGTGCCATAGGTGTTATTTTCTCTGTTTGTGCTGTAAATCTTTCTTGTGGTGTTTTAAATGTTAATAAAGAAGCCAAACCTCTCGAGGCAGTGGTACCCCAAACTTCATTTTGATTTACTATGACACAACAACAACAAAATATCCATCGTGGCCCATCTTAAAAAATCTCAATTTAGAAGAAACGTTTCAAATTTTGAAAGAGGTAAATGAATAACTATGGACATGATTATGGGCTTCTTTCTTATAATTTTGATTGAAGTTGAACTAAAATGTTGCACTTCTAGTTCGGGGGAAATACTAATTTTCAAATTGTTACAACTTTGAAGTTGTACTTTTATAGCTTAAGATTTTCATTCATTTTCAACAATGATTGATATATGTATAAAAAAAATCCCAATGGGGGTTTAACTAGTTGTGGTCCTACTCGTTTAGTTATGATCAAACTAAAAACAAGTTGTTAAATGGTCGTGCTAGCATAATTAGATTATTTTAAAGAAATACGCAGAAAACATTCTTCAATATTAATAGTCTATCTTTTTCTTTCAATAGAAATTCGAAAGAGGAAAACAAAGGCAACGCAGACTAATAAAAGTAAGTAAGTAAGTGGCAACGTTGTTTGCAAGGTCTTGACAAGAGCTAGCTTGAATAAAAGAAATGAGGAAGTTATATTCAAAATCAGAAGAACAAGCCAATTTGACATTCATAATTCCACAGGACGTAAGATTGGATAGGATAAACATAACTCATCTCTGAGATTTATAAATTTCAATATGAAATGTATATTTTTGTGTAGTTATAGAGTTATAATAACTTAGTAACTAGGGGATGGAGAGATATAATTGAGCACAGTAAAAAATGAGTGTTGTTTTTACAGTATAATACATCTAATTTTACAGTAATAAACTGTAAAATTGCCAACTTTACAGTAATAAACAGTAAAATTGCTAATTTTACAATTCATTACCGTGCATTGTAGTTTTAAACTGAAACCTCTGCTGCTAGTATTAAGGCTCCTATAAGAGGGGAGCTGACTCATCCGACATTTTGGTTCCAAAACGGTGGGCGTGGAACCACTGGTATCTGTACTCAAGTGGCATTGAAGAAAAGTGGAAGCTAAGCTTGAATTGTAGCTGCATAGAGGATATTTGACTATTTTTGTCAAAATGACAAAAACATTTCATAAACTAAAGCTTAAAACAAGTGCAATATGAAAACAGACCTAATTTCATGAAACATTTCCCAATAAACTGTTTTTAAATTCGAGAAATAAGTTATCTTTTTAAATTTACCAAATAAGGTGCTTTACTCAACTAATCATAAGTTATTTTACGCCAGAGCAACCAGGTATAATATTAATGTGTTTCAAATACCTGTAATAAGGATGGATCCAAGAATGTTTTGGAACCAAAATGTCGGACAAGTCAGCCTGTCCTCTAAAGGAGCTCTAGCAAGTATCATACTGTAGTTTTTACAGTATAATACAGATAAGTTTTACGGCAATAAACAGTAAAATTGCTAGTTTTACAGTTCATTACCGTGCATTTTACAGTCTTAATTTGGAACTTCGGCTGCCAGTATTATACTGTAAAAACAACAGTTCGTTTTTTGCAGTGAGCAAAAAAACTCATCAATCCTTTCTGATAGCAGGTCCTCACATCAAAAAAAATGAATAGCAATTTAATGTGCAATAAATCCACAATGCTGTAAAAACAAAATATTGAGGGTTATTTAAACTGCAATTTTACCAAGAAATATTTTCTTGAGAGAGATAAAAAGGAAATATCCTACCAGCGAATCACAATTTGATTGCAATACAAACACCGCTACTACACTCTTAAAACTGTGCCTCTGAAAATTAAGCGGCACATTTAAAATGAAAGGCACCGTTTGTGCCTCTGAAATTAAAAGGCACATACCGTGCCTTTGATTTTAGATTTCAGTGCCTTATATTTGAGGACGTTTGTGGCCTCTGATTTTAGATTTCAGTGCCTTATATTTGAAAAACGTCTGTGCCTCTGATTTTTTGATTTCAGTGCCTTACATTTAAAAGGATTTGTGCCTCTTATAGGTTTATAATAATAATAATGGTTTATTAAGGTGAATTTCAATGTTAGTTTATAGTAACTTCTTAATTTTTTTACCCCAGTGCTTGCATGTTTTAAACTATTTTTTTAGGTTTTTAATTCGTCATGACACATTAATTAGATATATCAAAACAAAATGTTTTCCCAAAGAATATAAAAAATCTTGTGCATAATACTTTATTTCATTTTTCTGATTTCATTGTTGTATAAGCTCTTATTTTCGTTAATCTTGTCAACAGAACTGAAAAATTGGACAAGATAAGAAAAAAAAAAATGCTATTAAGCTTCAGTTTTTTGCCATTGTACGACATAGCAAAAAATAAGTACTTCATAACAAATTGTCAGTTTGATCCTGAAAACAAAGGTACATGATTGAATTTATTCAATTTTAATTAAAAGGTAACTTTTTGAAAGACAATATTGAGAATAGGAAACAAAACAAGGTATTTAAAACTATTTTTAGTTTTTAGTTGCTTTAGTATAACATTTATATAATGTAATAAATGGAAATGCTATAAAATATAGAGTGATTTTAAACCTTTTATGCAAAATAGTATGTTTTTTAGGGAGAACAAAACACTTGATGTTTTATAATGCTGTAGTTTTCAAATTTAGTTATTACGTACAGGATAATAACCGATCATTCCATGCAATCTCGATAAAAAATTGCAAGATTCCTTAAATCACATCTAAACACATTTAAAACTTCTGTTACAATTCAAAAAACATCATAACAGTTTTTTTATAACTACGAAACATGTCATACGGATCCAAAAAAATGATTTAAATTGACCACTGAGTACTCGGCCTGCTAAAGAAAAAAATGTTTGACGAAAAAAAATTCACTAAAAGTGGTATTTTTTGTGTAATAAAAATCTCATTAAAAGATAACAAGTTCAGTAAATTTAAAGTCAACTGAAATCTCGTAATAAAGTATTTTACCATAATTAAGGTCACATGAAAAATTGACTAAGTTAAAATTTATTAAATTTAGTAAATAAATGCTGCGATACAGAAAATTAGTGAATTTAAACTTTAATGCACAGAGGCAAGGTTTTCTTTTATAAATATTTAGTTTTGAATCTGCAATTTCTACGAGAATAGTCCTTTTTTTTACTTATTTTTTGCCGAAAAAAAATCCTATTATATTTTTAACAAGTTCAACAAAATTTATATTCAACTGAATCTTGTAAGAATTTATCAGATGCGTATTTGACGTGAGGGCCGCCCTGGGCTTTTGAAACTGGCCGCCCCCCCCCCCCCCCTTGAGGTGTTTAAATTTCAAAGTTGTTAAAAAAAAAAAAAAAAATATTTACTTGACATAAAAATGTATTTTTAAGGTAAACCGTGCAAATCCCGGCCACACAGCTAGTTTAAACATGAAATTAGTTGGTTGTTAACAATCAGCCAATTGGTAAAAAAATCGTCTTTTGGGAATTTTCAACTTTTACTACTACAAAATCTGCTCTTACATTATTATAAATCAACAACGAGGGAAAACGAGAATATTTTTGTTGGATCAATGTTAAGTCTATGGAACAGAATTCGTTTTAACGAGCAAGACCCGGTTTTAACGAACAATTTTTTTTCTGTCTTGCAGTCTTTTTTTTCTCATCTTTCTAGTCTTATTCCTGTCTTATCTTCTTTTTCTTTTTTTTTCCCCTGCGGTTCAATACTTTTTGTATGAAAAAATTCCACCAGCATTCCAGCGTTATTAAATAAAGAACAGTATTTAATTCAATTAACTGATGTAATTCTTGCTGCCGATCAGCCCTGCTGTCTAAAAAAAAAAAGGGTCTTTTACTTTGCATAGAAAAAAGTGCCGCCCCCCCCCCCAATCGTGCCGCCCTGGGCTATAGCCCACTAAGCCCATACATAAATACGGCACTGGAATTTTATACTTTATCATGATGAAGTACTACGAAATATTATCAAATTGAGTTAAAAATTAATTTTTTAACTTAAAAAAAAAATGCTAAATCATAACTTATTATTTTTTTAAAAAATCCTATTATATTTTAAAAAAGTAGTACAATAAATTTAAAGCCAACCGAATCTTGTGAGACAATATTTATCATAATAAAGCCCATGCAACAAAAAATAATTACTTCTTTTGTCAATGGAGCTTTTTGCCGGAACAACAAACAGTATCAAATATCTAACATATTAAACCATTATGGCAAATGAGACTAAGATTTTAATTAAAATAACGCTGATAAATCATAATAGAAATAAATTGGACGAGCTATTTTACATACCTGTCGTAGCACAAAATGTCAACATACAGCACAAAAAAAGATCAGCAAAGGAGTATGTAGATTTTAAAAATACACTAACACACTCTTTTGATGCCCATTTTGTTATCGATGTTTCCATAGGAAGACGTTTGAAACAGCAGTTTATGCCTCGGCAATCAATAATGTATAATGAATGGACAGATAAATAAAATCAGTAGTAAGTGTTCAGAGCAAACCATAACATGCTTATTCTGCACAAAATGCACCCGACTGACTTTTCATTTGCCGTTGCTTCAAACGATGAATCTAGGCAATTTATATCGATTTTATACTTCGACAATTCTAAACCAGAAGTAGCTACGTAAAATAAAAAGACAAATTTGAAGTGCCCTTTTCTTCTGTCTGTTTATGATGTATTGGAGACCAGTTTTCTCCTTTTTGAGGATATAGACCAAAATGTTGTTCTTATTTTTAAAGACTGATGCCAGACGCTAAAGAAGCTGTTAAAATAAAAGTAGTATGAGTTATCTTAACTTAGTTTTGAACAAATAAAGGATTTCTAAAACAACCTGTATATGAATTGTTACTATAAGTTTGCATTTATTTCAACTTCAAGTCGAGGAGTTTTGTTTTAACATCGACACAATTTTATAATTCAATAAAATTTGCCCTATTTTCTCTTTTCTGTTCTTTTAGGGAAACTTTAAATGACTTAAACTACTGTCTGATTAAAAAATGTATACAGGGTGTTCTGTTTTAACCTGCATGAACTCTATTTTCACAACCGTTCTAAATATATAGTTCTAAATGAAAAAAAAATGGTCAAAATGAGGTGCATAGTTAAGATATTTACAGTGTGAAATGAAAAAGAAAATGACGGAAAAAATACGAAATACAACTATTTATACGCGGTCACTATCTCCCCATAATTATATTTAGAAGAAATAATATCCATTGAGATATAATTCCAAGAAAATTGACGACCTATTTTTACCGAGTAATGACACCCAGTGCTTTGAGACTTACATCACTTTACATCAGTTCTAAGAAATGCGATTTGCAACTGTACTTTTTTGCTAGCACACAAATTAGTCACAAAAAAAAGTCCTTTCTTGAGTGCATTAGGCCTGGGCAAGCATAAAATATATTAAAAAATATGAATATAATTTATTGGTGCGAAAGGGCTAAAATGACTCCTCCTTCTGACTTTTGGTTGAAGCACTCTGTATGAATTTTAATACTTGTAAAACATAAACATACGTTGAATTTTTTATTTATTTCAATAAATCTTACGTATACATGCCAATGTGGTTCTTGAAATGTCACAAGCAAGTTGTTTGTTTTTGAAAGTAATGATTTAGAACTTTTACGTGCCGATAGAGCGGTGTAGTGGTTAGGACGCTGGCCTTTTAAGCCCAAAGGCGCGGGATCAAACCAGGCTCCAGTCGGTCATTTTCATGATGCAGAAAATCGATAGCGTCCATGGCGTATGATTATGCAGCATGTAAAAGATCCCTCAAGTAGGGGAGAGTGGTAATGAATGGGCCACTTTTTGGTTTTGAATTTTTGTAATTTTTTCTAACACTTTGTTTTAACTCTAAACTGGTGTTTTAGTTACTTTACTTATGTGGCTATCTAAAAAAGTCATAAAAATTGGATTAGCACCTGTCTATAATAAATTATAATAGAAAATAAAAATTTTGAAATTTGGCCCATTCAACCCCACCTATGGGGTTGAATGGGCCATCGAAGGTAATGAATGGGCCACAAAATGAATTCAATGAAAACATGTCGATTTAATCTTTTATTTGCTTAATATGACAAAGTAAATGTGGCACTTGACATGATAATACAAAATCGTACTGATTGAAAATTATATAAACATCAAAACTGATG
Organism: Uloborus plumipes; assembly: GCA_038373865.1. Classification (NCBI taxonomy): domain Eukaryota; kingdom Metazoa; phylum Arthropoda; class Arachnida; order Araneae; family Uloboridae; genus Uloborus; species Uloborus plumipes. Next base: position 162,941 of record JAXGGA010000837.1, on the reverse strand, counting down.
CAATTAAAATAAAACTGATGCATACCAATTGTAGCAGAGAAATGACTAAATAATGAGATTGTAAGAAATAAATAACATCAAATATGTATAAAAACAATAACAGATAATACACACTATGATTTAACAAAATTTATATATTTCAAAAATAATATTAAAAATCACTTTAAAAACTTCACCTTCATTTTCAAACATGTCAAAATTCAAAATTTTTTTTTTAAATTTACTAGACATCGGGAATAAGAAATATCTAACTTAAGTTACCAAGAAAGAAAATGAAATTGTACTGTGAGGAATATAATATGAAGGAGAGAGGGGGGCTTTTTCAAGCCACGCACTGGGACCAGAGGTCTATTGTACTATAGGAATATAATATAATTCTGCAAATTATATTTAGAAGTTACTACAAACCTATTTTGACGACAGTAATCTTAGTCTATCTATGTCGACTTTTCGTGAAAAGAGTACTTTGTGAAGATGCTTATAACTTTTTTATTTATAAATATATCAAAATGATTTAAAAACCACTTGAATGAGCAAAAAATGATCTAAATTTCTATACCAGTTATTTTTCTGATAATTAGTAACAAATTTGTGTAAAATTGGCTTAAAAATAAGATTTTTTCTGTGAAATTTTACATTTTTGGCATAAAAATATTAGTAGAAGGAATTAAGACTCACCCTTACTTATTTTTCCCTTGAATAGATATCTCATAGGACTATTCCCAGAAGTAGTGTGAAACATTTGAAGACAGTCTTTTTTTTTTTTATATAATTTGTCAAACTTGGCATTTTGGAGAAAAAATGCTAACTTTGAGATTTAATATCTGAAAAGGGACTAAATTAAAATCTACAAAAATTTAACTGGATAACCTTCTTATAGTAGTAAATATGTAGCAAAATTGTTCTGAGTGATATCGTTCTAGTTTTAGAGATATGGAGCCGCGAAGTTGACTAAAAAATTTCATTTATTTTGACGCCAAAAAATCATCACATAATGCAAAATTAATTATTCTCGTAATATTAGATGAGTTTTTTTTGTGGTATAAACTAACCCTTTTACCAAAACATATAATATTTTAATTTATTTTCCATTTACAGAAAGAAATAATTTAGATATTATGCTTTTATAAATGCATTTTTTTCTACGTGTTAGTCATAAAAACATGATTTTCCTAAAGCGGTCTTTATGCATCTAGTGAGCAAAGAACAATTATAGTTTTAATCTAACCTACAACTCTTCATTCATTTTTAAAAGTTTAAAGCGTTAAAACCCCCCTACAGTACCAAAAAGTCGCTAAAAATCCGAATTTAAGCTCTAGATCCTGCCATTTTTCGTGAGACTGCGCCTGTGTAACAGCAGAAAATGGCGGACGTATTTTCGCGAAAAATTGTAGGATCTAGATCAGTGTTTCCCAACCTTTTCAAGCTCATCACCCCCTTCAAGATGTCGACTGACACCTATGGCCCCCCCCCCTTCTTTTTTCTTCCTCGAAAAAACCATAATTTGGAGCAAGTGAATATCTTTTTTTAAAAAATATAAGTACCTAAAGGAGCGGTAAATTCTTAAAGGGCGATGGGTATTTAGAAGAGAAAATAGCAGTTAAAAAAGGGTAACGAAAACCGAAATTGTAAATATGTACAAAACCGCTTGTTCAGTGTTCAGACAATTAATTACACGTTAAGAAAGAAACAAATTGAAGTTCAAGCTCTTCCTCTTTGCACCTCGTATTAACCTTAGTGAATATTTTATCATTCACTGTCAATTTTATGAATTTTCAGATTTTCAATTTATTGTCCTTCCAATTTTTTGTTTCAATGATTTTAATTACCCAGATTCCAGCGAACAAAAGAAAATAATTTCTTGAAAAATGTACTTCTGTTTTTTGATAAGTACGTCAATGATCTTAGTTTAAATGTTTCCCTTCAAATGATTATATCAGTTCGCTTCGTGAAAGAAAAAAAAAATATTTTATTTATTCATTAATATTTTTAGTTTAAAAGTGATTAGTCATAGTATCTTTATTGCGTACATTTTACTTCAAATTAAAGTTAGGTACTTATATTTTTAATATTATAGATGTTCACTTGCTCCAAATTATGATTTTTTCGTGGAAGAAAAAAGAAGGAGGGGGGGGGGCGATAGGTGTCAGTCAGCATCTTGAAAGGGGTGATGAGCTTGAAAAGGTTGGGAAACACTGCTCTAGATCCTACCCTTTTCCGCAAAAATACGTCCGCCATTTTCTGCTGTTATACAGACTCAGTCTCACGGAAAATGGCAGGATCTAGAGCTTAATTTCGGATTTTTAGCCACTTTTTGGCGCTGTAGGGGGTTTTCAACGTTTTAAACTTTTAAAAATGAATGAAGAGTTGTAGGTTAGATTAAAACTATAATTGTTCTTTGCTCACTAGATGCATAAAGACCGCTTTAGGAAAATCATGTTTTTATGACTAACACGTAGAAAAAAATGCATTTATAAAAGCATAATATCTAAATTATTTCTTTCTGTAAATGGAAAATAAATTAAAATATTATATGTTTTGGTAAAAGGGTTAGTTTATACCACAAAAAAACTCATCTAATATTACGAGAATAATTAATTTTGCATTATGTGATGATTTTTTGGCGTCAAAATAAATGAAATTTTTCAGTCAACTTCGCGGCTCCATATCTCTAAAACTAGAACGATATCACTCATAACAATTTTGCTACATATTTACTACTATAAGAAGGTTATCCAGTTAAATTTTTGTAGATTTTCATTCAGTCCCTTTTCAGATATTAAATCTCAAAGTTAGCATTTTTTCTCCAAAATGCCAAGTTTGACAAATTATATAAAAAAAAAGACTGTCTTCAAATGTTTCACACTACTTCTGGGAATAGTCCTATGAGATATCTATTCAAGGGAAAAATAAGTAAGGGTGAGTCTTAATTCCTTCTACTAATATTTTTATGCCAAAAATGTAAAATTTCACACAAAAAATCTTATTTTTAAGCCAATTTTACACAAATTTGTTACTAATTATCAGAAAAATAACTGGTATAGAAATTTAGATCATTTTTTGCTCAATCCAGTGGTTTTTAAATCATTTTGATATATTTATAAATAAAAAAGTTATAAGCATCTTCACAAAGTACTCTTTTCACGAAAAGTCGCTTCCGCAGCTACTGAAAAGTGCTTGCCAAAAAAAAAATTCTGAAGGTTTAAAATTTTTTAAACCATTGTTTCATGCTCCCAATATAACAGTTAATTAACAGGCAAAAAGTTTTAAAAATCAAAAATAGTGAGCAACATGGTCTGTATGATCTCACATGGATTGACCCATGTATGCAGTGAAATACTTGGTACACTTTAGCTAGGAAATGTTTTACTAAAAAGGGAAAAACTTACTTTTCAGTCAGATTCTTGACCATGCCACTCTAGTTTGAAAATGGCTCAGCGCAAACGAATGAAAATTGGATGAGTTTAGTAGAACAAATAGCTACATCTATTGGTGGCATCAAAAAAAAAAATCATGCAAATACTTTTTCATATTTTGTTAGTGGCTCATTCATCACCATGGCCCATTCATTACCACTCTCTCCTACTTATTTGGCATATAGTATCTCTTGTTAAAATTAAATTCCTTGTGCAGTTTCGCATCGAATAGAGCCCAAGTGCCTCCATCTAGTGGGGAAACTGAGCGTAAATATTCTCGTAGCAATGGCATTGCTCCGATGGTGGTTACACATTAAAGAATGAGTTCCGGTCTCGGGTAATGAACAAGGTCTGCAAATGGCAAGAAGCTAAAGCAGCCCCGTTTAAGAAAAAAAAACTATAATTTTTACGCTTTTCTGATCTGTAAAATACTTGTACACCAGAAGGAATAAATAATTGCTACCTCTCCAAAAAGAAGGAAGTTAGTTATACTAATATTTTGAATTTCTGCCCATCTACTTTACAGTGTCGAATTGTTTCAGAGCATAATCTTTCCTCCCCATTATGCTTATGTTTTATCTTATAAAAAAGGTCGAACACTTTGGTAAAGAAACGTGTTTATAGAAATACAGCAATGTCATTACCAGACAGAAATTTATCTTTCCGTTTGATATTGATTTTGCATCTGTCATTTCATTGTAAGTAGGTCAGTTCAACTCAAACTTTTGCCGTAGGTATCATTTTCCAAAAAAAAACTCAAAAAAGAAAAAATCCTAGAAGTAACGATTTGTATTATTTTCTTTAACGATTTGATAAATGTCATTAGTAAGTAATTTTAGCGTTACGCCTACAGGCATTCTTATTTCAAATTTAATATCATTAGAGAAAATAGTTATTTTTCGTATTTATCTACGCTTGTGAGCGAAAATATTTCCTCAATATGCTGACTTAATTGGCAATGGTGACATCATATTATAGAAGAAGTTGATGCGTATCGGGATACAATCTTTTAAGGTGTTTAGCTTAAAGAGAAAGATGATTAAGAGAGTTAGTTTTTAGGCAAGAAAAAGTTCTTGACATACAAAACAGAAGAGATGAAATCATGTGAAAAAAAGTAAAATCCTTGATTAAAAAAAAAAAAAAACCCTTGCGTTATAAAAGCATATAAAACAACGTTGAGAAGCACAAATGCGTAGGAATACTGCAGTCATGTGTTTCGGCGTTACAAGGAAGGCCTTTTTCAATGCAAAAATGTGAGCTTATTAATGCACAGACATCAGATCCTGTAGGAGGTCACATGGACCTCTCCAAAAATTGGTCATAACGTCAAGGAGGCATGGTGGATGTGAAAGAATTTTCTGGTGTATAATTGAGACAAACTTGAGGCAGCGCATGCATTAACGTAATTAGGATCTTCGTTGCCTTCACAAGTTAGCCTTTCCCCATTAATACCTTTACAATTTTTTACCGAGGCATTAAAACTACACGAGGTTTGGTATTGTAGTGATGCAGCACAAGCTTTACGGTTTTGAAGACTTTCATGTTTTGCTTTGAAAAGAACTGATGTCTTTGACGCTGCATTTTAAGTAAGTAGCTGGTTTTAAACAAAGTTGAATACGCATAAATCAAACTAAGCACTCTAGAAAGAACTATTTGCATAAAGTAAGTACATGGTTTTCTTTACTATAATATTTCATTTACCTAATGAATACGACTATAACTTGTCATTCCTTATTTATTATTAAAATATAATTTACTGGAAGATTATTAATTGCACTTGTATTACGGAATGGACAGACTAATGGTTAAAAATGTTTTATAGATCACTCATACAAATCTTTTAGTGATCATTGACCAGGAATGTAATACTATATTAATGATTTTTTTTTAAAAAATAGGTAGGAATCGAAAGAGAGTTGTGAAATATGCTCTTGGAAGTATAAAATTATTGCCCTCGTGACCCCAGTATCGAAATCTGAGTTTTTAAAGTCTTCCAAAATTTTAAAGAAAAGTTGCCAAATTTAGTGAGCTTCAGTGAGAAATGGAAGATGTCCTTCATATGATTTGAAGATCGTATCCTGCCACATAAAGAAGGTGAAATTGCGTGACCAATATCTCGCCAAGACTTTAAATTTGGCCCTTTTTTTAAAACGTTGCTAATAAAACATTTATTTTCATACTGGATATTACAGAAACTTTATGATTTATCTGTTTATCCCTCATATGCGCCAAGAAGTAGCAATCGCAGCAGCATTGTAAAATATGTTTTTGGATGCATGAATTACTTGCCCTTGTGTCCCCGTTATCTGAATACGAAGGCTTAAAATTTGCCAAATGTTAAGTAAAGTTGCCGATGTTAGTGAGTTTCGGTGAGCAATGGAAGACTTCTTTCACATGATTTTAAGATCGATGTCCTGCCACATGCAGAGGGTGAAATTGTATGACCAATATCTAGCCAAGACTTTAAATTGGGCCCTTTAAAAAAATGACATGTTTTAAGAGTATCTCGATAACGGGAGGACAACGACAGGCAATCATAGCTTTTAATTCATTTAACCGTTATTATTTTCATTGTTGATTAAAACTTCTTGTAATCGTAATGTCAGTTTGTAAAACCCAATTTTTAAGAACGTTTGCTCTTTGTAAGGGTAAAACTCAAGGCCTTGAGCATTTTTTACTCTATTTTTACATTTTTTTTTCGCTAATAAATTTAGCAGAAAGAGGAATAAGTGTAAATAAGAGGATCAGATGTACTGGGAGTTTGGTTAAGGTGAATTTTCCACTTTACAATTAGAACAAACGTAATAGTCTGGTAGCGCACATACTGTCTGCTTTTCTCAGGTAAAACCTTCTGCGGATTTACGCATGCGTCAGGTCATCTCTGATCTTACCAAAATAGGGGTGATTGGTATGATGATAACAGTAAGGGGAAGAATAATAAGAATCATTTCGATCCGTATCAAACAACGTAGAACGATGCTAATTTCAAATACATAGTTTAGTTGAATGTGTCAAAAGAATAACAAATGCAAGTTTTAAATTGAAAGATTCGGAAAGTTCCCACTTACATCCCATCACCCCCTTTTTTAAATGGATTGGTTCGCAAGTGCTAGATGCGTCTTTCACGGATGTACACCAATGATGTTATTAGGATCTGCGTATACCTTACAATGCTGACATGACAGCTTTCCTCCATCTATATCTCTGAAAATTCCTTGCTATTTTCCAAAGCTGCTTGTAGTGATATTGTCATTATAATTTTTTCAATTTTAAAGATTTTTTTAACGAAACGCTTTTGTGTCAATTTTTTCTGACTGTCGAAACTTGGAAAAGATCCTAGCAATCACCTCACTGCAGTCTGGGGAGCTTCGATCAAACTGAACTGATGTCCTTGTCACTGTCCTTTACTGTCCTCGTTATGCAAAAATCAAGCCATTAAGTAAGAGCTATTTGTAAAAAGAGTTAATGGCTGAAGTTAAAAAATGTAACTTTTCATTTACGTAAATGAATACGACTGAAACACATTTTTCTAATCAGAAAACAAAAACTATATATTTGCGACATCGGAAATATTTTCAGTAAACATTGCATTCTGCACGAAAAGCTATTATTGGTATGGAAAAATCTTTCTAAAAGAAAAAATTTGACGTGAAAGAAATATACAACAAATGGAGCAACAGTTAAATATTTGTTGTCTCATATCAACCTATGTTAAAAAAAGAAAAAAAAATCTTTATCATGAAGCCTAGTTTTACTCAAAGATGCATTGATCGCATTTTCTGCAAATAAAACCAACTCTGACTTTTGAATTCTCCCATTTCTTTCAAAGTCGTTCCTCAAAAGGAAAACTATCGGCAAATTTATATAAAGCTCTTTGAGAGAGTGCAATGGGAATAGCGGAAGAAAGAAAAGATGACTTTTAAAAAAGAAAATGATGGAACGTTCGGTGTTTTTAAAAGCTTTAATGTTTTAAAGGACAAAACACGTAGGATTAGTACGTATACTCATTAAAGTAGTTTAATGCTGAAAAATGTAGAAACGTGAAGAAGAAGCACATATATTTCTGTTAGTCCAGCATTTAATGTCTAAAATTTGTCATGTTACAGATTCATTGTGCAGTTTTCAATTCTGGGTACAACGGATTTTTTTTTAAATGTATCTTATACTTTTCTTTAGCTGGTTTTAATTTTACAAAAACTTAATTCTTAATTTACAAAAATGGTATCTTCAAAGATAAAATTAGAAGAAAGTTACGTACTTTTTTACTACCAGAAACACGCAGCTATCTATTTTTAGGCCATCTATTATTTCAACAACAAAATACTGTAAGTGAATTAAACTTTACTCTTTTTTATGAAGTATAAAATGCAATTTAAAAAGATTTTTCAAAAATCTTCATTTAAAAATAATTTGGGCACTAACAGGTCAACTCCGAAATTATAAATTCTAACATTTCGAGTTATTTCAAATTCCTTCAATATGTATTTTACGTGACTAAATCTTCCCATTCATAACTCAAGTAGGTTAGCAGGGGATTCGATATTACTCCATTAGCTTGCGGTTTATTTGAACTTTGCTGAACCCTTTCAGTTAAAGTGGTAGTTTATACCTCAAAAGAAAGGAAGATTCTAAAGACGTATTACAGTTTTCTCTCAGTAGACAGCAATTAAATATCGTCACATACTTTAGCACCGCAGTTTCCATGAAATATCCTATACCCAATAAACGTTTCAAAGAATATTTGTAAAGATGTTTTACTGATATTTATAAGTTAGATGAATTGGATAAAGATGTGGGTTTTAACGAAATTTATCTTAATGTGTAACCCTTTTATTTTTAATTGTATTAAATGACCTTTAACATTGAAACTAAATTGCTATTAATACTATAAATATATAACAAAAAATTCTGGGTAAAGCAAATTTTTAAAAAAATTTAAAAGTAATTTTTAAAAGTATTGTGTATTTTTACTAAGTTTAATACTAATGTATGGAATCAGACCGGTAAAACACGAAAAAAACATTTTACGGATGTAAAGCATATCGTGGGGTTACAAGTGAAACACACTAAGTCAAAACACATGATTTTGAGAAAACGCTGATGAAATATTTTTTATTTTAACTTCTTTGGAATTGACATAATTAAATCAAATTAAATTATAGTAATGGTATTTTTTGGTTATTACGAACCATTCTTGACTCTGGCATGCTTATTTTATATTATTATCCCCATCATGATAATGGTAAGGCATTAGTAATTATTATTATTTATACGACTTAGTGTGTTTCACTAGTATAGCATTGCATAATAAAGATATGACTTAGTGGGTTTCACCAGTAGAAACAGCTCATTTTTGTGTGTAAGATAAACTAAAAATCTGAAAATTAATAATTTTGACTTAGTGTGTTTCACTTGTAACCCCACGATATAAAACAACGTTGAAAAGCACAAATGTGCAGGAATGTTGCAGACACGTGTTACAAGGAACGTCGAAACATGTGTCTGCAGCATTCCTGCTCATTTGTGCTTTTCAACGTTGTTTTATATGTTTTTTTAATGCATAAAGGTCTATCTTATGCATTAAAGGTCTTTTAATGCATCTATCTTTCTCATTTTACGGATGATTCTCAGTTGGACATTATTTGCTGAATAGTTACAGTCATCGACATCAGTTTGTCATCGATTTATTGTATCACTCTTTCAGTTTCGTGACCCGACTTCAGTGGATAGATTTTCATGATGCAGAAAATCGACAACGTCCATGTCGTATGATTATTCGGCATGTAAGAGATCCTTCGAGTATTTGTTTGGCTTATACTATCTCTTGGCAAAATTTAACTTCTAGTGCAGTTTCGCATCGAATAGAGCCCAGCTGCCTCCATCTAGTGGGGAAACTGGACGTCAAAATACTCGTGGCAATGGTATTCCACCGGTGGTGGTATTACATGAAAGAGTGGAGGCCGGTCATGGGCAATGTACTAGGTCTGCAAATGGCAAGAAGCTAAACGCAACCCCATTTGAAACAAACACAAACTCTTTCAGTTTCGTGAGATATTCTGTATTAGAGGGTCAGCTTGTATGTATTCGCATTTTGAATGGTTTATGAAAAATAAGGGTAACCTTTTAAATGTAATTATACTGAGAAATCATACGTCGTGCAGTTCAAGTCTCTATTGGTATTGTACGCCTACAACGAAGGGATACAACTGAAATATTTGGTAAACGGTACTAACTATTTTTTAAAATCTAAATTTAATGCTGTTTTTTTTTTTTCCATTCACAAAACTTGCACCTTGTTAGCTTGCGTAATCAGATATGCAACGCTTGCGTAATTAATTGCACGGTGGCGTAAAAACGATATAATCGGCAATGCCAGATAACTAAAATTTCATAATTTGGAAGAATTTTTTCGAACTTTAAGTACACATTACTAATTAAGACAAGAGAAAAGAAAAACAGTAAACACCACATTATAATTTTTACGTGTACTGTGCTACGCTACGTGTTGAGTGACTAAATCGCTTGAAACTACAGGGTGCGGCAGCGAAACTTGTTGATTTTAATTCGATGCTAATTAGAAAGGAATGATCAGAAAGGAGTGGGGAGAGTCTCGTTTTAAAGAAGAGGTCCTGAAGTTTTGTTAGCTTACAATTTTGTTGTCACCATGCGTTGGACAGAGGAGTAACGAGCGTTCGCCACCTAGGCTTACTTTTCAAATAATCTTTCGGTGGTCACCCCTCAACGTGCCTTCCGAACTCGGTTCAAAATTCATTCCGGGGGTCCCATTCCTGGCCGGGAATCGACTATTTTGTAGGTGAAAGCATTCAGGGGAAGTGAGAGTGTAGCAAACGAAGACCCAGGACGTCAACGGATTTCCAGAACTCCAGAAAACGTTGAGAAAGTGAGGGAGTCGCTTTTGCGCTCTCCCAGGCGTTAGGCGCGTAAACATGCTGCTACTCTGGGGATTTTTGATTGTACACTGAGACGAATTCTTCACAACGAACTTCTATTTCCTCCCTACTTCCTTGCTGTGGTTCAACACTTGAGTGATAACGTCTCCTTGAGAGGTAACGCACCGTGGCCGGCGAGCTCCCCCGATTTGACACCCTGCGACTATTTTTATGGAGGTATCTCAAATCGATCGCTTACAACGACAAGCCCCAGACCCTGTAACATCTAGATCGCTATTGCCAATATCCCAGTCTCTATGCTCGAAACAGTGGAACAAAACTTCAAATCTAGGGTATATTAGGGCATCATTAATAGGGGCTGCCATATGCCCGATGTAATTTTTAAATCCAGTTAAAATAAAAATTCAGAATAAGTTCAATATCTTCTAAAAAGAAATAAACTGATACATGAAGTACTTTTTCTTTGATTGACTTTTCATATCAGCAAGTTTCTCCGCCGCACGCTGTATTATTGTGTAAATCTTTGATTTTCTAGAATGTTGTTGGTTTTCTTAATTTATTTTTATTTGTGTCACGCACGAGGTGCGATATGTTTCAGCCATTGAAACAGTCTGCACTTCAGTGTTGAAAAAAACTGATAAACTGTTTACTACAGCGATAGCCAACTCATGAACCCCTTTTGAGTCGATTGCGATAATATTTTGAATCTTGCTTTTTGCCTATTATTGGGCATTAGTTTCTGGAAAGAAATTAGGTTTAACGTCTGAATCAAAAGTAGTGTGAAAAATGTTCAAACTCTTTTTTGTCATTATTTCAGAAATTTTAAAACAAGCATTATTCTTGCAACTGAAAATATTTTTATGTTGATTAACATTTAATTTTATCAATTTAAATCATTTAAAAATCGCTTAAATAATTATTATTTATTAATTCTTAAAGTCTTTTTTAATAAAATGTAAACTATAATTTGAACTTGGCAGTCTCAATATAACCATGTGTGCAACGCATTTGTTTAAGTATATAATGTATGCTTCACGCCCCTGCCGTCTATATTTATCTTCTATTCACACTAAACACGGAAAATAAATCTGCAGTCAATTTAGGTTGCCGATCGCTGGTCTACTATGTAACAGTGAAAAGATATATATTATGGTTTGATTGGATATGCCAGATAAGCAAACGTTTGAGAAATGACATCAACAATAAGTAGAAATTTCACCCAAACTCCATTTGTTTCTTCAATTTCACCCTTATCTGCCCTTTGTAGTTAAGCCTTTTTTCCATTAGGCATTATTCCCCTAAGATTACTTGTCTTCCATCGATCATGTGAGTATGAGAAAAGATGGATTAAACCTACGGATAAAGGAAGGTGGCCTAAGACTTTCATCTTATTGTATTGAGCGCAAGTGTGAAAATGTTCTCGAGTAATCTGCTGCGAGTACACCAAGATGATGTCATTTCATTAGAGTTCATCATAATAAATTATCTCTTGTTCAATTGATGTAGACTCAACTAGGTTATTTTCTCATGATGGGTTAGGTCTAGAAATAATTTCTCTGTATGAAGTAAATAAAGAAGATGTACTAAACTGCCGATTATCCGCGGTTCTTTCGCACTTTTATTTTATTTTATTATTATTTCTCTTACGATAATGATTTACGGAATTAATAAGAGTGCAAGTGCGGTATTAGTCATTTTTAGCTTATAAAGTAATTTTTTTAGTTACTACAAGTGGGGTTATCCTTTCTTTTCTTCTTCTTCTTCTTCTTCTTCAAAAAAAAAAAAAAAAAAATATATATATATATATATATATATATATATATATATATATATATATATATATATATATATATATATATATATATATATATATATATATATATATATATATATGTTATCTCCCTGTTTCCAATCTTCAAGCCTTTCGGCTCAAAATAAGCTTAGGGGAGATCTTATTGGCTGCTAATGCATTGCGATAATTTTAGATTTAAAATATTATCCACGATTGTTCAGATTTTGGTCAGTTATCTGAATTGTAACACTTGTCAAAGAGAGTTTTATAAATCTAAAACAGCTCAATGAAACTTCTTTGTCAATAGGATTGCGGTCAATAGGCTGCGGAGAGAGAGAGATAGTTAACCCATTTATACCCAAGTTTATTAATATTTTTAAAAAATTTTTATCTGCTTAAAACTCTTACTTGAAATGGTTTACATGCATTTTAGGCTCAAAATAGTTCGCCGTTGCAATATTTATTAAGTTATTTAACGTCCTGTTCATGGGATATTTTGCAGATATTTGAGCAAAATACGACTTTACTTGACTTTACTTTTGCAAAATAACATTACAAAAGACATCTGTGATCAATTTTAAGCAAGTCATTTTAAAATAGTTCAATTTTATGAAAAATAGGTTTGCAAAAAAAACTTACTTTCTTTGGCTACCCATGCTGGATCGTTGCTTGACTGATTTGTCTGTGAAAATAGCTGTCAATAAATAAACTCTGATGTCCAACTCTATGTGGTTTTCTGAAGAGGAAGGACTATTTAACTTGTGAAAAACAGCTCTAGTAAAATGATATACCCATTACAGGTTTTTGTATGCAGTAACTAACAAGCGTCCCGTTTTTAGGCTACTGGGCATAAATGGGTTAATAGAGACGAAATTCGAACGATTCTGAGTTCTTCCAGCAGGAAACAGCTGTGAGGTGGTTTGATAATTACAAGGTCGACTGAGAGCCCCATGGAAGGTCATGGGATGTCAATATAATTAAACATAAAATAAATAGACTTTTTCCTTTAGAAAAGTACCAAGATTCATTTTATCTAAAAAAAGGGGGTAAGACTTGCTTATCTTTTGTATCATAGAAATTATTTTGCAAGTGTAATGGAACCCCTTTAAAACGGTCACCCCCTCTAAACGGCCAATTTTCTCGAGTGGCAGCGTAGAGAGGTTTTGCTGTGCTACTTTTTTGCTCTTGGACGAGAGGTTGCAACGGATACCTGCTACGTAAAAAATATAACTGTTTTTTCAGTTTACAGACTACGTTTCGATTCTCCGAATCCAGAAAAATTAAACAAAAAATGCTGCTTTTTAAATCGGCTTATAGGGCAGCATTAGATTATAGAAAATGTACTTAAATATGATTGCAATAAACTGAAATTAGTAAATATAATAAGAGCGATTAAACCTGGCACTCTTAAAAGGTATAATTTAAAAATACACGACCCAAAGAACCAAGTCCACCTTCCCCAGATTTTTACCCGCCTTCCTTAAAAACAAAATGTTATAAGTATTAGATATATGCTATGTAATGATTTCATTTAATACGTTTGGATAAAAATACACTCGGTATAAATTTTACACTTTAATAAATATAAAGTGCTGTGATAAAGACGTGCTTAGAACCGATACAGAGTTTTTTTCTTTCAGTCTAAAGCAACGATTTCATACTTCTTTACAATCAGTCTCCGTAAGACAAAGCCAAAATATCCATTTCTAAGATACAAGAACGTGAATAACGAAATACAGAAAAAAGGAAATTCCTGATCTACAATAAACAAAAATCTAATGACTCAGACTCAATGATATAAATCTTCTATTCATTAACAAAATAAACAAGAATTCATTTTGTTTCCGGTTTTAAAAGAAAAAGCAAAATTTTCCGACATCAAAGTATTCTTAAAGTATTTTTTCGACTACGTCCTAATGTATTACCAGTCGCGCAAAAAGCTTTTTGAAAGCACAAAATGTGGTCCGAAACAAAGCTAATAGAAATCTTTCAGCAGTTAAATGCATGTTCATCAATCTATTTCTTTAAAATGAATTTCTGTTTTGTTAAAAGTTGCATAGACTGCAATTTGTACACATAAAATGAACTTTGTTCGTTTCTTTCAAAGTATGCTATATAGGGAAAACTATCGAGGATTTTTGCTAAAATTCCTTTGTGTGCAATGGAAACAGTAAAGCAATAAAAATAATGACTTTAAAAATGATAATCTAGTAATCATTTTTATTTTTATAAAAGCTGTTATATTTCTGGATAAGTTGTTGTGGGAATATTTTAACTACTGTTTCAGTTACTGATTTTAAAAAAACTGAAAATTTGATAATGACAAGAATATTTACTTTTTGCCCGAGAGTGTAAAATTTCTCACCACAGATTTTTATAAAATTTAGTAGAGGTGTGTTGTTATTATAGCCTTTGGAGGAAAAAAATGCCGATACATGTGTACTCATTGTTTTTGAAGACAGAGCAGAAAAAAATCACAAAATTTGAACTGAAAACATACAGAGGAGATTTCAAATAGGGAAGCTTTTCTAAATGATCTAAAAACTTGTAATGAGATGCATTTTACTGGAGTTGTGTTCGTTTTTTCAAAGATGATCAAAAGTGCTATCATCTTTAAAAAAAACAACACAAAACCACACTTCAGCTATTGTTTACAAAAAAAAAAAAAATCTCACAATTTAAAAACTGAACTTCACAAACTTCATTGAGCATATTATATGAATAAATACAATTGAAGGGGCGAGTGGATAAAGGTGATATGTGACAATTTTTTAAACTTACTTTTTACCATGAATGAACGTGATAAATCCATCAGTATCATGTCCCCTTAGTAACAGAAATGTTTGGTAACTAAGAATATGACCCCGTTTTACCCGTTGAGAAAAATCCATCAAAAAAAAAAAAATAACACAACATTTTTTTTGAAAGCTTTTTCTAGAAATTAAAAAAATTGTCGCATATCACCTTTGTCCACTTGCCCCTTCAATTCTTGCTTTTGTTTCTAGGCTTTTCCTGTAGCGGGGAATTAAGACATTTTTATGCGATTAATTCACGCAGCTAGTAATACATAAAGTGGACGATTGGATTTGTTTTTGTATATCGTCGGCACCATGCTAAAATTACGAATGTGAAAACTGGCACTTTTCAGGAGAGCCAAAACACTGAATATAATTTTTCCCACCTGATGTGTTTGGTTATTTTAAATTTTTACAGATATCTTTAAGTGTAAAACTATCGTTAGAAGGTATCATTTTAATTTTAAATATTTGTAAAATTCGAACTTGAAAAAAGCGATCTTTCACTTTCGCTATTTTAGCATGGTGCCGACGATATGTTTTTAAAACAAATCTGCAACTAGCGTTGTATCTTCGAAAAATTCTTTGGTTCCGAGATTGTTTAATTTGAGAGACAGATTTGAGCAAATCTTTCCTTTTCTACACGAAGACATCTTCGAAGTCTGTCTCACAATAAAGAAACTTGATATATTCGTTTCTAAAATTAAACAACTCGAAATGTTCTGCGCCAAAATGTTCTGCTTTGATAGCTTGAAATTCGTTTCAAGCTATCAAAGAGCTCGTGAAACAAAATTAACAAGAAAAATGAAGAAAAGGGTAAGTTGAAGGCTACAGCTTACTTTAAAAATAAATGAAAAAAAATCGATTGTAAGCAACCAAAGTGTGTTCTTATATTACGCTTGATAGAGCGGAAACACTGTCCGCAAATTGATTTGAAGATTTTTTAAAGCCCACATCCTTTAAAAAAAACATTATTTCATGAAGTATGAAAGCTCCAGCTGAGATCCGAATCTCAAGTTTATAATGGCACACTTTACTTCCAACCGAAATTTTTCAAAAATCAAAATTCCTTTGCTTTTATCAGAGCAATTTAATTCTCATTTGCCAGTGGAAATATTGAAAAAAATAAGTTCTGGAGTAGCATCAACTTTAGCTTAAGCAAAAAAAATCGATAAAAGATTACCTTGGAATAAACAATACCACAATATTAACTCAAACACATAAATCCTTGCAATTCGAGTGAGTGCATTAATGCACCTGCATTTATCTTATTTGCTCAAATCTCCCGTTTTCTTATCCCTTCATTATGTGTTTTACGTGACTAAGCTAGCACATACGTAACTAAAGGACGCTGAGGAGCGATTCGATATCATTCCATTAGTTTGTGGTTTGTTTGAACTTTCCTGGGCTGTTCTTCTTAAAGTGCTAGCAATATCTCAAAGTTTTCTCTTAGCAGTCTATCATTAAGTGGCGTCTCATGTTAGTGTATGGTATTATTATTATTATTTGAAATACTTCTCTTTTATGACATTTTTAGGGAAATATTTTTGTAAATGTTTGTGAAAGTATTATTTGGATTGGAATAAAAACTTTTTGCTTGAAAAAGTTTAAAGCTTTTATTTGATAATACTCTTATTAGAAATGAAAACGAGGTTTTCGGCAATTAGAATAGAATGCACGCTTTTATAGAATAGAAGGGAGAAGTCAAAGGGTGCAAACATAACGAAATTTTATCGCAAAACCACAAAACCAGTCCCACTTATATGTAAATAACTTGATTTCTCAAAACGGAGGGGGGGGGGTGACCCCCTTCTAAATGACGGGCCTCTGGAATTGTTTTTTCGGAGAAAAATCACCTCAGTGGCGTGAATAATAGGGCAGAGCGAATTTTTTTTTAAATAATTAATTTCGGTCGGTGTAGGATAGTTGCTCTATCAAATCAACACCCTGAATATAAAATATCTTATAAAAATTTTGATATTTAGTACTGCCCCAGCATCGTTATGCATTTTACAAAATCATAGAAATTGCCATTTTTCAGAAAATTTTTTTCAAACTTATTTTTCAATAATCATTTTTGGCTGGTGTGGAAAAGTTGTTCTTTGAAATAAATATCCTGAATGTAAAATATCTTAATATTTGCTGCTGTCACAATAATGTTAAACATGTGCATCAATAAAATAAGGTTATTTAAGAAGTTGTACATAATATTCAAATTTAAATGCTTTCTTCAAACTCAGAATATTTCATATTTCTCAAAAACTGCTAACATATTTCTATATGCATAAAGTAATTAAAAATAAATCTCATTATGTGTGTAAACTTCAACTGCTCATCCTGCAAAAGAGAGAGCGAGCGAGAGAGAGATAGAATTGTGTAAGTCGTGTAAGCGCTTTTCCCGAAGTTCGAGTTTTCCCCCTTTTTTATTAGGAGTTAAGACCAAAAATGGCATAAAAATTCTCTGTCTATGCGAAAGAATTACCGTAGTTTCCACTTCAGTCTTATAAAGAAAGCCCATAAAAAATACTATGACGAACCTTGCTCAATGCTCATCGTATCTGAAATTGAGCATGTAAATTAATTACAACGGAAGTTTGAGTTATTAAAATTTATTAGAATTGGTTTCTAAAACTTAGTTCGATTTTTTTTTTCATTTTCTGCTCGAATGTACTTTTATAAACATGAAAACATAATCGAAAAAAAGTAAAAATAAACAAATAAAAAAAATTAAAGAAATTACAGAATAAATACACTCAGGCACATTGAAAATAGCGACCCAAGAAGAAATCGTCGGATTGATCAGCGACTGCGTCTACAGTGTTGCCAAGCCAGATCAATGTGGAATGTCACAGATTGGCAAAAAGTTGTGTTTAGCGATGAGTCTCGGTTTGTTTTAGGGACTGATGATAACCATGTAGGGGTGTGGAGGCGTCCAGGTGAGCGGTACAATTCCTCCCACACTGTTCTACGTCCCACTGCCCGCACAGCTGGTGTAATGGTCTGGGGGGCCATATCCTATGATTGCCGGTCCAATCTAATTGTGATGCGTGGAAACTTAACCGGCCAACGTTACGTTGATGATATTTTTCGACCCCATATAGGACCTTTCCTAAATGGTCTCCCAGGGGCAATTTTCCAACAAGATAATGCTCGTCCGCATACAGCAAGAGTTGCTCAAGACTTCCTACGTCATTTTCAGACTCTTCCATGGCCGGCCCGCTCCCCCGACTTATCCCCTATGGAGCATGTGTGGGATCAGCTAAAACGTCAGATGTCATCGTGTCACTATGTGCGTGATTTGGAGTTGGCTGTTACAAATTTGTGGGCCCATCTGCCTCAGGACAACATCAGGCGTCTAATCAACTCAATGCCGGACCGTGTGGCGGCATGTATTGCAGCTAGAGGTGGTCCAACGCGCTATTGAAGTTGCTCTGTATTTGTGTCCTTGCACACCCTGTTTTCGTTCAATTGTCTCGATTTTGAGATCAAGTGAATCTCTCATTTGTATCCTTATGTGTATTAAATTTCATTTCAATCCGATGCTTTCTTCTTGGGTCGCTATTTTCAATGTGCCTGAGTGTAAATAAAAAATGATTTGAAAGATTTCCCCAGTTGCTTTTGTTACTTTGTTGCAGTGGGGTCATATGTTGACAATAAATATACTGAATAAGAGTTGTTGTAATGCTTACTATAAACATTCCAAAATTCAGTTTATTGATCAAAGAAAGGTTGATGTAAGTGTAAAAGCTACTAAATGTTAAATGTCCGAAAAAGGCATTTTAAGAACTACAAATTCTTCTCTTGGTAATTTTACCGTTAAATGAACGTCATTTGGCATCTTCGTCAAATTAGCGTCAGTCATGATTTTCCCCAAATGATAACACTAAATTATGCTGATATGTTACTTTTTAATCGAAGCTTTTCGTGCGAAGTGCTCACTAAAAGAGTTCTTCTTTTTCTTTTTGAAAGCAAGAGTAAATTCGATTAACATAAAGCACTTTTTGTTAGCGACATTAACAGAAAATGATTTGCCTACAACACACTTCAATTTTCATTAATTTTGATGCTACGGATTGTGGAAAATATTATCATTTCTATGGTCTGAGAGTAAAAAATAGTAAACTATGGGTAGGGTAGACAGAGCAGTGAAAGAACCCTTCCAGTGAATTAACACCTCGTATTTTTTATGAAAAAAATGAGGTTTTGTAACATTTTTCTTAGATGAATCAGCAGAAGTAACTTCTTACTACACATTTACAGAAAGAATAGGACTAGAAAATGCTGTTTATGTCCACTGATAGGGCTGCTCATTCACAGGGTTTGTGCACTTTTTTTTCATTTCAACCCCTATAAAACCCGATGCAGAACCTTAAAAGTTCTTGTATTTTTTTTTTAACTATCATGTGGCAAATGCTACAATTTTTTTGACGATATGAATTTTTGAAATTGAAAATTCACGTAAATGTTCATTCGCTGGCGGTCTACCGTATTTTTAAATAAATTTATTTGTTACTTTGCTTGGAACTGACAAGGATTTCACACCTGAGCATAGCTGGGAGCAAGTTACTCCCCTGCAAATGAATAATATTAAGTTACTTTTAAGTTACATAAATCTTTTGCTTGAAAAAACATTGGCCCACATTCCTCCCCAGTCTAAAGACATTTCTGAAAAACAGTAAGATAACATAAAAATGAATGCTTTAGAAACGTCTTTTTTATGGCCAAATTGCTTCTCTGGATTACATATTCAAGGTGAAGAAGTAAACGAAAACGTGAAATGACTTAAAATATTCCGGTACGTTTTTAGAAACTGAATCATGATCAAGTAAAAAGTAAAGCAGCTGTTACCAAAGGTATCGCAAGAATATATTTGCCTACTTTTCTTTTGGAGCGTCGCATGTTAAATACTATTACGTGCCTCTTTTGATAAAATAGTTTAAATATTTTTGTGGTAAAATCGAAAAAAAAGTCTCTGCTATATGAGAAAAATTTGTCATTTTACCATTAACTGATGATTTGTAAGTGAGCCTTTTATTTCAAAAACCAGTAAGTGATAAGCTCTTAAAGTTTGAAAAAGCATTTGTTGTTGTTGTTGTCTTGTGCCAGCTAAGCTAGTAATTTAGGGTGCTCTGTTTCACCTTTTCATCTGCATCGTCATTTGGTGCAATGTCCGATTTCTATAGTACACACATTTTACAGGGTGTTCCGTAACAAATTGTACAAACTTTGAGGGGAGTTAGAGGGGATGATAACAAGCAAGAATCACCTAGGAACATATGTTCGGAAACGTATAGTTGACGAGCTACATATTCACAAAGTTGTCAAATTGTGTCAGAATGGTTCGTTATTACGACGGTTGGTTATTATCATTTGGGTGTATTTTTTTGGGCAACAGGCAGCAACAGTTCAACAACCGCTTTAACCTTTTTTAAATATTTAATATTATACAAAACCTTTGTTGGATATTAAATTAGTGACTACAGGTTTTGTGTGTTTGTAGTACTTGAGCATCGCTTTTGCACCCTATGTTCTCATGCGCTTTTCTTCAAATTATCGTCCCCTCTAACAACCCTTAAACTTTGTCCCAATATTTAAGGGATACCTTAGAGTGGTAGGGGGCAAGGGGAAGTAAGGGTTTAAGGGGTGGTAGGGGACATCACAAGCAATCAAAATTGCAGAACAATCCGTAGTCAGGAATGCCTTCATTAGACGCTAGGCGGCGTTGTTCCCAGAAGCACACATGCTCTCTCTCAGTAGTCATTTTAGCTGCAAGCTCTCACAGAGAAGTATGGAGCGTTTCACGGATGCAGAGCTTGCAGATATGCACCTTATTTATGGTTTGGCAAACGGAAATGGAAGAGCGACTCAGAGGCTGTATCGGGAAAGGTATTTGCAGAGAGAAACACCGGACCATCGAATGTTCAATAATTTGCATCACAACTTGTGTCAATATGGGTCCCTACAAAATCCTAGATATGGTCACGGTAGGCCACTACATAGTCATAGTCTAAGAATGGAAGAACATGTATTGCGTACCGTTAGAAGAAATTCGAGTACCAGCGTACGAGTCGTAGCTACTGCTGTTGGAGGATCTACGACGTCTGTTCATTGTGCTTTACGACGTGCACGCTTACATCCATATCATCTACAACGCATACAGTTACTACTCCCCGCAGATTATCTTTTTCGTGAACGTTTTGCACACTGGTATCTCAATCAATGTAGCCAAGATGTAAATTTCTCATCCTGCGTTTTAATGACGGATGAAGCATACATTACGCGAGATGGGATGTTCAACTCCCACAATGCTCATTTGTGGGCTGGTGAGAATCCTCATCGCGTAAGATTACAGACTGCTCAACATCGTTTTTTAGTAAATGTTTGGGCTGGGTTGGTTGGTGAAATCTTAATTGGACCTTATTTGTTGCCATCTCCACTGAGATCTTAACAATATCTCATCTTTCTGCAAGAGGTTCTACCAACATTACTTAACTCTGTGCCACAACATATCAGACGCCATATGTGGTTTCAACATGATGTGGCACCTACCCATTATGGAACACATGCTCGGGAACATCTGCATAATGCGTTTAGTCACCGATGGATTGGTTGTGGTGGACCAGTTCCTTGGCCACCACGCTCTCCTGATTTTGACAGTCTCGATTTCTTTCTTTAGGGTGCTTTGAAAAGTGCTGTGTACGCAACTCCTGTGGATTCAGAAATGAATCTAGTTGCAAGAATCGCCTGTGCTGCTGCAGATATCCAAAAAAATCCGGGTGTATTTAAGACAGTTCGCCAGTCTATGGTCCGACGGTGTAACGCATGTATCGCTAACATTGGTGGAAACTTTGAACATAATTTATGACATTTTCTAACATTATTTACATTAAACGTGTAACGTCTTTGACCAATAAACATTTTGGATGATCCCAATCTTGTGTCTCATTGAATAATATTAATTTTTAAGAAAGGTTCAAGCGGTTGTTAAAATTTTGCTGCCTGTTGCTCAAAAAAAAAAAAAAAAAAATGCATCGAAATGATAATAAAAACAGTCGTAATAACGAGCCATTCTGACACAATTCGACAACTTTCTGAATATATAGCTCGTCAACTATGCGTTTCCGAACCTATGTTCCTAGGTGATTCTTGCTTGTTATCATCCCCTCTAACTCCCCTCAAATTTTGTACAAGTTGTTACGGAACACCCTGTATAAGGATTGGAATAGTCAAGCTTCTCCCACTTAAACTTGGCCAGTACCACGTGGGTAATCCTGGAGAGGTGCGGACACGCGTTATCATGGAGTAGAACCACACTCTTCGGTAGCACCTCCGGTCTATTGTTCTTGTTGAATCTGCGTAGGTTTTGGAGTATCTGGAGTTAATGGTTCCTTTACTTGACTGACACCTTCCGCTGTCAGAAATCAGATAATGTATCTCTGCTCCTCTATGATAGAATTTTGCAATCTTAACGCCATCCTGTCCTCCCACGCATTACCGCGTCAACTAGACTGCGCTCGTTTTAACAGCCTCTAATCTCTTCGCCCCATGCGAGCTTCTGCGCATACTCCTTTCCCCGATGGATACTCCAATCGTATCCCTGGATGTCTCGCTACGTTCTCATGTAGCGGCACGCACAAATTGTTAACGGTGACGTTGTAGCGACCTTTGGTTTCTTTTCATTTGAACACTCCTTATATTTTGCAACCGATAAACATAAAATTTGCATTATTGGTGCAATAAAAAACTAATGTTTCAGAGGATGACGTCTCTTCCCATAACTACAGCACTAACAATAGGTTGTATAACAAAACTAGGCATCTAAAAACAGTGCAAAACGGATGATTCTTCTCAGGAAATATAACAACCAAAATCATTTCCTACAATAACTATAACTGATAAGCATTCTATAGTTCAAATGAATGTAAGACGTAAAAGATATGTTCCAAAACATCTTACACCATTTCAAAATGAGCGCCTGCCTTCATTTTCCCTGTAAAGCCAACGCAATGATGAGAAGAATGGGAGATTCATCAAAAGTGCAGCAGAATAAGAAAAAAACAAGTACATAGTTTTCTTCGTTCTAATTTCATCACCCCATAAGCTTGGAATTGAAAAGAGAGAGACAAGAAAATAGGGAGAGACCATAAAAGAAAATTGACTAACTTCGCTAAACACTAGAACACAAAAAGGAGAAATGAGAAAACGGGTGAAAAAAAAGAACACAGAAATAATTCAAGTGAAAATGATAAAAGACTGTTTTTAGAAACATGGTTACCTTAAGAATAAAATCACGAATCTTTTCTTCTTGCATCAACAAGCTTTGATTTCAGACCGAAACTAAATTTATAAAAGGAAACCCGTGGCATTATTATTATGGTGAAGCACTGAAAGTACTATTGATACATCTAAGAGTAAATACGCCTTTCTTCATGTTTATACTGCACATGAAATTATTTTTGTGTTAATTATTGTGATAACGTATTAATTTTCCAAATTTGTTTTATGCTTAACTTAAAAAATATGGGCAGCCACTTTGCAAACGGGTCAAACCCCAGGTTTCTCTTTTAATCTAAAAGTATTGCTATTACGAAAAAGGAACCATTAACGTCATTCCCCATTTCTTCTGCTGTATACATAGCTACTGAATAATATCTATCCCTTTCTAGACTATTTATTACAAGCAGTAAGCTGATGCTACTTAAAACCAATAGGGAAAATTTTGCTGCATTTTCCCTTAATTATTAGAATTCTGGAAAACAGAAACCCTTTTGATGCAATATATAACCTCTTATAACCAATTTTAATCACAATGTTATGTAAAATCCTTATTGACTTAATCTTACTTAATCTTGCAATAGAAAATGGAAGCTACAAAATGTATGTGCTTAAGCAATTTTTCAATACACTATGAAAATTTGGGGAACGTTCTTAGAAAACTACGGGCAATTTGTGTGCCTAATTTCTGTCAGCAATATATCTGAAAAAACAGGAAAGTTTCTCACTATAAGTCTCTCCTGACCTAACTTTACTAAAGGTATCATGACACTATTAGCACTTGATTAACTTGGAGCTTTTAGAGGACAGGCTGATCTATCCGACATTTTGGCTCCAAGACAGCTTTGGATCTAGCCTCGTTTCAATTATTTCGAAACACGTTAATATTGTTCCTGGTAGCTCTAGCGCCGAAAAAGTGATGATAAGGTGAATAACATGCCAAATTAGGTAAATCTAGAAAGATGTATAATTTCTCAAATTTAAAAACAGTTTATTGGGAAATGTTTCCTGCAATTAAACCCTTTTTCACACAGCACTTCTTTCAAGCCTGAGTTTCAAAAATGTTTTCTTCAAATAGACAAAAATAGTCAAGCACCCATCAGACAACGCATCTGAAACTTAGCTACCATTTTTCTTCAATGCGACTTGAGTACAAATTCCAATGGTTTCACGATTTCTCTTTGGGAATCATAAGTGACGGATAAGTCGAGCGTTCTCGTGTAGGGGGCCTTCGATACACTAAACGGAATTCATAATTGACCCGGCAACTGTTCTGGATTACCCTCATTTCCCTAAAGCTCCTGTAAGAGGGGAGCTGACTTATCCGACATTTTGGTTCCAAAACGATGGGCATGGAACCACTGGTATCTGTACTCAAGTCGCATTGAAGAAAAGTGGAAACTAAGCTTGAATTGTAGCTGCATAGATGATATTTAACTACACTGGCGGAAAAAAAATCCCAACACCAAGAAAAAAATTACTGTAGAGTAATGAAATTTGGGTAATGCAATTGTCTAGTTAACATGTTTAATTGATTAAATGTACAAGATCACTGGCTAATTTAAGCTCAAGAAAATGCTGTGCAAATGTGAAATTATGTTACTTTAATAGAGGATGTAACCTCCAGAATTTTGAAGGCAAGCCTGCAAACTTGCATGCATTATGTCATACAGGTACCGAATGTCACTTTGTGGTATAGAGTGCCATGCTTGTTGCACTTATTGTGTCAATACTAGGACCGTCATTGCTGACTGTGGATGATGCTCGAGGTGCCGTCCAATGATATCCCATACGTTATCAATTGGAGACAGACCTGGTGATTTTGCAGGTCATGGTAACATGTATACACTCTGTAGAGCCGATTGTGTTACAGCAGCGGTGTGAGGACGAGCGTTATCCGGTTGGAAAACTCCCCCTTTAATGCTACTTATGAAGGGCTCTACTACTGGTTAAATTACCAAACTGACGACAAATTTTCAGTCAGTGAGCTTGGGATAACCACAAGAGTGCCCCTGCTGTCGTAGGAAATTGCTCCAGAGACCATGACTCCAGGTGTGGGTCCCGTGTGTCTAGGCCATAGACCGCTTGGATGCAGGCGGTCCCCTGGCCTCCTTCTGACCAATATACAGCCACCACTGCCACTAAGGTAGAATTTGTTTTCATCAAAAATTACAACAGATCTCCACTCCGACCTCCAGTGACCTTTGTCTTGGCACCACTGCCGTCGGAAACGGTCAATGGAATACCGGCTACAGGCTGCCTGGCTCGGAGCTGTCCTTGAAGTAAACAGTTTTTTTACCGTTCCTTGGGTCACGACGGTACCAACTGCAGCTCGAATGTCAGCCGCAGATGCAGTACGATGCGCCATAGCCGTACGCAAGATTCGGCGATCTTCCTTCTTAGTCGTGCCACGTGGCAGCTCGGAACTCGATCTTCTTGAGATAGTACCATCCCTTGACCATAGCTTCCAATAATCATGCATGATGGAAACATTCCCCTTCAAGTCTTTCTGCAATATCGCGAAATGAAAATCCACCTTCTCGTAGCCAAATTGTACGACCTCGTTCAAACTTGGTGAGCTGTTGATAATGGCTTCTTCGTCTTCTTAAAGGCATTTCTGGCTAACACGAACACAATTCGTCAAGTTTCACAGAAAAATAATACTCAAGAGCTTCACAACACGCTTTTACAACAGGCCTCATTTGCATGTTCTGAGTGACGCCAGCTGCGCCACACTTATGCGCGGAGCGCGAAATTTAAATCGATGTCATCTTTCAGTTGTATAAACAAACCTACCAAATGTCGTTTATCTAGCACAAGTCTTTCTTGGTGTTGGGATTTTATTTTCCGCCAGTGTATTTTTGTCTATATGACAAAAACATTTCATAAACTCAGGCTTAAAACAAGTGCAATATGAAAATAGACCCAATTTCACGAAACATTTCCCAATAAACTGTTTTTAAATTCGAGAAATGTTATCTTTTTAATTTTACCTAATATGGTGCTTTATCCAACTAATCCTAAGTTATTTTATGCCAGAGCAACCAGGTATAATAGTAATGTGTTTCAAATACCTGTAACAAGGCTGGATCCAAGAATGTCTTGGAACCAAAATGTCGGATAAGTCAGCCTGTCCTCTAAACGGGGGCGTGCTTAGAGTTTTAGCGGCCCTGTGCGAAATTTGTTTTAGTAGTCAAGAAATAAACATTTTTTTATTTATTTATTTCCCCTCCCCCATAAAGCATAATACATTTAAATTATTACATACCGCAACGTGCACCAATCCCAACACATAAAAACCGGAAATTATTTTGACATTTTACAATAAAATTGCTATATTATGTGAATTAAAAATAAAAAGGAAGAAAAGACACAGACACAACCAAAATTTACCAGCAACAAACATTTATTTTAAAAAAAGAAAAATCTAGAGATTAATAAATAAATAAAATAAGCTATTTAATGAGGAATAATTTTTCTAGCTTTTTCAGCAGCAAATTCATCAATTAAGTTTGAAAAATCTAAAGAAATACAAAAATCATTTTCACTCGATATTAGTTCTAGAGCATTAGTCATAATAGACCTTAAATACGTTTTTTAATTTATTTTAGCTTTGAGAATGAAGGTTCTGCCGAAACAACTAGCTGAAATAGTTAGAAAATTCGTAAATCAATAACAAAATTTGGTAAAACATTTTGGAAACTTTTCAAACAAATATTTAAGTGGTTGAAATTAAAGTTTCTCTGGAATGAAATTTATAAAAACTTTTAACTCTGTGTATAATTCGGTTCCATTCACATTGTCTAATTCTAACGCTAAGTTATTGCAATTAGTTATTAAATCATGCTCTTCCAATGTTTTTAATGCTGGAGTATTTCAAAGAAATTCAAATTTCTTGTTGAAGTCTTTTTTTTTTTTTTTTTTTGAAAACGCTCCTAGGTGTACATAAAAGATTGACTCGTAAGAAAATTGTTAACACTCTTTCCACGAAGAGTGTTAACAGGAGAAGAAATTTCATTAGTATTCATTTCCAATGATAGAGAGCTAAATCTTTCGCTGCAATTTCAGAATTTTAAGACGGATGATACAAAGGAATGATGATCCCTTCCTTGAGGGTGCCCTACATCGACACTTTTACGATATTTAATCTTAAAATATGGAATTTTAAACAATCTTCGACTATGTTTTCGTCTCCTCTATCCGGAAATGTTTTGAAATTAAATACAAAAAAAAAGGGGGCGGGGGCAATTGCAGCTCGTCTTTGATGACATTTGGGACAGAAATGTTGTTCTGCACTCTTCCGTCTTCTCCGAAACATATTTTAAATTGTAATTCAAAAAAAAAAAAAAACCGCAATTTTTAGACGATCTCTGATGATGCCAGGAGGGCAGAAGTTGAGAGACACAAACCCGAAAGTTCTCTCCCCACAATTTTTCGGTATAGATAAAACAACAACAAAAAAAAAACGTAATATTTGATGACTTCGATGCCATTAGGAGAAGAGAGAATTCAAGTCAGGGAGGACAGAAGTTAGGGGACACAACCCGGAGAATTCTCTCCCCACAATTTTTCGGTACTGAAGTTTAGAAGCGAAATACAAAAACCGTAATTTTTGATGACTTCGATGATATTAAGAGAAGCTATGATTTAGGGGTTTAACTCCGGAAATGTTTCGGAATTAAAAGACTGAAATTTTGTAATGAAGAGATCGAAACCACGGTATGTAAGTAAACTGTAAGTAATGTTTAAAAAAATCTCCCCTCCCTTCAGAAATTTTTATATCCACTCTTGAGAATTTCAAAGTCAGTGAGTGTTTTTCATTTTTTTCTAAAAAAAAAAAATAAGCGTTTTCTCTATTAATTGAACAGCAGTCTTTAAGTTTATAGTAGAATTTTGCTTTGCTTTCCTAACGAAATTAATTTGAACAAGCAATTCGTACCATATACATAAAGAAGTGAGTAATTTGAAACTCAGTTTTGCATTTTGACCCCGTTGCAATTTCCGATATCTCAACTAATTTGTCATAAATATCCGCCAATTTGAAATCTTAATATCTTTCCTACTTTCTATTCGGCATTCCCATCTTGTGTTAGATAAAGGCTCAATAGTAACATTTTTAACGTACCGCTTTAAAATGTCCCATCGCTGAGTAGAAGTAGAAAATAAGATTTATATTTGCTGAATTATTCCAAAAGACAAGTTTGCCAATGGCAGAGAAACTAATTGAAGAATTGGCCACATCGCCAAAAGCGGTTTGTATTTTAGCTATTTTGAAAGTTTAAAAAAATAGTTTGAAGGAAAAAGTTTTTTTTTTCTCCACGTGCACACAAAAATATTTTTTCTTTTGTAATATTTTAGCGGCCCCAAAATTTCAAAATATTTTAGCGGCCCTGTGCCGTTGCACAGTTTGCCACCCCCTAAGCACGGCCTTGCCTCTAAAGTAGCGCTCCTTTAGAGGACAGGCTGACTTATCCGACATTTTGATTCCAAGACGTTCTTGGGTCCAGCCTTGTTACAGGTATTTGAAACACATTAATATTATATGCAATGAGTTACCGCCCATAAGCCAGGGCTGAGGCAGAACTGAAGCAAAAACTTCACGTTATCATTTGCTTCACATTAATATTATACCTGGTTGCTCTGAGCGTAAAATATCTTACGATTAGTTGGATAAAGAACCATATGAGGTAAATTTAAAAAGATAACTTATTTCTCGAATTTAAAAACAGTTTATTGGGAAATGTTTCATGAAATCAGGGACGTCATTTCAAGTTTTTCCAGGGGGGGGGGGGCAAAGGGTCCAAACACAATGCAATTTCATCGGAAAACATAAAAACTACGCCCACTTATATGCAAATACATTGATTTCTCAAAGTCAGGGTGGGTCAATTGACCCCCCCTGCCCCCCTAAATGACGGGCCTGCATGAAATTGGGTCTATTTTCATATTGCACTTGTTTTAAGCCTGAGTCTATGAAATGTTTTTGGCAAATAGACAAAAATAGTCAAATATCATCTATGCAGCTACAATCCCAGCTTAGCTTCCACTTTTCTTCAATGCGACTTGAGTACAGATATCAGTGGTTCCACGCCCACCGTTTTGGAACCAAAATGTCGGATGAGTCAGCTCCCCGCTTATAGGAGCCTTACTCTAAAGGAGCTCTACACTTCCCAATCCTTGATATGACGCAAAAACTTGATATGGACAGCATGAAGAAGAATATGTCTGATAAGCCTACAACTATTACTGTTCAATGAAGAAGGATCACAAATTAATCGAACAAAATTACGTTAAACAATCCGTCATTCGCTGATACCATTTTTTTAAACTGGTTTCTATTACACTAAAAAAAAAAATTAACAACTTTTCTGTTCCTCGATGTACTTAGGTGGTTCTTATAAATTTCAAGGTGCTGAAAAAGAATATGATAGGAAAAAAGTCTATCATCTTCTAATTTTAAGAAATTTCATTTTTACGTTTTAGATTATCTAGGTTATCCTACAGTAGTTATAAGTATATTACTGAGTCTATGAAATGTTTTTGTCATATAGACAAAAATAGTCAAGTAACATCTATGCAGCTACAATTCAAGCTTAGCTTCCTCTTTTCTCCAATGCGATTTGAGTACAGATACCAGTGGTTCCACGCCCACCGTTTCGGAACCAAAATGTCGGATAAGTCAGCTCTCCTCTTATAGGAGCCTTAGATGGACCTAAAACGTTGCTTTATGACTGTTGACTATTAATACCGAACCCATATCTACCTAAACCGCAGTTGGAAAGTGACTAATATTTAGTTAACCTTGTCCCTCTTACGCAATTGCAAGAAAGACGGACGAGAATTTTGAAAGAAATTTCGCGAAGAATGACAGAGCCAAAGGCAAAACACCATTTTAAAAAAGCTGTACACATCCTCACACTGGTAGCTATTAATGTTTCTCACAACAGTGGGAAGTGAATTTATTAAACTTGTAATTCTGAAGACTGTTCTCAAACATTCTGGATTTTCACAGGACACCGGTAAAAACCCATTAAATACTATTTTTTTTTAAATTAAAACTAAAACACATTAAATGTATAGTATGCTTCTTATTCCAGTAACAACTTATTAGTGTATAAGAAATTAAAAGTATGTGAATAAAACACATATGTGACTAACATCAAGACATTAAACTTAGAAATTTTCTCAATATTAAACATTTGTTAGGCAGCTGATTTAATTTGACATTATTTTGGTGTCGGAAAAAATACTTAGATTTTCTTGGGTTTTTTTCCTTAAAACTGTCCAACTACATAAAAGTTTAATTCTGATATACAAGTGATAAAAGCTTTTTGATAGCTTTCTTTCCTTTTCCACAATACTTATATTACCCGTAACCTGTTTGGACTAATTGCTGGATTTTATCAATTGCAATTTCGTTAAATAGAAACACGTACATTTTGAAACAAGCGTTTAGTGTATTTTTTTTCCTATTTTTTAAGGAACATTAAAAGCGGCCTTGGAAGGTAAAAATAAGTTACCAAGGTGTAGGATTGAATGATTCTGACAAGATCTAATGCCAATCAGTACAAACCGCTTTTGCAATAAGTAAGACCGTTTGCCAGCTTATAACGTAAACTCCTGAGCTGATATATTAATGAAATTTTACAAGTATGTATAAAAACTACTACATTACTCTTATTTAGCTCTTGTAAATAAAATGTTGCTTTAACCTAACATAAATCTCTATACAATTTGCACACAATATATTTTCTTGCAGAAATCGTAATGGTTAACAATTAATTTACATCTTTCATTAAGGAAAAAAAAGAAACGTTTTAGTTTGTTCTAAACTTTTTATACCATTAGTCTTTTTATTTTACAATTCATCAGCTGGCCACAATTTTCACCCCCTCCCCCGTTCCTAACACATTCTAAAACGAAACTACTGCTTAATCCTTCAAGTGTACTGACTTGACTTTTAGCGGAAAATGTTTCTGTCTTTTTGTCGGACGCTACTAGTAGAATTGAAATACATTAGCTACTCATCATATTCTAGGAGTCTCTGATTCTTTCTAGAACGTGACACGTTGGGGCTGACGTTGGTCTCGCTTGGCTGTATGATTTGAACATTAGTTTTTAACCCCTGATGCAACAAGAAAGGGGAAAGATAAGTCTGACATGTCTGTGTATCTGTCGATCTGTCTGTGGCATTATAGCTCCTAAATGGTTGGACCTATTTTGAAAAAAAAAATGTTTCGAAAGTAAAGTAATCGAGAGTGTTTTTAGCTTGGTCGCGTCTTCGGATGACATTAATTGACAAAGATGTTCATTAAAAAACTTAAAATCGTTTTTCGCAATTTTTGAAATGCTAAATTTAAAACAATATTACCAAAAGAAGGAGCGAAAAATCTGCATCTGATAAGATGTGTTTATTACGTCCATGTAAAATAGAACTCGAGTCATAAAGTTTCTTAGTAAATGCGGCTAAATCTTAAATTTACACGATTGGAAACATATGTCTTTGTTGGCCGACGAGGAAAGAAAACTCAACGATTTAAAATGTTTATACGTTACCAGTTTGTATTTGTTAACAATCAAAATACTTGTAATTGATTTTAGTATAGGAATTTCAATTTCCCTTATTTATTCTGCTTTTGCGACTAGCAAATTTTACAGCAATTATTATTTTTCCTTTTCCGTGTTCACCATATCCTCTAGAAAACAATTAAATATATTTAGACTTAAATGCTTTGTAACCAATGAATTTCGTTTTAATATGAGATCGGCAATCAGAATCAGGGGTTGTTTTAATCTTCAATTTAATCTTAGTACTTGTTATTCATATGAAGCTATAAGCCCCCTTCTCCATACTGCGGTAGCTGCACTTTTTTTCTCGTTTCCTGATTCTGTGCAACCAAGACTGCTCATCTACTGTACAGCTATGCCAAATATATAGATAAGTTTGTCTGCTATAGAGCTCTGTTTCTCTGTAGTTAATGTTTTGACCTTTTCTAATTAGCATTGTTAATAACTAAACATATTAACTGACGAGAAGATAAAAACTCTTGTTTAAGCAAGAATGCAAAGATAACTGATTTTCGAAGTTAAATAATAGATTCTCGGGAGGTATGTGAAGTAGGGATAAATATTCACAGGAAACAAGTATTTAAAATCTTTCTTGAAATTTACTTTATAAAAATAGCAGTCTAAGGTCTAGTATCACACTTTTAAATAATGACTGCGAACAGTTCAAGTGATTGATGTACTACTTGTGATAATTATGGATAAATATTATTTTTTTACGGAATCCAAATTAGTGCCTCAAAACAAGACATTAGCACTTTAGGTTTCATATATATACAGGGTGTTCCGTAACAAATTGTACAAACTTTGAGGGGAGTTAGAGGGGATGATAACAAGCAAGAATCACCTAGGAACATAGGTTCGGAAACGCATAGTTGACGAGCTACATATTCACAAAGTTGTCAAATTGTGTCAGAATGGCTCGTTATTACGACGGTTTTTTATTATCATTTCGATGCATTTTTTTGAGCAACAGGCAGCAAAATTTTAACAACCGCTTTAACCTTTCTTAAAAATTAATATTGTTCAATGAGACACAAGATTGGGATCATCCGAAATGTTTATTGGTCAAAGACATTACACGTTTAATGTAAATAATGTTAGAAAATGTCATAAATTATGTTCAAAGTTTCCACCATTGGTTAGCGATACATGCGTTACACCGTCGGACCATAGACTGGCGAACTCTCTCAAATACACACGGATTTTCTTGGATATCTGCAGCAGCACAGGCGATTCTTGCAACTAGATCCATTTCTGAATCCACAGGAGTTGCGTACACAGCACTTTTCAAAGCACCCCAAAGAAAGAAATCGAGACTGTTTAAATCAGGAGAGCGTGGTGGCCAGGGAACTGGTCCACCACGACCAATCCATCGGTGACCAAACACACGATTCAGATGTTCCCGAACATGTGTTCCATAATGGGGAGGTGCCCCATCATGTTGAAACCACATATGGCGTCTGATATGTTGTGGCACAGAGTTAAGTAATGTTGGTAGAACCTCTTGCAGAAAGATGAGATATTGTTGAGATCTCAGTGGAGATGGCAACAAATAAGTCCAATTAAGACGTCACCAACCAAACCAGCCCAAACATTACTGAAAACGATGTTGAGCAGCCTGTAATCTTACGCCATGGGGATTCTCATCAGCCCACAAATGAGCATTGTAGGAGTTGAACATCCCATCTCGCGTAAAGTATGCTTCATCCGTCATTAAAACGCAGGATGAGAAATTTACATCTTGGCTACATTGATTGAGATACCAGTGTGCAAAACGTTCACGAATAGGATAATCTGCGGGGAGCAGTAACTGTACGCGTTGTAGATGATATGGATGTAAGCGTGCACGTCGCAAAGCACGATGAACAGACGTCGTAGATCCTCCAACAGCAGTAGCTACGGCTCGTACGCTGGTACTCGGATTTCTTCTAACGGTACGCAATACGTGTTCTTCCATTCTTAGACTATGCCTATGTAGTGGCCTGCTGTGACCATATCTATGATTTCGTAGGGACCCATATTGACAGAAATTGCGATGGTCCGGTGAATTGAACATTCGATGGTCCGGTGTTTCTCTCTGCAGATACCTTTCCCGATACAGCCTCTTAGCCGCTCTTCCATTTCCGTTTACCAAACCATAAATAAGGTGCATATCTGCAAGCTCCGCATCCATGAAACGTTCCATACTTCTCAGTGGGCGCTTGCAGCTCAAATGACTACTGAGAGAGAGCACGTGTGCTTCTGTGCCTCTGTGAGCAACGCCGTCTAGCTTCTAATGAAGGCATTCCTGACTACGGATTGTTCTGCAATTTTGATTGCTTGTGATGTCCCCTACCTTTCCTTAAACCCTTACTTCCCCTTGTCCCCTACCACCCAGGAGTGTCCCTTAAATATTGGGACAAAGTTTAAGGGTTGTTAGAGGGGACGATAATTTGAAGCAAATCGCATGGGAACATAGGATCACAAAAGCGATGCTCAAGTACTACAGACACACAAAACTTGTAGTCACTAATTTAATATCCAACAAAGGTTTTGCATAATATTAAATATTTAAGAAAGGTTAAAGCGGTTGTTGAAATTTTTGCTGCCTGTTGCCCAAAAAAATGCACCGAAATGATAATAACCAACTGTCGTAATAACGAACCATTCTGACACAATTTGACAACTTTGTGAATATGTAGCTCGTCAACTATGCGTTTCCGAGCATATGTTCCTAGGTGATTCTTGCTTGTTATCATCCCCTCCAACTCCCCTCAAAGTTTGTACAATTTGTTACGGAACACCCTGTATATCCTAATTAGGTTTCATATATATATATATATATATATATATATATATGAAACCCATAAACATATTAAATCAACAGTTAATAAAAGTATTATTTTCCACATTTTTTAAAATAATCAATTGAATATAAATACTAAATTAAAAACAAGACAGTTGAATATTGAAATTTTCAATTCCTGCCTTATCTGACTAGATAAATTTCAAATGTAGAATAAATTGAAGGAGGGTATTTTACTCCAACTGGTGTCTTATGCTTATTTGCTTTAAAACACTGTCTTTAAAATATATCACTTTGAACGGATACGTGCAACGACTGAAAAGGCAGCATAATGGTCCTTAAGGACTTTCTCAAGCCAAAAAGCGCATAAGAGATACTCTTACGGAAAGCGAAGTTTTAGAAAAGACACCTTTAAATGTACGGTGTGAATTTTAAAATTTTATGCAAGAATGAAAGAAAGGTATGGTTTTTGAGGCTAAATATTTTTCGCT
Organism: Uloborus plumipes; assembly: GCA_038373865.1. Lineage (NCBI taxonomy): Eukaryota > Metazoa > Arthropoda > Arachnida > Araneae > Uloboridae > Uloborus > Uloborus plumipes. The sequence continues at coordinate 127,909 of JAXGGA010000837.1, read as the reverse complement.
TAAAGTGTAGAGTTTTGTTTGTTTGTTGTCTTGTGCTTAGTATGACAAATATTACACAAAGAGGATCGGTATTGCCTCGAGAGAAGTTCGACTTCTTTATTAACATATAAGACAGCAAAAGAAAGATCTAAGCTACAAAGAGAGGAAAGAAGGGCCTGACTCCACATCAACAGACAACTGACCGAAACCGAAGGCAGAAACTGAAAATCCGGGTACTTTCCATTTCCTTAAATTTAAAATACCCGGATTTTCGGTTTCTGCCTTTGGTTTCGGTCGGTTTTCTGCTGATGTGGAGCCAGGCAGTGTAGAGTAATGAAAAAAAAAAACATTGTGCTTAAAAACACAACATTGAAAAGCGCAAATGCTCAAAAATACTGCAGGCACTTGTTTCGGCTCTACAAGGAACGCCTTTCTCAATGCAAAAAATTGAGCTTATGGATAAACAGACAACCGAGAAAAGCCATAAGCAGCTTTTGTCGGATGTCTACGCATCCATAATTCATATTTTTGCATTGAAAAATGCGTTACAAAGAACGCCTTTTTCAATTAAAAAAATGTGAGCTTATGGATGCACAGATAACTAACAAAAGCCAAAAGCAGCTTTTGTCGGATGTCTGTGCATCCATTAGCAGATTTTTTTTTCATTGAAAAAGGTGTTCCTTGTAGCGCCGAAACACGTTTTTGCAGTATTTCTGCGCATTTGTGCTTTTCAGCGTTGTAGGTTTTTATGTAGAGAAATGTTTTTTTCTTCGTTAAAAGTTAAATTACCAGTATTTAAATTTCAATGATTATTGTATACAAAAGCTATTTTGCAACGCCATAGTTTTTTTTTTTTTTTTTTTGCGAAAAAAGGTCATTGGTGATTTTGCGTTCTTTTAACCTCCTTAAAATCATTTTCGTAGCAACTTACTACACTGAATTAATTGACATTTTAATTGACTTTGTTGTAACAGAATCATCTTTACAAATTCATCTTAAGGACAAATACAAGAAATTTGCAAATACAAAAAGTTTTCAGAACAAATTTCAGACATATTCTCACGCTACACGTGAATCGAACGATGTGCTAAACTAATATCTGTTGCTGTGAAATTTAGTGATAATACTGCAAAAGATGGATATATTCGGGCCAAAGTTAAAGCAAGGAAAGAATCAATGCTGCGCATAAAAGAACAATATTAATGAACTCATGGATTATTATATCAGTCTCAAACTGATATAATATGTAACAGTTTCATTGCATAACAGAAAAATTTTTGAATCTCTTTCAAAACATAGGTTTTTACAAAACTATTTCTTTCCCCTTCTTTCTGCTTTTTGATGCCAAAGGGAAACGATGAACATTGAGCATTCACCAAGAATATTTTTATCTAGACTATTATAACTCAATTTCTAAAAAACAATTTTTTTCCTAACTTTTATTTCACACTAGTACGTCTTCCCTAGTCCAGAAAACATTTTGGAATTTATTTCTAAAACAAGAATTTTACGAAAAATATTTTTTCGCCATTTTTTAATGCTTTTTAATATCTAAAGGAGAGTGTAAATTCCGAACAATCTCCAAGAACATTTTGGTGAATTTCAACTAGTCTATTATAACATAACTTTTGTTCAATATGCCAAACTCAATTTCTAAAAGTAAAATATTTTTCTGGCTGTTTTTGGTCCTCCCTAGTTCCCCTGAACGTCTCTCCCAGACGTTGACCATATTTGCTGATGTTAGGTTTTACTAAACCGTTGTTACTAGAGCTCCTTTAAAGGACATGCTTACTTATCCGACATTTTGTTTCCTAGGTAGATTTGAATCCAGCATTGTTTCAGGTATTTGGAAACACATTAATATAGCCCTTGGTTGTTCTGGAGCAAAATGAGAGATGATAAGTTGGATAAAACTCGATATCAGGTAAATCTAAAAAGATAACTTACTTCTCAAAATTAGAAACAGTTGATTGGGAAATGTTTCCTCCAATTGAGCCATTTTCATACTGCACTTAGTTTAATTCCGAATTTAACAAAATAGTTTTGTCATATAGACAAAAATAGTCATATATCATCTATGCAGCTACCTCTCAAGCTCAGTTACCATTGTTCTTCAATGCTACTTGAGTACACATTCCTGCGGTTCCACGGCCGCCTTTTTGGAACTATTATGTCTGATGAGCCAGCTCCCCTTTTATAGGGTCCTTATTTGTTACCACACGAAAATTTTCATTTACAACATTCTGTCTATTCCCCAAATTAGAAAGATATTTTCTTGACGAGAGAGAGCTCGATCTAAAAACGGGCTGATGCGGGTCGGCATTTCAGCAAATATCTCATAAGTTTTCACAACTATTACTGGTAGTTAAACGAATGACAAAAATATACTGATCGACAAAATTTATTTATTTTACAGGGTGAATAGAAATGATTGGCCAGATTGTATATGTAAAAAAAAGTCACATTTTTCAAAATATAGGACATTAAAATAAACGATGCATAAATGCTAAAAGAAAATTACATAGCTTGTGTCGCTTATGAATGTTTGATGTACAGTCATAGAAAAAAAAAAACGAAACACTCTGAATTATTCGGCTGCTATACTTGCCAAGAACAAAAGAAAGGTGTCTTCTGACATGGATTAAAGTCTTCTTTAAAAATATGTTAGTAAAATTTTGATAAGGGGCTATATACAAAGTGAAATAAACTCTAAGTCTGATTTTTCAAATGGGAACCCCTACATTTGGTTACATAATTAGGTGCGGAGGGCCAAAAGTATGCTGGGTACCAAGCGGCATCACTTTAGGACCAGTAGAACAAAAGTTATGATCGACCAAAGATTTAGGGACCACCACCACATTTAAAAAGCTACTTTCAAGGTCGAAATTTACAAAGAGCAGACAAATCCTATTTTTTCGATTAAAGTACCGAAAGCTGCTCGCAATAATACGTTTGCTTTTTGTAATTAATTAAAAATTCTCGGGTTTTGTTAAAGTTATAATATTTTTTTGAAATTTGGAAGAGAATACCCTACTGTGTAGAGTTCAAGGGAAAAACGCAACATTCTAACTTTTTGATTGATCAAAGATGGATGCATACTTTTAGCTACGCACTAACCGTTGCAGCACACACCTTTTGGAGAGAGGTTACAACTTAAAAGTAATCTCTTGTATTTATATAAACTACTGTATTAGGATTGGCAAAAATGTTGAAACCGTGGCTCAGAATTAAAAAAAAACATCTAATCGTCACAAATTATTCCAAATAATCTTCCGTGGCACCACAGTTTTCCATGAAAATCAAGTGTCCACGTAAAAAGTTTTCTGAATTGCTACATGTTGCATGAATGCAGACTTCTGACTAATGGACAAAAAATTGGATTGTCTACCAGTTTTAAAATATACTCAACAGTTTTATTACCGTTTCCGCTTTCAACATATTATAACTGTTGAAAACTAAATACTATATAAAAACGCTGAGCATGTTCTGCAACTGGTGGATAAGTATATTCCTCTTTCTTTGCATAGAAATTCCCTGCTATTGTTTCAGTTTGCACAGTTGTATATGCTCCCTAAAAATGGTTCTTTTAGCATATCTCAAAAACTACTGGATATTTTGAGCTCCCATTTTGGATTCTCCTTTGAAACCCCTTCTAGATTGTTTCTCCATCAAAATATTATATGGTTCCAGATCATCATTTTTTCAAATATTAATTTCAAAATTCATAAAATATTCAAAATTTTATCTGAGAGGAAGTCAATGACGTTTTTAATGTTGGGTTGGTTCATGCTTTGATATAAAAAAACAAACTTTGCCGTACCTATCGTGATTTAGGTATTATATGCCCAAGTATCGAAAATATTTTTAACATTACGGGACGGTTTTTTCTCAGTTCAATTGTGAAGCAACGGCTGGAGCAAATTTAAAACGATTTGGTATACAAAGTTAAATGATGTTGTTGATCACAAATATGTGATAAAAAAGGGGGGTTGTCATAGAAAATTTTAAAGTTGATGCTGATTTTTATATGACGACGACCCCTTAACAACAACTTACCAATAGAATTTTTTAGAGCACATTATTCCTGAAAAAATAACATATTACACGTGTCTCTAGTGTTAATAGTCTTCGAATACGAGCGAGTGTTTCGTTTTTTTTTTCTATGACTGTACAGGGTGTCAAGCAAAAGATTCCCTAATTTCAAAATTGAAAAGCTCAAATTGAATAGCTATTAATTAAATTAAATAGAGAGTAATAAGTGCTGGTTAGGTGCAGAATTCATAGTTTTGTCTGAATTTCTGTAAAATAACATGAAATCTAAAAAAAATCTTAATTTTTTTTCGAAAAGAAAAAGGTAAATAACGACATATAATATTGTAGGATTACTAGGGATGATTCCTTTTGCCATAAGCAATGCCTTAAGTGCAATGCCCTTGACCTCATCCCCAATGTAGCCTCTTAATGTACAGGCAGAGGCAGACGCGCTTGAGACGGCGAGCGATCAAGACGGGCGAAGACGTTCGCCGAAACGTTAAATGTAAAACCTATGTGTTTTTGTGTCTTCAGTGTGTGTTATAATGTCCTGTGTCGTCAACAATGTAAATAAATGTTCGTGTTCATGTTCATAGTCTGAGTCTTTTCCCATATTTTGGGGGCTCGGCCTTTCTCGGACATACCCTTAGCACCCAGCTACTGTTTTAGCAGCCTTTCTCGGACTTACCCCTAGCACCCAGCTACTGTTACTATCAGCATTTCTCGGACAATAGATACCCCTAACACCCAGCGCTACTGTTTAAATCGGATTGTTATGCTTCAACTACCCTTTGGATTTTCTTTTTATCGACGGACTGCTCCCCATTCCAAGGTAGGCGAAATTTAATTTTATTTTCTAGTTTTAAAAATTGAAATTGTTGTCAATTGTTAATAAATTTTAAATAGTAGTGAATAAAATGGCTTTAAAATTAGGAGATATTCCTTTGATTGCTAATTCCTTAAAATTTGGCTCCACACGAGCGGTGAAAGCTTTAAATGCCATTCTAGGATTTGCCTATTTTGATAGATCTTCCAGAAATAAAATTAGACAGTTTCCAGGATTTCCTAACGAATTTCCTATAAACGCGCATAAAGCAACAATTTTGAGTTCTTTTTCTTTGGCAGATTTGGTCTCGGTAGCAAACCTTTTGCATTTGGAGGTAGATAGCGATAAGGACATATTATGTGATAATATTTTTAATGCTTTGTCAGATTTAACAGAGTTTCAGAAATATTTAAGCACCTACGATTTATCTGAAGAAAACGAAACGGAAACAACCGAAACTTTGAATCATACTGCGCAAGTGACTCCGCAAACTAAAACTACGAATGTAGGTCACTCCCCTCTTCGTGAAGATACAATCCAGAGTCTAAGAAATCCTTTCTCCCCCTCACATGAAGTATCAGAAGAGCGCGGTCCCCACCCCATAAATCAGCCGATAGTTTATACAAATGATCCGTTCCAACAGCCGCGATATGAAGTGAACGCTGAAAGTAATGCGCATTTCTGGTCTTTATTACGTGATGTATCTGCCAGCTGCAGAAAGTTTAATGGTGAAGATTTCTATTCAATTAATTCCTTTTTTCGAGACATTGAGGAAAACTTTAATTTATTTCCAGCACTCACTTCCTCACAAAAGTTAATATTCGCTAAGCGTTTAATATGCGGAACAGCAAAATCATTCTTGTTTTCACAAAGAGATTTAAATACATATGAATCTTTTAAAAGGGCTTTAATTACTGAATTTGCAGAAGCGGTTACATCAATCGAAATTCACCGCCAACTTCATAGTCGGAAAATGTCTAAAAATGAAAGTTATTTACAATACTTCAATTCTATGCGTGAATTAGGTAATAGATGTGATCCTCCGGTTGACGAGGCATCAATTATACAATACGTTATAAACGGCATTGACGGCGCCCGTTCAGACAAAATTGTATTGTACGGAGCAACAACATTTTCAGAGTTTAAAACAAAATTGCGTACATATGAAACAGTTGTCAATAATATAAAAATAAATACGCCTAATTCATCAAATTTTCGCCCTGCATATGACAGTGCAAAACGCGGAACAGAGCAACAAAAATATCAAGGAAAACCATCAAAATTTAATATTTCTCACTCAGCCAAAACAAACCAACGCTGTTTTAATTGCAATGAGGTTGGTCACTTGTCCAGATTTTGTCCTTCTCGTTCTCGTGGCCCTAGATGTTTATCGTGTAATTTATTTGGTCACAAATCAAATGAATGTACCCGTGCTGATAAGAACAACGGTTCTATTCCACCTTCTAATATAAATACTGTTAATGTATTGCCTTCTAATAACATGTGTAAAGAAATAAATTTGTTAGGTCACAAATTTATCGGATTAACAGATACAGGTTCTAACTTGACTCTTTTACGACGCGCCGCATATGCAACTATAGGTGCTCCGCCATTACAAAGGAGTTGTAAAATATTAACGGGTTTTGGTTTTTCTCAAGTTCATGTCATTGGTTCTTTTGTTTCTGAAATCATAATCGATGATCAAAATTTTTCAGTCACTATTTATGTTATACCGGATACTTGCACTACTTATGATGTCATAATTGGTTGTGATGTCATTAGTCAAGCAAATTTGAAAATTTCGACAGACGGTGTGAAATTCTATAAAATTTCTCAGCATTCAGATGATGCAGAAGAAAGCTTCGTGTTAAACATTTCGGATGACCCTGTTATTTTCGACATCGGCCCTAATGTGTCGAAACAAACTAGAACTGAGGTTGAGCATCTCTTGTCGGCTTATACGCCGAAGAAAATTAAAACTGTTAATGTTGAGCTAGACGTAGTGCTTACTGACGACGAGCCGATTTTCCACAAACCCCGACGCTTACCATTTACTGAACGTAATATAGTGGACGCACAGGTTGACGAGTGGATTAAAAATGGAATTGTTGAACCATGTTCATCTCCATATGCCAGTCAAGTGGTAGTAGTTCGGAAAAAAAACGGAAAACCTCGAGTTTGTATTGATTATAGACGTTTAAACAGAAAATTAATCAAAGATAATTACCCTCTACCCTTAATTGACGATATTTTAGATTGTCTCCAAAGCGCGAAAATATTCACAACAATCGATCTGAAAAATGGCTTTCACCACGTGAAGGTAAATGAAAAAAGTCGCAATTTCACTAGTTTTGTTACACATAACAGTCAATATCGTTTCAAACATATGTCGTTTGGACTTAGTAATTGTCCCGCAACATTTATGTGATACATAAATTCTGTTTTCCGACCTTTAATTTCAAAGGGTGTTGTTCTACCGTATATGGATGATATAGTCATCCCTGCTGCCAATGAGAAAGAAGCTCTCGAGTACTTAAAACTTGTTCTTGAAGTAGCTCGCGATTACGGACTTGAGATTAATATGCAAAAATGTCAATTCTTGCACCATAAGATCGAATTCCTTGGACACGTTATAGAAAACGGTCAACTGTCTCCTTCCCCGTCGAAAACTAAAGCTGTACTTAATTACCCAGAATTAAAAGATGTCAAAGACGTACGTCGTTTTCTCGGCCTCACAGGCTATTTTAGAAAATTTATTCCTTCCTACTCAACTATAGCTAAACCTTTAAGTGACCTCCTTAGAAAAGACACTTCATTCAAAATTCAGGCAGATCAAAAAGCCGCGTTTCAAAAATTGAAATACTTACTTTCCAATAAACCCGTTCTAAGCATTTTTAATCAAAATTTTCCTACTGAAATTCATACTGATGCATCAATTGACGGTTTGGGGGCAGTCCTACTTCAAAAATCCGAACATGATAATCAACTCCATCCAGTTTTCTATATGTCGAAGAAAACTTCCGATCATGAAAGAAAGTACACCAGTTTTGAACTGGAAGTGCTGGCTGTAGTGGAAGCTCTTCGAAAATTTCGGATCTATGTTCTTGGAACGCCATTTAAAATTGTAACTGACTGTGATGCTTTAGTGAAAACTTTACAAAAAAAGGAAATTAATCCTCGTATCGCTAGATGGGCGCTATTCCTCCAGGAGTTTAATTACAGTATCGAACACCGATCTGGATTAAAAATGGCTCACGTTGACGCTCTGAGTCGTGTACATTTTGTTTCCGAATTCAAAGACCCTCTTACAATTCGCATACAGCATGCCCAGGAACAGGATTCTGCCCTTCATGCAATTCGTGAACTAGTGTCGCAATCCCCGTACGATGATTATACGCTTAAAAATAATGTGCTCTACAAACTTGTAAACGGATACGATCTTCTTGTGGTTCCAGACTCGATGCAACTGGAAGTGATTCGAAACGCGCACGAACGTGGACATTATGCTGTGAAAAGAACCAAAGAACTGATAAAGCGCGAATATTTTATTCCAAAATTAAATCAGAAAATAGAACAGTATATCTCGACTTGCATTCCTTGCCTTGTCTCCAACAAAAAGGCTGGCAAACAAGAAGGACTGTTACATCCCATTCAAAAAGACGATACTGCTCTACACACTTATCATATAGATCACCTAGGACCTTTACCATCTTCAAACAAAAATTATTGTCACATTTTAGCAGTAACAGATGCATTTACTAAGTTTTGCTGGCTGTACCCCTGCAAAACTACCCAAGCAAAAGAAGTGATTGCTAAACTGGATATTCAAAAAATTACATTCGGTAACCCCTCTCGAATTATCGCTGATCGTGGTCCGGCATTTAGATCTGATGAATTCAAGCAGTACTGTGACAGTGAAAACATTCAACTTCATCTCATAACAACTGGTTTGCCTCGGGCAAATGGTCAAGTTGAACGCCTCAACCGGACAATTATTTCTATCATTTCTAAGTTGTCCCAATCAGACCCTACTATGTGGTACAAGCATGTTTCTCGTGTGCAGCAAGCTATTAATTCAACTTTCAGCCGTAGCATTAATACATCTCCATTCGAACTACTAATAGGTACGAAAATGAAAACAAAACATGACCATAACCTTATTGAGTTACTCTCTGAAGAAATGAAACGACAATATGAAACTAACCGCGATGAATTACGGAAATGTGCAAAAGAACAAATCTTAAAAGTCCAGAATGAAAATAAACATACCTACAATTTACGTCGTAAGAAACCGAAGCAATATAAAATTCATGATCTTGTGCTGATAAAGAAAACTCAAACCAGTCCAGGACAAAAATTTGCTCCTAAATATCTCGGACCTTACAAAATTATCAAAGTGAAACCGAATGATACATACGATGTTGAACGTGTTGGTGGTACAGATGGACCAAAGATAACATCAACTGTGGTCCAATACATGAAACCTTTCACTTAAAAAAAAAAGAACTATTTTGAGTTGAACATTAATACTCATAATAATATTGAAATCAGTTTGTGTGATGCAAAAAAATTGTTTTTTCTTCTTTTTCTTCATACTTAAAAATTGTGATTTATATGTTTTTATTTTATTTCAAAGCAATCCTTTGATTTAAAAAGTTACAAATCATTTCACCAAGTTTGAATGTTACGTTGTATGCTTTCATTTTAAATTATACATATATTCTAATTTTCTTTTTCATTCTAGTGTTCAAATTCTTTAGTAGTGGAATAATTTGTAAGTATTCTTAATTGTAAATTTAGTTAGTTTTGTTTCAGTTAAATTTTTACTGTAAGTTTTATTTTAAGTTGGATTTATTATTTTCATGCGAGGTCGCATGTCCGGTAGGATGGCCGTGTAGGATTACTAGGGATGATTCCTTTTGCCATAAGCAATGCCTTAAGTGCAATGCTCTTGACCTCATCCCCAATGTAGCCTCTTAATGTACAGGCAGAGGCAGACGCGCTTGAGACGGCGAGCGATCAAGACGGGCGAAGACGTTCGCCGAAACGTTAAATGTAAAACCTATGTGTTTTGTGTCTTCAGTGTGTGTTATAATGTCCTGTGTCGTCAACAATGTAAATAAATGTTCGTGTTCATGTTCATAGTCTGAGTCTTTTCCCATATATATATATATATATATATATATATATATATATATATATATATATATATATATATATATATATATATATATATATATATATATATATATATATATATATATATATATATATATATATATATATATATATATATATATATAATTTGCTTTACGTATGAATTTCTCAACATTCTCCCTGGAGAAGGATTTAAGAAAATCACGAAACATAAAATGAAGTTTCAGTTTTCGAGAACAGGAGTGCTCAAATTTCAAGGAAACGTTACACTTGGAAAATTTAGCATATGCTCTATCTCTCTGCAAGAAGTAAATTATTAAGCTCATCTGGTTAATCTCTCGCCGTCACACAAATTTAATCTCACATACGCACTGCAGTCATCCCGTTAAATGCAATGAAATGCTTCGTTTAGGGCGTAATGGCCGTTATGAATGCCTCTTGCGCAGAGAAAGTAAAAGGGGCGTTGAACATTATAATTACACAAGTGCACTATTTTAATCCTTTGGAAAGAGATAAACAGAATAAGATCTTTTCAGCAGGCTATAAAGCCAACTAAAGTATATGTTCTAAGTTAATACGTCACTCCATTTTTTTTATCTGTTTAATAATTAAGCGCACGGAATTAATAAACCATGTTTACCTGGATCTATTTAGTTACCTAAAATATGACTGTATCATTTAGTGTATTACCGTAAATATATTCATTTCATGGGGATTGGCGTGCATTACGGCTCAAAAATATTCATTCTGACATGTAAACCTCGGTAGTTTTATCAATTGGATGTTAACCTAAAATATGAGACTATGTATTTTAATAAAAATAATTAAAATTACAATTAAAAAAACACTATTTTTTAATAAATGCAATATGAAATATGGTATGTTGTAAGATGAAATAAAATATGAAGTTGAAGGTAATACAAGTTTTAAAACTAAAATTGAACTTTGTACTTGTGCAGGATATTTACATAACAAGTTACCTTAATTGCATTGGCAATATTCTTCAAAGTATTTTTGAAAAACAAAAGCGCGTTAGAAAGCAAAAAGTAACAAATAGTGGTCAAAAAATCAATTCTGAATTGTGGATCATATAAGTTTTACAAAACACTGGAAATTTTCAATTTATATTTTATTTAAAAAATTCTTCCTCTAAGCACATTTTAAAATAAAAAAAAAAAATCAAATGTATTGAAAATATGCTTCGTTTATGAGGCTTAGTGGATTTTTTTTAATCAACAACTGTCACACTACTACCGTTTGACAAGTAAAACATTTATTTACTTCGGTAGTATGACAAATTCTTGTTACAAAACATTATTTAAACTAAAAATAAATTTGTATTTGAACTAGAAAAACAAGTTATTACATAATTTGTCTTATCTGTTATTGAAATAGGAGAACATGGGAAAAGCGAAATAGTTAGGGAAATTTACATTTTACGAAATTAACAAGTAAGGATTAGAGCTGTCATATACAGTTATCTTTAAATGCTAACTATTTTCTTATTGGAACTACGTATTTAGTAACATAGTTGAACTACTGCCACATAGGTAACCTGAAAATTACGCAAAGTGTTTCATCCCTCTATTTTTCTCTGCTAAATTAATTTGGTACTACCAGGCTTTTAAATAATTGTTCATTAACATTGCCACTTTCCAGTATTAGCTATCTTGGTTCCAGTATTTTTTACCAGTATTGTTACAACTTCATTCATCTTTGAAATAATTTCTTACAGCTGTACAGCAAACGGTACACTAAATATTGAACCATATCTTCAATAGATCATCCAAATATTAAATATAAACGCCTACTATTTTGCATGAAGCTTTTTTGTCTTTGCGATACTCCCTTTCCTATTCAAAACAATTTTTGTTTAAAAAAAATAATAAAAGTTAGGACAACCAACTGTTGTATATATTTTGCTAACAAATGCTTAATAAATTATTTTTAATACACCATATATAACAAATAATAAAAAAGTTATACACTGCATCCTAAGAAAAAATTTTTTTTAAGATTAAATACAAATACTTTATTTATTGAATATGTATACGTATGTCATTTGTCTATAGCTTAGATTTCGATTCACAGTGACTTGAACAAGCAATTACTTTCCCCTTAGTTATTTTTTAAAGAAAAAACAAAGTTTTCTTTAAAATATTCAAACACATTTCTTAAAAAATCCTCGATATTTAAAATGCCATAATAAATTCAAAAGCCAAATCATATTTCTCGAGCTCAGGAAAGAAAATATTTGAGTTGCATCGATCATTGAATGCTTTGAATTCCTTTCATATCAAACGATGAAGTGAATAGTTCTTATTTTATAAATTGAATATGAAATACATATCTTATTTCTCCATTTTGCTGGGTTCTGATAAGAACATTAAAAATTATCTTAGTACAAACTATGTGCATTTAGTTAAACTTACTACTACATGCAATATAGTTTAAACACAATACCTATAATTCGTTTCAAATTAAATCTTTGCGAATTAAAATAATATTATAATTTGGATGTAACATACATAGGGGAAGACCGCTTATATTGGACCACTGCTTAAATTGGACCTCGGGCTTAAAATCTAGTACGGAGATCTGTACTACATTTTAACAGTAAAAATATGAAGTTTTAGGAATAAAATCAATGTGTATGAAGTTTCACCAGTCTTCGAACTGTATAGCGTGAGTTACGGCTTGATTTGTGTTGAAAACGTGCGAAATCTTATTTTGTGGACTTGTTTCTAGAAGGATAACTCAAAAACTTATGAATTGCGGTAAAATGTTGTTACAGTATTATAATTTGTGTTTAATAAGGATTACATTGATGTATTTATATGCCCGATTGTGATAATTTTTGACAGAGCAATGAGGTGAAGAATAAAAAATGACGTGTTTTCCTTTATTGGACCGAAAAAGTTTTCCTATATTGGACCGGTGGTCCAATTTAAGAAAATGATTTTAAATAAGACTTTTTATTAATCGTAACATAATATAAGTGACTCGTCTTATTTAATACCGTAGTTAAAATTATTTTAAGCATACTTTAACATCTATTCACGATATTCATTTAAACTTTTTTATCAGGCACATTTTTATCAAGTAAAAAATGCAACTTCTTAAAATGTATGTTTTTTTTTCTCTTCATCTATTAAGCTGCAGTTTCAGGTTGTGAAACATATTTATAAATTTAAATAAAATGAATGCTGGTTTACCGAGAGAAAAATATGAAATTCTTCGATATTTTCAAAAAAATTTTAAAAGAAAATAATTTATATAATACTAAAATGTTCAACGTAGATGAAGCCGGTCTTTTCATTGTCCAAAAGCCCCAAAATATATTGATGTATAGAGATAAATACCAGGTTGGAGCAGTAATGAGTGGTGAACGTGGTCTAGAAACACACTGGTTACTTGCTACATCAGTGCAACAGAATTGCAAGCTCCCCATGCTTATTTTCAAAAGATTACGTTCCATGTATGAACTTATCGTAAAAGCTTCCCTGGTGAGCGATATGCTTGTTCAAACAAAAGGTAGGACCACAAACGATAATTCACACAATTGATACAACATTTCATCAAAACTGTCAATCCAAGCAATGTAAAAGAATGTCTTTCTATTAATGGATAGGCCGGATAGGCACTTGCATAAACAACATTGATGCAATAAACTTGGCTAACGAGAACGATATAATAATAATTTCTCTTTAAGCACATTATACACGTAGATGTGGCCTTTATTCAGTGTCTGTCTACATATTTTAATCGAGCATGTGATACATGGATGCGAGAACATCTAATGCGATATATTATCTAATATCGCACAGGAGAACTGTTTGGTAACTCTTATGGGCAAACCGCAATAAAGGCCAAGGCAAAAGCTGTGAGTTGATTCTAAATAACAGGAGTTTAGCCTGTTAATTGACATGTGTTTAATGACATTGATTTGGCTGCAACAGAATTAGAGGCAAGTAGTCCAGATAAAACTACTCAAAGTGAACACTGAACAGGTTCGGTGTAAGTTGTACACCATGTACAAGAACTAGCTACGACTTAAATAAGTACAAGTTCTGCAGAATCAGCGGATAGTTCTCATCAAAACATGATTGTCAATTCTAACTATGATTTTGTAAAGCCGGCTCACATATCACCTTTGCCTAAAAAATAGAAGGAACAAAAAGGAAGGCTATCTCAGCAATTATTCTAACGCAGTATAAAAGAGGCATAGAGCAGAAAAAGTCACGCAAGAAGAAGCAAGAAACTGCACAAAACAATTGTTATTGAAATATTTGTCATAGAGATGAAGTGCAAAACATGATTAAGTGTATGAAATACCATCGGCGAGTTTATCAACACTGCCTTAGTGAATCCGAAGCAAAAGAAATTCTGTTGCAAATCCTGGAAAAAAAGCTGTATATTTCAAATATAAATTATTCTATGATTTCTTCGAACGGTCCAATTTAGGAAGCGCATGGTTCAATTTAGGCGCATATATTCCTATATTGGACTTTTGCAACTTTTTATAAGATAATTTTTTAAAAAATAATTTTCATATTTTCAGAAAATATAAGCTTCTAGGGCGGTTCCTGATTAAATTTAGCTTACGATGCCCTGTTCTGCATTTCTGTTTTGCTTCACATTGAGCGACACAGGCCTCCTGTTCTTAGGGGGTCCAATATAGGCGGTCTTCCCCTACTTATAGAGTTAAAAAGCTGGATCATAACCTTTTAAACTCGTTAAGTAATATGCACGTGATTTTTTGTGCTTTTGAAGAACAAAGAAAACATTGTATGTATTCCCAAAGCCATTATACTACAATGCAACCTTTCTTGGCAAAAACATCGTGACGTCAGCGTGACGTTTGCCTGACGTTAGCCTATGAAAAACGAGCTACATTAAACGTCACACCCTATTTGGCGAATTAGAGGAGATCGCTGACTGCTTGTGAGCTCTTATTGGCAATACCCGTAGTGACGTCAGTGCCAAGTTAAGTTGCATTTTAGTATAGTGGCACATTGTGTTCGGATTATTTTATTTGATTAGCAGCACATTGTGCATATTTGTCATCACTCTTTACTATGATAATGTATAGCTATTTGCTTGCTATCAGTCAGCAGGTACAAATGTACACTCATTGTTATGGAATATATCAACACGTGGTCTAGATAGTAATGGCGATTTCATTTTTGAATCAATTTATTTTTGAAACATGTGTTTGTAGGTGTATTATACTTTCTGAGTAAAACAGAAGTTTCTCTTCTCGTTCCGGTGAATTTATAGGAAGAAAAAATGAATTTGTGTCAAATGATTAGGTGATGTTTGCCAACATAATCTTTTATCTAACAGATGAGTGATGAATGCTATGAATAATGCATAAACGTAGAGTTGTTTTGGCAGGAATATCAAAAGGCTTTCAAATTACCCATATTTTTAAACAATGCTTGTTGCAGTTTCGTTTCTAATATTTTCATCAATATTTTTCTTCTATTATTTAATGCATAATTACTTTATGATTTTTCTACCTTGCATTATATGATTACAACTATTTTTAGATGAACTATGATTTAAAACTAGATGGAATTAAACATGTGTTTAAGAACCAATAACATTTGGGAAGAAAACTGGGTCACAGGTCATTGTATAATTAGAAATTTTAAGGTCATTCTTTGAGTGCCTTTATGTCTTAAAGTAGTATCTTGTAACTTTGAGCGATTTCTTACAAATTGCTTTCGAAGACTATGCTTAACGACTTATTTTTTTCGTAATTAATAGCAGAATATTTTGGGCAAAAGACTTTATTTCAATACGGTGAAAAAAAGTGGATAATTATTTTGCTTCAAAGCAAGGGCAACCCAAGAATCTTATGTAAAATTCTTGGTGAGATCATTTAATGCATTTTTTTTATTAATTTGATCCATTTTTTTAGCCCGTAAAGCTGTATCCATTGAGTACATTTTATATTATTACTCAACTCAACTTTAATATTTAAGAAGTATTTTTCTATGCATTTGAAATCCTGAAAAATGCCTTCAGATACAATTGTTCCAGCAGGGAAAAATATCATAAGTTATAGATAAAATGTGTAATGTACTTTTCTGAAAATCTAGAATTTCTAACAGAAAATTTAAAACACACACACACGCTTAGAAATTGATCGACGAAAGTTCCTACACGTGCTTTAGCTTTGAACAAAGCCTTTAGATTTTCCTAAAACCTTTTTTTTTTTCCATCGAAAAAGTTTCATGGTAATGCCGAAACTCGAGTTCCCTTTTTTAAGAGTTAAAGGGGACAAAAAATTGGACTCGTGCTTTTTAAAGGTGGTTAATGTAACCAAAATATGATATCTCTTCGTCTAATAAAACTAGGCCGTGTTGAGAAAGCTAATTTTGCTCACTAAATAATTATTTGTTATTACTTTAGAAACAAAGTTTAATTACAATTTGAGAGGCACATAAGAGGCTTGATTTTAATTTACTTTCATGTTTTCTTAAGAGCCACCAACTTAAAAATGACATAAAGCTACGTAAAAGTTAATTCATAGAAACCACAACTATGTCTACCCCATTTTCAATACATTTATTTCAATAGATCTCAAAAGTTCTTAGCATACTATTCCCTGACCTCTGCCTCCCAACTCCATTACGATATCACCCCGAATTCCAGAGACCGTGACTGTAACGGATGCCGATTTCCATGCGCCGCTCATCACGTAATGCCCAACTCGGCCGCTGTCTTTCGCGAGTTAACGGTGAACCGTGACGTCTATTTGAGTTTTGACGAATGGACAATCAGTTTCTGTGTCAAACAAGCTGCGTGTTCGTGCGTGTTTTCAGTTATGATACAGTGTTGTACGGGATGTGATAAGGCTGTCTAAGTGAATGTTATTTTTACAGTATAATACAGCTAATTGAAAAGTAATATACTAAAAATGCTAGTTTACAGTAACAAACTAAAAATGCTAATTTTAGTTTTAAACTGAAAACTCTGCTGCCAGTACTATACTGCTGTTTTTACAATATAATAAAGATCATTTTACGGCAAGAAACTGTAAAATTGCTATGTTTTACAGTTTATTACTGTGCATTTTACAGTTTTAAATTAGAGCCTCGGCTGAAGGTTTTTTTTCTTTTAATATATATATTAAGCATTTGTATTCACAACAAATATTTAAAATCAACACTTTTTATACAAAGAAATATCAACATTCCTTTGTGCAGAAAATAACGGAAAACAGCAACGTTCTCTTTGCAAGATTGCGTGATTGAGCATCATAATGTTTCTGTTACTTTTCTCAGTTTTAAATATTTAAGAGTGTCTAATGGATATTGACTGAAAAATCGAAGCATTATATTTATAAATAAAAAAAATAATAAATTAAAAAAAAATACAAAATTTGAAGGCAAAAAAAAAAAAAAAAAAAAAAAAAAAACTGCATAAAAAGAATTAAATAGAACGTTAAGACATAAGAGTAGAATAATTGCAATACAACCGAAAACAATGCATACTATTTTCTAATAAACATAACGGCCTTTTCGAACAGCACATTTATTATTCAATTTATAATAATAAATGTGTTTCATAGAACATAGTAAGCAAACCTGTATAAGAACATACTAATTTTAAAACTTTAAAACTAAAATAAAATAAAAAGTTTAATTTCATTTTTTTAAGTTATGATGTGTAAAAAATGTAATTACAACAAATATTTGAATATTTAACTATTTATAGCTAAGAAAAATTTCCTAAAAATTAAAAAAATTGACTTTTAGAGATAAACCCTAGCTCCTGCATTGGTTTGCTCATTTACCAATAAACAATATAATGTACTCTTTGAGACTGAACAAAAAAAGTAACTTAAGCAAATTTGGTTGTTGTTTCTAATCTCCTGTATGGTCCGACAGAGTCAGACCAGATCAACGAATCCGTTGACATTAATGAAATCCGATATCAAAAGATAGGTTAAGGCGAAGCCTGGTCATGAAGTCACTTAGGGCAGAGAGGAGAAGTCTTACCGCCCTCAGAATATTTAAGGCCTTTTATGTGACCACTGGCAAGTCGGGACAGGCAAGTGTTGGACTGCCTGTCGCATGGGAGAGATAAAGAGAGTTCCAGTTTTTTTTCCTTTTTACCAGTGATGGGGGGGGGGGGGATTAACCACTTATCCTTATTTTGGGCCTCGAAAACACTTAAAAGATGTAAGCTATGAAGTAGAGGGGATGGGATTGTTTAATCCCTCCTCGGCTAGAGTGTTAGCCACATTTGGAGTAATGAAGAAAGAAAATGAACAGAAAGAGAACATGTTTAAACTAATGAAGTGGTTTGAGAAAATTGCACTAAACTTATAAACGTGTTATGGCAAGGACTAATACCTCTCGTATGATATTTAACATGACACGAACAAACTTAAAGATAACATGTGTTCTATTACAAGCAGAACTGCTCATTTATTAATAAGTACATTCATGTATTCCTCTTAAGCAGTGCGAATTTAAAATTTATCCTAAAGTATTTATTCATGGAAATGTGAAACGTCTCAAGTATTCAAATCATTCCATTCATTCGTATAAAGTTCTTCGTTCATTTTTAAATGACCTCGGCATAATGTTTTCGCAATCATTTAAACTAAACAGTTATTTATAATTGTAAGGAATAGTTACCGCGATAAATTTTAGATGAATAACATGTATGACTGAATCATGTTTTGAATATAGTTAAGGTGTTTATTTTTAATCATATTTTATCATAAAACTTGGATATGCATAATAACTAAAAGTTTGGTAAGCAAAGTTGTGCGCATTACTCTCCATGATAAAAATTTCGCTTCTGAATTTACCTATGAAACAATGGAATGTATTATAATGAAAAAAAAAAGTCCGTGTATGTAAAAAATCCGTTGAAAACCTGAATTAACTGCTAACAATAAGTTTTTAATATTTATTTTTAACTTTTAAAGCAATGTAAACTTACGGAGAAGGGTCCATAAATCATTTTGTTTTCTGCACAAAAAGTTTTGAATAAGTAAGAATTTTATTTCTTCTTCCGTGCAATATTGGCAAGTTTTTTTTTTCTTTTTTGCAAAGATAAAACTGTAAAAGACTGTTATTTGTCAACTTGAATTGATTTTTCATTATTCAGGGCTTTCAAAAGATAGTTGATCTCCGCAAGTGTCGGAAAGAAAAGGTTGCGTTTTTCCACTTTCAATATATTTTTTTTTCTTTCAATTAAACTCACTTTAAAATATTCATACTTTCGACTACTTTTATTTATATACATACAGTGAACTCTCACTTATACGCCGCCTCGTTTATACGCCTTTTTCACTTATACAACGATTTTAAATGGTCCCAGCACATTCCATAGCAAAATAATGATAGTATCTTTCGTTTATGCGTCGCTCAAAAGATAAATATTTCACTTATACGCCGAATTTTCCCTAAAATATAAAAATATGTATATTTTTTCTTTAAGAAATAAGCATTTTTCTTCACTTTCCTCTTTAATTTTTCGCCTTTATTGCTCAGGGAAGGCATTTTTTCCGCATGAACTAGAGTTCGGAGAGGGACAATTATCTGTTATGCATCGTTTGAAAGGGAACAGTTTGTAATTAGGTATGCTACAATTTTTGTTTTATCTTTATTATTGTAGTTACATTGCAGCCCTAAAGCAGACTACTTTGTGATGTTCTGCAACGTAAAATTATTTGACCAAAATTGTTCTGCAAGTACTTTAAGCACTGTATAGTACACGAAATATGACCGTTTTCAATAACCATGATCTTGAAATCAAAACGGTTTCATACAGGACTATGAAAGGAGTTTTTGTTCAGTACTCAGTCTTACTACAGAAAAAAGCGTGATTCCAGCCACACATTCTTGACAGAAAATGTAAATCAATTCACTATGTCTGTTCCTCCAAACATCAAATAGCTCTGAATGCTTTGACGCTGCATTTGAAGAAATGTTTTCACTAGAATAACAGCACATAGCCAATAATGAGACCAAGTCTTGGAGGCAGAACGCTTAATGGGCATGAAACAGGTGTAGTCAAACATAATTTTCTGCAAGCATATTTTTACTAAGTATGTAATTTTGTGCAAATTCTGCAGATTTTGTGCAGCTTGAAGTAAATTTAATGTTCCTGCAAATATCCCAAAAAAATCAACTTTTTGATTTTCTGCCTAATAAACATAATTTGCAGAAATGTAATTTTATTTATATATTTTTTTCTAATTTGAAGAAATCTGCAGAAATTGGTCTGAATTTCTGTAAAATTGTATGTTTAGTTAGAAACTGCCTCTTCCGCAGAAATTGTAGAATTTCTGCAGAAAATTTTCAGAATTTTCTCTCACATTTGACCAGAATTGTTCTGCAGTTCAGATATCTGTTCTGCGACGTACGTTCCAAATTTAGCAGTATTCTGCTTTGGGGCGTTGCAGTAATTGCCAAACCGTAGTTTTTTGTTCCTTTTCTACAGAAACATTCTTATTCATTATCTCCTTAGAACTTATGTTGCGTATTATACCTTTAAATAGGCTTGTTCGCTTATACGTCTCTTTCACTTATGCGCCTTTTTCTGTCGGTCCCTTGGGCCGGCGTATAAGTGAGAGTTCACTGTATTACCAATTTTGAATTCAAAATTAAGAATTTTCCTCGTCTGTGCTATCCGATTTTTGTAATGCACATTGGCATGCAATTGGTAAACAACATGTTTCAATTTTCAAGTTCAATTAACAAGCTCAAATTTCTTCTTTGAGAGTACGCTTTTGCATGACTTTATACGTTAAATACTGTACTCTTTATCTCTGAAAGCACCAGTTTGCTAGATTTAGCAAAATAACCCACTCGTGACATTAAAGTTGTATAGAGTTGTATAAAGTTGTATTAAGTTGTATAGTTATATAACATTTATAATCCACAAATTGAGAACACCTACATAGGAAAATTAAACGAAAGCGACTTGCCACACCTACTATTATGTAAGGGGCATTATTAAATGAAAACTAATCTTAGCTAACCTTTTCAGAAATTCTTATTTCAACATCTTGTTTAATATTTCGTAGCGCTTTGTCAAAGGGAAATGCATTTGCAATATGAAGAAATAAATGTATATGAAAATAATTGCTATAAGGATAAGGTTAACCATTTAATGGCTAGCGTCCTTTTATAAGGACGGTCCAAAAAAGGGTTTAAATTTTCCCAAAATGAACATTTCAAACGAATAATAGTGTTCAATTAGTACCTTGGTATTCTTTCAATTCGTTATTAACAGATTACAGCACATAACCATTGTAAAGTGTTGTATGTATCAGTTTTAATATGACTTTTATCAAAATGACATCGTTCACAATCTTAAGAAAAAAAGCTAAATCAAGCGTTTTCAAAGTTATTCCCAGCGTCCCAGTTTATGTTAAGTGCTGATTTTATTTCTTCTTATAAAATGTCTTTTTAAATATTATATCGTAGGCAGAAAAAAAAAATGAGTAAAACAAGTATGTACCCTCTGGGATCTATCGTAACTTTTGAAGGACGATTTTTCTTTCCTTATTAAAACAAATATTTTTACATAATATTCTTTTAATTATTTTTCCTGTTCATTAAACACCATTTGTAACCAGTATACAAAATATCTTTGGAAAAAAATATCAGGCATTAATGGGTTAAAGCAAAGCCTACCAAAAAAAAAAAAAGGAAAAAGCTTCATTACATTTGTGTTTCTCCAAAAGTTGATTCCAACCGTTTATTTGTGAGAGCACGTTCCCAACACCCACCCCTTAACTAGTATAATGAATTCGCAACGAAGCATAGCCAAATAGTAATACAAGTCTTAGAATACACTCGATTTTAATACAAAATTTCGCATACATCGTAGTTAAGCGTATTATTTACAGTGCTTAATGATCATTAACTATCCATTTCCAACGAAGTAATACCGGGGACGTAAGGCTTATTTGAATTTAGATATCCTTGAACTCGTGCCTTCTGCGTAGCTGTGAGCAATGAAACGTTAATGCGTATATATTGTAAGATTATCGCATTTGCATAGGCAGCGCTGATCCATTACGATTGTTTGGATTCTCCAATATCCAGCTGAATGCATGATTAAATGGTAAAGCTGGGAATAAAATAGTTTCATTGTTTCAGTTTAAATTTAATGGCATCGATAACGATTCGATTTTTGCATCCGAAAGCGAAATTTGAGCTCAATTATGCGAAATATAATGATGGTAATGAAGCTTGTAGGAGTTGATGGAAGCTTATGCATCGTTATGTTCTTCAGAAGGACTTTTGGGGTATTGTCGAAGTAATGATCGAGATGCTGCTGGCGGAAACATGGTGTTGGTGAAGGGTTTGTGAAAAATAGCAAACTGAGTAAGATTTAAAAAAACGAACTATTGACATAGAGGGTTTTTTTGCGTAATAATCATACTAAAATTTTGTTCAAACTTTATAACTATTTTAAAAGTTTTAAAAAACTGTTTGTTTCTTATGATCTGTCTGACCAGGGAACCACACGATTAGTGTAATAATGAAAAAGGGTTAAAAGGATACGAATCGAAAGAGCATCTCGAGACACATATTTGACAAAAAAAAAGTTATGTGCATTTGTCTGACCTTTATGGAGATACAAGGTCTTAAAATCTTACGGAATTTTAAGAAAAGGGACAAATATATATTGATTTGGCAAGAAATGAATCACGCTACATCGTCCACATCTACTATCTACAAATCATGTAAAAGATGTCTACCACTAAACTCGCTAAATTTGGTGACACTTCTTAAAACTTTTTTCTAACTTTAAGACCTCATATTTCGAAGTGGGATACAAGGTTAAAAATTGCGTGCCTCCAGGCGCAATCATTATTACACTATCGTGTGGTTTTTGTTGAGAATAAATGTTTTGCAGGGAACTCCAAATACACAGTAGGTCACTGTTTAACCTGATTGACCTATTATTTTTTTTTCATATTGGCTGTCCTAGATGCTAAATGTAAACATGGTAAAAATAAAGCGCAGATAAAAGAAACAAAATCAATGATCGGTTTTTAACCCATTAATGCCTAACGTCCTTTTTTTTTTTTTGAATTTGGTGCGAGGAACCTCGAGCGAGCGCACACGTGCATCGGAGGAGCTCCCGCTTTTCTGCTCGTAGTTAACAGATTTACTGTGCAATCCGTGTTAATTCAACAATCTTCTGAAAACGAACAACGGGTGCATATTTTGGTGAGCATGTTTACTTATTCAACTTAGTTTCAGCAGAGTTATCAACATTTTACCTGTTCTCCCTTCTCGCTAAGCCTACTGTCTCCACTCGTACTACGCATACAGACGCTACAAGTTATCACTACCCCTTGAGTTGTGTCGTGGTCACCCTTCGTGGGGGTGTAGCAAAGGAACGTTATCTTCACCCAGATCTTCACCCCCACCCCTACTTCGAAGCGCATTGCAATGCATCTACTCCTCCTCACACAGACAAGGGAATTTTCCCCCAAGACATTGCTTGCCCCGCTTTGGCGTATTGCTAACATTCTCCGCAGTGCCGAAGTCGGAAAAGACACTAATAGCAAGAAGAGAAAACCTTGGCTTTCTTCTGGTCTAGTGGACGTTCGCATAATTTTCGGAAATAAGGCTACGCTTCTCTTCGCTAACGCCCTCTCTTTACTTTAATTTTATTTCATGAAATTTGTTTTATTTTCTAAGTTTTTCTAAGTTTTTATAGTTTAAAGGTCAATTTTCCTTGTTATTATTAGTTTTATTTATTTTTTTATTATTTTTTTAATTTTCCTCTTTTTATACTTCTATTTATATTTGTTTATTTATTATTTATTTATTATTATTAATTTTTTAATTTAATGTTAGTCTTTAATATGTTTAATAATGAGTTGATTTGAAATTTTTATTTTTTATTTTTTATTTTATTTTATTTTATTTTATTTTATTTTATTTATTTATTTATTTATTTATTTATTTATTTATTTTTTGTGTATTTATTTTTATACTCCACCCCAAGAGGTCCTTTTCGTTATTTATCCCTTCTTTTTTGAACACCTCCCCTCCCCACTATGCCCAAATTGACTCCAATCAAGTCCAATTATACTTCTTTAGGGAAGGTGAAGCCTACTCGAATTTTATCGCCCAATTTGCCTTCCTCTAAAAAAGTTGTTTCCACCCCGCAAGGCATTCCAGTGCAGACTATATCTTTATCCGATCTCTTCTCTGCATCCACAAAACCCTCATTAGACTGTCCTACTGCGGAAAACTCATCGCTCCAACTTCTAGAATGTCTTCACCAGATGATGATGGGAGCACCTGCAGGCAGAAGAGCAAAGAACTTTTTTCCTGAAGATCTGAGAAAAATAGCTACTTCCATAGTAGAAATTCTACGCAATAGAATTGACGAATGCGACAAGTTACACTCTCCCCAAGCGCATGCCGACGCCTCCACTTTAACATTGGAGTCCTTCCCACTGTCAGAAAACAAAAGTCCTGCTCGCAAAGACGTAAATACGACTACTGATGATCTACCTATAATTACAAACTCTACGCACGGTACTATTACTTCATGTGATCCTCACCCAGTCTGTTCCAGAGAAATCAGACATAAACAAGTACATCAAAGGGTCATACCAGAAACCTTCCAAGCTACCCACACAGTCCTTTTGTACCCAATCGATGCGAAAACCGGCTCACAAGATATATTGAATTTACTGACGTCCAACCATAATCCTTCCGAATATGGCGTTAAAATTCAAAGAACCAGATTCGTCAAGAACGGGGGGCTAGCAATAGACGTTGCAAACAAAGAACAATTGTCGAGGCTCGTAACCTCTCTCCACTCGAACAAGATCCTAGAACACAGATTCACTACTCGGATCCCAAGTCGCAGACTGCCCAGAATAGTTATCTACGGGGCACACATAGAGGCTTCGAAAGAAGAAATAAAAAAAGAGATTCAAGCAGAATACGGCCTGGGAGAAGAAGACTTTGAAATCCAGTTTCGTCTAACAGGACGTTACGGTAAGACAAATTGGGTTATCAAATGTCAGCCTTCTGCGTTTCACATCCTCATAGCAGGTCGCTCTTTACATATTGGATGGAAAATACACCCAATTAAAGAATTTTTCGGTATAAGGCGGTGCTACGCGTGCCAAAATTTTGGGCACATAGCAAAAAATTGCCCAACAAACCTAATTTCTTGCCCTCGTTGTGCGGAAAATCATCCTGATAGCGACTGCCACAGTCAGCAACTAGTGTGCATCAATTGTCACAGAGCAAATAATGACCACAACTGCAATCTCCCTACTGACCATGCAGCTAATGAAATAAATTGTCCAGTGTACCAGCAACAAGTTGAAAGAATTCGAAGAACAACAGTATACAAACTTTAAGCTTCATCTCTTTCTTCTCTTCTTTCTTATCGATTGCTAAGATATGTTTTCAGTATCTACACAGTCCAATGTTGTTTGCACTTCTAATATAATCAACTTTAAAATTATACAAATAAATTTGCACCGAAGTTACTCAGCCACTTCAGCTCTAGAAAGTTTGGCAAAGGAACAGAACATAGGACTTTTTGCCATACAAGAACCGTATGTGTTAAATGAAGCAGTAGCTGGAATTCCAGGGAGTTGGAAACAAATCGTGTCACACAGCTCCAGAGCAGCAATTGTGATCCCAATTTCATTACCCTCTTCCTTTGCTACACTAGTAGACATGGATTTTGTTGCTCTAAAACTCTGCGTTGATAACAAGACCACAACAATAATTTCAGCTTACTCATCACCAAACGAACATATTTCACTGTTACTTGCTCCGCTCAAGGATCTCCTGCAGAAAGTGGATCCGATCCCACTCATTATAGCAGCAGATTTAAATGCGCATAGCCGAGTCTGGGGCTACAGGAACGAAGATTCTAGAGGCCGAGAACTCCTAGATTTTATTTCCTCGCACAATCTTAGTATTGCTAACACAGCTAATGCCCCTCCCACTTACAGCAAAGATAAGTCAGTAGGATGGCCTGATGTCACTCTTATTAAGAATTTACCATTTATGATTGACTGGGAAGTTCTTGCTGAAGAATCACTCAGCGATCATAAGTACATTCAATTGCACCTCTCAGCGCCTTTGACATTCCATCGTTTTATTCGCTTTAAATCTAAGTACAACTCAGAAAAATTCAAGCACAAAATTAAAACCCACATTCCTTCTCTTTTCATCAACCTCCCGCCTATTGACGACTACGCCTCCTTGGACATTTTTACACAAGAGTTTATCAGCATTTTACAAGCATGTGCACACCAGTCTTTCAAAACAAAATCTCACTCTCCAAAACCTTCTCTTTCATGGTGGGATCAAAACCTTGAACTGCACAAGAAACTCCTACTCGCCAAAAGACGACGATACCAAAGATGCCAAGAGACAGACACGCGTCAACTCTTTTACATTTCCTTTAAGAAAGAACTAGCCCTGTACAAAAAACACATCCGAACAGCCAAACGAGCTTCGTGGAGGAATTTCTGCTCAGCCTCTAGCTCCACATATTCCAAGCCGTACAAAGTTACGTTTGGTAGTACTGTGCATCCTTCTCTTCTTTATGAAAGAGCAGCATCCGCTGACGACGCTAAAACGTTTTACTCAAAACTGCTGCATCATTTTTACCCCCAAGTTCTTCCATCTACAATTAATGAACATTCTTTTGCGTACTCTTCTTTAGTAGATAACATACATTTTAGCTCCTCAGAACTCAACTTTGTCATGAAGAATATTCCACTGAAAAAAGCTCCCGGGAGAGATGGATTGGATAACTACATCTGGAAATATTTCTTCGAAGTATATCCAGAGCTTCTTTTGAACTTTCTGAACAAATGCTACTGTCTGGGATTCTTTCCAACTTGCCTTAAAGAAGGAGTTTTACTTCTGTTCCATAAGCACTCTAAACCACTTACGGAATTAGACTCCTACCGTCCTATAGTGCTACTCCCGACACTGTCAAAAATTCTCGAAAAGCTTATAGTTAACAGATTACAAAGCTTTTTGTCACTTAACCATCTGTCACATCCCCTCCAATTTGGATTCACACCAAGAATTTCAACTGAACATGCACTCAATTCTCTTTTGACAGAAATAGACCACAGAATAAATGCCGGCTTCTTAACCATTTTTATTTCCATTGACATCAAATCAGCTTTTGAAAATTTGCAGTGGCAAGATATTTTGACTTCCTTAGCAACGACCGGCTGTGAAAAAGGTGTGTTTAATCTTTACAACAGCTTCCTGAACAACAGAAAAATTAACTTAATAGCTCAAAACGAAGTTATTTCAGCCGCACAGTTTAAGGGATGCCCGCAGGGCTCTTGCAGTGGTCCACAGCTGTGGAACTTGGTGCTAACATCCTTGCTTGCAGGGCCATGGCCAGAACACACCTTTATCCAGGCATTTGCGGATGATCTAGCTCTCGTTGTGCATGGTACAACGCGAGATGAACTGCAAAACTCAGCAAGAGAATCGCTTCAGATTCTTTACACATGGCTGACGGATCATCAATTGGAGGCATCGGAGGACAAAACGAGAGCAGTTGTTTTCAACAAACCCAGGAAACTAGTGAAAAAACCCAGTTTGAAACTTGGGAACTTTTTCATCAAACGAACCGATGAAATAAAGTACTTAGGTGTCATTATAGACACAAATTTATCGTTTGTGCCACATGCGGAATTCTTAAAAACAAAAGCTTTGAGAAAGAAAGCACTCCTCCAAAGACTTGCAGGCCCTACTTGGGGTATAAATATTTCGCAACGCAAGCTAATATACCTGAACGTAATAGAATCATCTATTCTCTACGGGGCAGCAGTTTGGGCTAATTGGATGCACAACAGAGCGTTGAAGAAGCTCCAAACAGTGCAGAGACTTCTCCTCTTAACAGTGACTGGAGCATACAGCACAACGTCTCACGCCGCACTCCATGTTATAGCAGGAGTCCCACCAATAGACCTCACGATAAATTCAAAAGTTCTATTGTCAAGACTTTTCCTTAAAAGAAAGCCCCTCCAAATTCCCGGTTATAATTTCAGCCCAAGTGATATAGAAGAAACAGCAAATAAGTGGGATAGCCACCCAAGCAACCAATGTAGTCTCCTAAGGATTTGCCTACAAGAAAAAGCACCCTTATTACAGGGCTTGGAGGTGTATACGGATGGATCCAAAACTAAGAGTGGAGTAGGAGCTGGCCTTGTAGTACTCCAAGATGGAGTCCGCACTCACGACTGGTCTGCGAGACTAAGACCAACAAACTCAGTTTCCCAGGCAGAACTTTTGGCTATTTCACATGGCTTGACTTATTTGGAAAATAATCCCCCTGTTTCAGCAGCAATTTTATACTCAGATAGTCTCTCCTCCTTACAAGCACTTCTGAATCCCATACATAGGAATTCCCTGGTGAGGGAAATTCAGAAGAGACTAATAGCCCAAGAAAAAATTTCATTGAGTTGGATAAGGGGTCACGTAGGACACGTCGGGAACGAAGCGGCAGACTTCTTAGCCAACCAAGCAGCAAACGACTCAAGTATGTCCATTGCACTAAGCATGCCTATACCAAAATCATTTATTAAACATAAAGTAATAGAACACGTGAAAGAAAGTTGGAACATACGCTGGCAAAATGAATCAACAGGCCGAAGAGTACACTCCATCTTTCCAACTCCATCCTTAAAATCTAAAACAAAGAGCAGGTCTGACACCCTACTTGTAACCGGCCATGGGCCTTTTCCAGCTTACCTCTTTCGATTTAAATTAATTTCATCTCCCAACTGTGCATGTGGACTCATAGGAACGCCTGATCACTACCTCTACTCTTGCCCTCTCACGTTTAGGTTTCACTTAAAGATGAACAATAGCATCACAATTCCAAACAACATCCTTCAAGCTCTCTCGCACCCATCAGGTAGAAAATCAATGTTTAATTTAATCCATGAACTAGCATCCCGCAACCAAGATTTCCAAGAAGTCAGCTGAATTGTCGTTCTGTTTTCATCCTCCCCACCATTTCGACGAAAGAAATGGACACATGCTGCTCTGAATGGATCTAACTGTTTGTGTTGTCGTTTGCGTGTTTGCGTATAATTTTACAAACCAAGATTCTTTAACATTGTTTTGCCCATTCATGTCTTTTATTATTATAGTAATTATATTATTATTTTTTATTTATTTATTTCTTTTTAAACGCTGGTATATATATATATATATATATATATATATATATATATATATATATATATATATGTGTGTGAGTGTGTGTATACGGTCGAGTCACGATGACTAGGGGCCGCAAGGGACCAACAGGGGTTTCGAGTTGTGGGGATCCAGTGGATTCTTCCAAATAGAGGAATGTTTGAGCTATGAGACTCGATTGTGTATACGTATTTATATATATGTATGTTTTAAATGTTGTACTTTCAAGTATATGTGTGTATGTATATATATATATATATTTTTTTTTTCTGTAGTACCTTCATATTATTGGTGCGTATGTGTGTGTATGTATAGACGCGTGTCATGTGGAGGCGCAAGTATTTATTTTTAATTTATGTAACAGCATTTTCACTTTACATTTTGCAAAAGAAACTCACAACACTGACGTAGCAATTCGAGCATAACAGCATTTCTAGCTTAAATTATTTATGTATTGTATTTCAGTTAAGTAATTTTACTTAGTCATAATGTTATATTTTGGTTTATTATACGTATTTTCCAAAAGTTGAGCTATTTCTCTGGTTTTTCTCTTTCCCGTCTTATGCAATTAAGGTGACGTAATCGAGAATTGTTCTCGCAAAAAGCCGTTTCTTAGCTTTGGAAAATTAGTTATTATGGTTGTTATCAGGTATATATTCTGTTGAATTCATTCTATGCTAACCCAGAGTCCTTTATATTTTCGATTTTTATATATTTTGTTCCTTTTTATTATTGTTGTATTATT
Organism: Uloborus plumipes; assembly: GCA_038373865.1. NCBI lineage: Eukaryota > Metazoa > Arthropoda > Arachnida > Araneae > Uloboridae > Uloborus > Uloborus plumipes. Next base: position 97,950 of record JAXGGA010000837.1, on the reverse strand, counting down.
GTTGTGATATAGTTATTCGGGATGTTTGTAAGGAGCCTGTTATCAGACATTTAATCCAGTTATTACATTCTATGCTAGACTAGAGTCATTTTTAGTATTCGAATTTTATATTTTTGTTCCTTTAATTATCATTGTTGTATTATTGTTGTGAAATAATTATTGGGGATTCGCAGAAAGCCTGTTACCAGGCATTTAATCTTGGGAGTAAATACATGCTAACCTAGAGTCATTTCACTGTAACAATTTTATACTTATGCTCATTTTACTTTCATTGTTGTCATTTTGTGATGTTAGATGTATTAGCCCTTCATTTATCATGCCAATCTTCCATAGTCCATAGTTTTTCACGTTGTAATTATCCCCGCTAGTGCTTTTCCAGTATGTTTTCTGTTCTTTTTCCCTTTCCCCTCCCTCATCCTGTCAAAGTAACTTTCCTTAAACTTCCACTGATACCCTTCATCCGGTTAAGCTAGGAATGGCAGGTACGGAAGGTATCACTGGTTAAAATAAAATAAAAATAACGTCCCTTTTTATGGACGGTCCAAAAAAGGGTCTAAATCTCCCCAAAATGAACATTTCAACCAAATAATAGTGTTAAGTAAGTACCTTGGTATTGTTTCAATTCGTTATTAACAGATTGCAGCACATAACCATTGTAACGTGTGTTCTGTAGCAGTTTTAATATGATTTTTTATCAAAAATGACATCGTTCACAATCTCAAGAAAAAAAGCTAAGTTTTCAAAGTTATTCCCGGCTACCCACTTTATGTTAATTGCTGATTTTATTTCTTCTTATAAAATGTCTTTTTAAATATTATATCATAAGCAAAAAAAAAAAAAGTTTAGTAAAACAAGTATGTACCCTCTAGGGTCTATCGTAACTTTTAAGGGAAGACTTTGTTTTCCTTAATAAAAAAAAATATTTCTTTCATAATATTTTTTAATTATTTTTCCTGTCCATTAAACACTGTTTGTAACCAGTATACAAAATATCTTTGGGAAAAAAATGTCAGGCATTAATGGGTTAAACTTATTTCCACCTTGCGATGCATATGCGTTGAGAGTAGATTTCAGCATAGTTGGCAAGTATGGAGGTTCTGACTCGAACTCGCTTTTTGTTGAGAATAGTTTTTTGTTGAGAATAGATTTTTTGCAGTGAACTCCAAATGCACAGTAGGCCACTGTTTAACCTGATTGACCTCTTATTTTTTTTCATATTGGCTGTCCTGGATGCTAACTGTAAACATGGTACAAATAAAGCGCAGACAGAAGAAACAAAATCAATGATCGGTTTTTAAACTCATTTCTACCTTGCGATGCATATGCATTGAGAGTAGATTTCAGCATAGTTGGCAGGTATGGAGGTTCTGACTCGCACTCGCTTTCCAGGTAACCAAGTCGAGCTCTTCTTCCCAAGGCCTCTATGTGATGCATGGAATTCATATTTCTCGGGGGTACAGCAGGTGGCGCTGGTTCCGGTGGACTCTCACCGAAAACTGAAAAGAAAAATCATCTCAATGTACATGCATACGACATGAAATGTTAACAGAAAAATATTTTCAACTAAGAATCACAAAAGAAAAAACAGAACTTCCGAGAAGTTTCTGTCAATCAATTTCATTTTCGGCATTAGCATCGTGATTGAACTTTTAAAAAAAGAAAAAAAAATATGGACACAGAACTCAGGGCATAGGAAACGTTATACGAATTAAAAAGCATTTTTCGTACGTCTATTTTTGGGTAAAAATGTATATTCCACATTATGGGAAAAAAAAATTTAATTTTCCAATCTACAACTATAAAATATCGCTAAAGCTAGGCTTAGCTTAATTTTTGGTTCTAATTCTGGACATATTTATGAAGTACTCATTACCAACGAATTTATGTTTTATAACCGCTCATTCTGGTGAAAAATGGTGAAAAATTAACCGAAGCTGCATAAATCCAACATTTTATTAGCAAACTTCATTCAAATCTTATGAAAAGTACTCAGCTGATCTTTCTGCTACATATTACTTTATATGAAAAGGCCTAAAAACACACAAAACTTAAATTTTGAACTCATTATTATATGTAATATATGGGCCATAGTTTACGACTAAAACGTACCTGTTTCTGTAATCCAAAATTACCCCGTTTTCTCGAACTTTGAATTATTAGTAGCAAATATATTTTGTTTAAATATTTATTTTTTAAATCATCTTACATATTCTTCAAAAGTTATCTTAACATTTTTGATCTTATTCCGCAATGCTCTCAATGATTTACTTATGTAGTATTGCATAATAAAAGGCACGTTTATAAAATGACAACTAAATACATGCCCTTATTAGAAATTTATATAAATCTGCTCATGGAAACATCAATTAAACTACTACCAAGCATATTATCCTAATGTAAAGTATCTAAATATCCTTTAATGACGGTTGGGGTTATAGATCAGAATGTATGATCACCATTCGTAAATGCGACAAATGCACACGTCAATCAATTTCCAGTGTTTGGATAAATAGAGGCAGTTGTACACGCAGTATAATATCACTGATTTCCAACATTTTCCAGTGATTGGCCAAATGAACTGCTTCATGCAAGAAGGCTACTATTGAAGTTGAGAAAATAATTCAAACAATGTTATTTAATAAATCAAATATTTAAGTGTATCTTTGGGAAATGAAGAAAAAAAATGCATATTATGATTTGAACCTGTAGTAAAAACGTTACAGGATATATATATATATATATATATATATATATATATATATATATATATATACTTATTCTAACATTATTTAAACTCACTTATGCATTCGTTTTTTTTTTTTTTTTTTTTTTTTTTAAAACTTTGGAAATGAAAAGCTATATGCTTTTGAGTTTATTGAGGGGGAAAACAATGGACATTAAATGCACATTCGTACATAAAAACACTTTAGAGACGCAATATTAACAATAAAAAATATGTACGCTCTAAGAAATTCGCGCAATTATAATTTTGAATAAAGAGTATGGTTAAAAAATTGTAATGCTAGAGAAAAAAAGTCTGCAGGAGCGTTAGTGAAATTGAGAGACATACTGTAAGTGAAATATTTAAATTCCTTTAAAATAAAATAATCTTGAAAGGTATTATTTTAAAATATATATATAAATGCTTTATCTTAGCGTTTAAAGCTAGATAAAGAATTAATGCAAAAAAGTTAAAACCTGAAAGAAATTACCAAAACAGAAATATAAAAAGGAAAAGAAAACATCAATAAAATACGAGAATATTGCCTCCTGCAAAATTAAATAAATTGAACGAATGAAGCAATCAATAAGATGCGGTAATAATTATTGTATGCAATAATTAAACATAGAACTGCATAAATCTAACGAAACAGAGCGAATCAATTTAACGAGAAAAGAACTGTTGTATGCATATTAAACAGATATAGATTCAAAGAATAATGAAAATAATAAATAAAATTAAACATTAATAAACAAAACAAAGTTCTGTAAAGAAATGGATCACGTGACTTGCTAGATATTACGAAAATATTGGCATTAAAAACTTCGAGTCACGACAAAAATAAATCATTGAGCAATCCTGAATCCTCAAAACTGACATTTTTCTTTTCTCTAAAAATGCCAATTAAAAGTCAAGTAAAAGAACAATCTGATTTTGAATTTCTTCAGATGTGTCGCTCTTTTACGGAAAACAAAAAGTGATAGCAACCATATTTAGAGAACTTTTCCAGTAGAGCATCATCACTCTTAAACTCTTGTTTGGAATTCATTTGGAGGTGTTTGTTCTAGCTGTGGGCAATAAACTCTTCTGTAAGTTTTAAAGATTCTTTAGTAGTTCAACTCTACAAACATAACAGAAGTTCGTGGTACTTTTTTAAAAAGTTTCCTGTGAAATGTTTACGCTGTTAAATTGTTTGTTCAGGAGGTCTAACATGAGCGTTGTCTGGCAAAATTGTCATCCAGAAAGCTAATTAAGTTTCAAATTAAGTCCTGAAGCGTTTTATACACTATTCGAGTATTAAATACTTTACTTGACTTATCAAAGAGAAAGTAAGAGAAAATAAATTTAAGTGATTTTTTTAAAAATGTTCAAAAGCCTCTCCTTTTTCTCTTGTAAATATTTTTCTGCTGAATAAACCTCTAAAAGTGTATGTATCCTTTAAGTCCGTTGTATTCCCGTTTTATTTTACAATAAAATAAAAAAAATATATATGTATATATATGGTCACGATAAATCCAACAAAGCACATTGGTGAACACGTAAAAGAATTCAAAAGTACGCTATGTATGGCAATTTTGGGATTATGATAAACATTTAACCCATTAATGCCTAGCGCTCCTTTTTAGAGACGGTCCAAAAAGTGTTTGAATTTACCGAAAATGAACATTTCAACCAAATAATAGTGTTCAGTTATTACTTTGGTATTGTTTTCATTCATTAATAACATATTGCAGCACATAACCATTGTAAAGGGTGTTCTGTAGCCGTGTAACAAGTATACAAATATCTTTGGAAAAAAATGTCAGGCATTACAGGGTTAAAGACAGTTTACAGCTTATGATTACTTTGGTAATGAAGAAATACCTTCGTGAAACGAGGTAACCATACGAAACGCCGCATCTAATATACACATATTACAAGAATTTTAAATAATAAGTACCTTTGAGCTACAAATAACCATAAGAAACAACGCTTCATAAATACAATAATATTACGAAAATACACTTTAATATACGACTTAAAAAAACTTTACCAGTCGATTTATTAAGAATCAATTCTTGATTTTATAGAACAGTACTATTTGTTTAAACATGATAAATACAGTTTTTTTCGCACAGTCTAACATATCCTGCAAAGTACTACTTTGACGAGTATTATTTTATAATTACCTCTTGTTTCTGCAAACTAACCGTGCTGCCTTATTTCCGAAACGGAAAAGAAGTCATGCAAATTGACGTCTCACGCTAAGTCATGTAAAATTGTATTTGTACTCTTTGAAGCACTTGCATTTTCTTAGCTCTTTAAAATTGCTTAAAAAAAGTTTAAAAAAATGAAGGATATGGTCTGCGTAGTTAGAAATTATAACATGACAAAATGTAAATACCTTTGTTCTTAAAAATAAACGCAAATAATACAGCTTTAGGAAAGCGCACATGCACAGGAATACGCAGACTCGTTTTTTTTTTTTTTTTTTTGATGATACAAGGAACGCCTTTTTCAACATAAACTTTGAACTTATGGATGTAAAGACATGCGACATTCTCGTTTTCGTCGGATGTCTGAACAGAAATAAGTTCACATTTTTGCAAGAAAAACTGCGATCCTTGTAACGCCAAACCACGTCTGCGTGGTTTGTTTTTTAACGTTGTTTATATGCTTTTAAAGGTGTTGCGTATTTAATACAACAGATAGAAGGGCATAGAGTAATACATGTGATTGATTCCAGTTTTAGGAGAGTAAAGATATAATTTAACGGCGCACAATTGTTAAGCATTTTGTGTTACATTGAATTAAGAACTTTGCAACCTTCCTATGACGAATAAAACGCATGATTGGTGACAAATCATAAATTTTGTTTTTCTAACACATACGGGTAGGAATTTCTTAATTATCACTCCCTTGCTGGCGAAAATCGGCCTCATCTATTTCACGGATTCCCCGTTCCCATCCTTTCCTCATAAGCTTATTCCGTAGTGTATCCCATTAACAGCGGTTGAAATTTTAAACGAGCTCGGAGATCTCTTGGAGAAAGCTCCTAAATCGTTCCATTTCGAACATAAGCATTCCAGAAAGGTGATCATTAAGACTGTCTGGCGCCAGCGTAAGAAGAAGCGAGAATAAGTTCTTTGCTCAAGAAACCTCAACAAATCCATATGCGCGACAAAGCAACAGCAGTTATCATTAAGTAGCCTTCTTCCCCGGACCTGAATAACATTTTCGTCTATCATCAATATGCTACGACACTGGCAGCTGGTGGCAACAGGCTCATCAGGGGGTACAAAAGGTTCCCGCCCCACACTCATATTCGAGGAGGTTGCCAATAATGGCTATCTAAGTGCCCGCTATATTCAACGGGCATGCCCAAATTTGTCACTTAGCGATCTCTTCTTCGTATTTCATTAGCATAATAAATAGCAGCGTGCCAGCCCGGTGAATCTATTTAAATATTTCTTCTAAAATTTATGGCGGGTGCAACAATTTAGCTATTGTGTTAAAAGAGCACTCTTAATTTGGAGAAAAAGCCTGCCACCAATGCGAAAGTTTCTCTTTTTCCTTCTTATTTTAGTGCTTAAGTCATTTTGTTACTTTTGTATATCAACACCAATTTCAATACTGGAATTTAAAAAGAGAGAAATTGCGATGTAATAGAGCAAGTCATGGAATTTAACGTTTTGATATACGAATGAACTGTTGGTTATGATAGTATTCAGAGTAAAAAATGTGTATATATTTCACGACTTACAAATTAATTTGTGCATAGCTATTTTTCGTTAGCTATTTGGAACCTAAAATATACTAGCATACCATGTGAAGTTCCACAAAATTTGCTATAAGAATTTTAATTGAGGAAAAATAGAATATCACTGATGCTAAGATTTCTCTCTCAGAGCAAGAACGAACTGTTTCATGCTCGTTCAAGTGAAAAAGGCAGATCCCCACATTTACAAATAATACAAAACCATAAGTTCCTTTACTTTAACTAAACGGAGAGCACTAAGGCATATATTTTTTTTACTTTGAGTTTCCATATGAAAGCTATACTACAATGCAACTTTTCTAAACAACAGCATCGTGACGTCAGCGTGACGTTAGCCTATGAAAAACGGGCTAGATAAAACGTCACAGCCTAGTTAGCGAAATAGAGGAGATCGCTGACTGCCTGCGAACTCTTATTGGCTCCGCCCGTAGTGACGTTCAGTGTCAAGTTAAGCTGCATTCTAGTATAGTAACTGATTTTTTTTGTTATAGTCCTAGTTTATCATCGCAAGAAATTTATATTAAAAAAAAAAAAAAAAACTCTTCGCTCTTATATATAAGCTTTTAACAGCGCAAAAAAAATCTAGTTTTGGAAAGCCTTTTCTAAAGCTCTTTACTTTTCTCGGTAGCTGCGTTATTGAAACTTTTAATAAATATTTTTTCATTTTTCTGTTTATGTTGTTTACTAAAAATAATAATTCTAGTGTAACTTTATTCGTTTGTCTATGAAATAAGTTTAAAATACTACGGCTATGATCAAAGACCATTTCCTAAAATAGAATTTTTACTTACGTGCTGCGAAATTCATATTTTGGATCTTGCAAACCTAATTTAAAATAAGTTGATCTAAACTACCTGTTATACTATTTTAGCTTTTTAAAAATACAAACAATATTCAATAGTATAGTCATCGATACTTTTAATAAATATTTTTCAATTGTACTGTTTATGCTGTTTACAAAAAAGTTATTTTAGTACAAGTTTATTCGTTTCTTTATTGAATAAGTGAGAGGAATTTCAGCTATGAGCAAAGACCATTTCCTAAAATAGAATTTCTACCTATCTACCTACGTGCTGCAAAATTCATATTTTGGATCTTGCAAAACCAATTTAAAATATGTTGATCTGAACTACCTGTTATATTCTTTTAGCTTATAGAAATTACAAACATTATTCAATAGTATGCCCTCTCCCCTGACAAGCTAAAATTTACATAAAATATTGTCAACAACTATTGGTTTTAATATTAAATTCTCATTCTAAGCCTTTCCTGAGTTTTGAAATTGCGACCTGTTTACAGAAGTTTAGAGTGAATATTATTTAAAAGAAGTTATTCTAGTACCAAACTATTTCCTTTCTTCTTAGATATAGTTCATAAATATTCCGACTTCTATTGTCTGTCTGAAAGCCTTTGGAAAATCAAATTTGCTCAGTTATTGTAAATAATGCTCCACATCTTTATTAGATAAAACATCCGAGTGCCTTCTTTCCTCAACCTATATTTCTTTAACATACATCTCCGTCAAAATCAAATAAGAAATTTGTTGCTTCTTTTCAACTAAAAAAATACGCTTCGACTTTAGATATATCTTGATTCAATTTCTCATTCGTGCGAAATTCCATTTGATACTATTAAACATCCCGAGTGTAAGAGGAGAAATGGAGCAAAAATTTCAACTGCTTATGGGTTTTTGAACTAAATAAAGTTATACGAAAAGAGAGCGAGAGCACAAGTTTAATCAACAAAAATATAAAAGTGGTTCGCAAGAGACGGGGCCAGGGCCCGCGAATCCGATGGGGAGAGTTCCTGGGATAATATATGACTGGAGAAGTTCCCTGTTGTCAAGTCTGAGCTCTCGTGGAAGTCGGGAAAAGCTATTACATTTTTCATTGTGGATGCGTGGCCATTATTTGTCGGGTTCTGAACTTAAATAATGTAATTGCGAGAGCAGGGAAATTTAATCAACAAATTACCCTAGAGCCATCTGCTCTTTCTCGCTAGAACATTTAGGTGGATGTTGAAAACTTCTTTGCAACTTCTGACTAAGGTAAAGTAATATATATATATATATATATATATATATATATATATATATATATATATATATATATATATATATCAAAAAGAGACAATAATAGCTCATGAAGAGTAACTGTGCATAAATTGGAGTAACAGAAATAAATAGAACAACAATGAGAAACATCAGGAAAAACATTTAAAACTACTTGAAATTTAAAACTAACATGTAAAACATGGGTAATGCGCTGCTTAATCTTCAGAGGGCAGGAGCAGCATATAGATTTTTTAGATTTAGCTTTGCAGGTTTCATGAGTGTTTGTTTGAAATAAGTCAGCAGTGATTAATAAACTTGATTAGCTTTTGCTTTTTAATCTTTGAAAGATTAAGAACTTTAAAAGTATAAAATTTATGCCACTAATTTATTTTATAATGTTTGTACTGAATTTGAATTTAAAATGCTGACAAATTACAATCCAATGCACCCTGCCCTTACCTGGAAAGCAAAAAAACGTGCACATACCCAAAATAATTCAATTCCATTGTCCAAGAGGCAGTCCTTTTTCGTTCCACTCTAACACTCCGTGTCTGCTCACTTCCAGTCAACACCGCTCAGCAGTAGAGTTTAGGTGCAGCCTATCATAAAAGCTGGGAGCACGGTTTGTTGCCAATATGCAGTACTTGGGGAAGAAACTATATACTCTCTGCCTGTCACATGGAATTCTTGAAAACATTAGCATAATGTAAAATAAAATCTATCGGATAATTGTTGTAATACAATAATGTAGCAGCAAATTTAGAAATCTGCTTTTCATAATCATTTTTGTTGTTGCATATTTTATGAAATCTCGAAATTTGTCCTAAAATAATATTAATGAAAACTTTTTTATGCAAATTGCTGTAAAAGTGTGGCATACTTTGTGTAAAAAAATTAAAACTGTTTCTTTTATCGTAAATATCGAGAAAGATGTTCTGTTCAAAAATTTTGATGGAAATGTCCAGAAAGTTGGCAAACTGATTATTTTCATTTGCTTTATTCAGTTGGAGTGTCTGAGGATAGACAATATGAAATTCTTCCTCCATATTTTTGTTGAAAACCAGAATGTCGTCGATGTATCTAAAAATATTTAATTTAATGTTCTTATTGATAATATATTTGAATTCATAATAGAATAAAAACAAATTTGCTGCAGAGCTGGAATAGTTCGTGCCCATGCCAATACCATGAATTTGCTTGAAGATTAAATTATTAAAAGTTACAAAATTATTAAAAATACAGAAATTTTCTGTATTTTTAATAATTTTGTAACTTTTAATAATTTAATCTTCAAGCAAATTCATGGTATTGGCATGGGCACGAACTATTCCAGCTCTGCAGCAAATTTGTTTTTATTCTATTATGAATTCAAATATATTATCAATAAGAACATTAAATTAAATATTTTTAGATACATCGACGACATTCTGGTTTTCAACAAAAATATGGAGGAAGAATTTCATATTGTCTATCCTCAGACACTCCAACTGAATAAAGCAAATGAAAATAATCAGTTTGCCAACTTTCTGGACATTTCCATCAAAATTTTTGAACAGAACATCTTTCTCGATATTTACGATAAAAGAAACAGTTTTAATTTTTTTACACAAAGTATGCCACACTTTTACAGCAATTTGCATAAAAAAGTTTTCATTAATATTATTTTAGGACAAATTTCGAGATTTCATAAAATATGCAACAACAAAAATGATTATGAAAAGCAGATTTTTAAATTTGCTGCTACATTATTTTATTACAACAATTATCCGATAGATTTTATTTTACATTATGCTAATGTTTTCAAGAATTCCATGTGACAGGCAGAGAGTATATAGTTTCTTCCCCAAGTACTGCATATTGGCAACAAACCGTGCTCCCAGCTTTTATGATAGGCTGCACCTAAACTCTACTGCTGAGCGGTGTTGACTGGAAGTGAGCAGACACGGAGTGTTAGAGTGGAACGAAAAAGGACTGCCTCTTGGACAATGGAATTGAATTATTTTGGGTATGTGCACGTTTTTTTGCTTTCCAGGTAAGGGCAGGGTGCATTGGATTGTAATTTGTCAGCATTTTAAATTCAAATTCAGTACAAACATTATAAAATAAATTAGTGGCATAAATTTTATACTTTTAAAGTTCTTAATCTTTCAAAGATTAAAAAGCAAAAGCTAATCAAGTTTATTAATCACTGCTGACTTATTTCAAACAAACACTCATGAAACCTGCAAAGCTAAATCTAAAAAATCTATATGCTGCTCCTGCCCTCTGAAGATTAAGCAGCGCATTACCCATGTTTTACATGTTAGTTTTAAATTTCAAGTAGTTTTAAATGTTTTTCCTGATGTTTCTCATTGTTGTTCTATTTATTTCTGTTACTCCAATTTATGCACAGTTACTCTTCATGAGCTATTATTGTCTCTTTTTGATATTCATATTTGCAATTGATTTTTAGCTGCAATAAATGCGCTAGTTAATTTGCAGACTTTAAACTGTTAATCTTGATTATATATATATATACAGGGTGTCCACTCTAATCGTGGACCAATAGCTAATTTCTAAACCGTTAGAGATAAGCATATAGTTTATTTAGGAAAAAATCTCAAAATTATGAAAGGAATTTTGGGTCTATTCAATGTTTTTCAAAAAATCAAATTTTGAAAGAGTTACGAAATTTAAATTTTTATACAGCCCCCCAGTCCTATCAATCATATTTAGTAAAACATTCTTGACACTGTAACGTTTAAAACTAAAAAAAATCACTCTTCTACCACAAAAATTGACCGAGTTATGACGTTTTGAAAAATCAAGATTTTGCATTGTTTCATGACGTCATCGAGAGATGGCTTAAGGGACCGTATGCGAAATCCTTCAAAATCTTGATTTTTCAAAACGTCATAACTCGGTCAATTTTTGTGGTAGAAGAGTGATTTTTTTTTAGTTTTAAACGTTGCAGTGTCAAGAATGTTTTACTAAATATGATTGATAGGACTGGGGGGCTGTATAAAAATTTAAATTTCGTAACTCTTTCAAAATTTGATTTTTTGAAAAACATTGAATAGACCCAAAATTCCTTTCATAATTTGGAGATTTTTTCCTAAATAAACTATATGCTTATCTCTAACGGTTTAGAAATTAGCTATTGGTCCACGATTGGAGTGGACACCCTGTATATATATATATATATATATATATATATATATATATATATATATATATATATATATATATATATATATATATATATATATATATATATATATATATATATATATATATATATATGTGGTTTTAAGCATTAGGTGTCACAAGAAATAAATACATAGTGCAATTTTACAGCAGGTTTTGACTAAAGAAATTGAAAATAATTTCATATAGTCTACGTAAAAAAACTTTTCACCTTAAAATCAGTATATTTATAAATTAATGTTCCTTAAAATTAGATTTTTTAATACTTTGACGAACATAGTTCTATATTTTTTACTACATTAAGGAATTTGAGGGTACTGGATTTCTTGGGGTTATATATGACTAGAGAAGTTCCCTGTTATCAAGTTTGAGAGCCCGTGGAAGTCGGGAAAAGCTATTACATTTTTCTTTGTGGATGCGTGGCCAGTATTTTTCGGTTTAACTTAAATAATGTAATTGCGAGAGCAGGGAAATTTAATCAACAAATTACCCTATAATATAATATGTAAATTAAAAAAATTGTCCCCTAAGTGTCGAAAGATGCGTAAATTGGAAAAAGCAACAAAAGAACAAATTGAAATTTTAACAAACATTTGAAAATTTGCGAAACAATTCAAACAAATAAAAAGAACAAACATGGGTAATGTGCTGCCTTATCTTTAGAGAGCAGGAGCAGCGGTTAAAATATTTTTAACTTTGTAGTAAAAAATAAAAATATAAAAGAAAAAAATATTTTAACCGCTGCTCCTGCTCTATGAAAATAAGGCAGCACATTACCCATGTTTGTTCTTTTTATTTGTTTAAATTGTTTTGAAAATTTTCAAATATTTGTTAAAATTTCAATTTGTTCTTTCAATTTACGCATCTTTCGATACTTAGGAGACAATTTTCTAAACTTCCATATATAAATTGTTATTGATATTAAGTTGCTATTAAGCGCTTGTTAATTCGCAAAAGTTTAATAACTTTCCATCTTGCATATATATATATGTGTGTGTGTGTGTGTGTGTGTGTGTGTGTGTGTGTGTGTGTGTGTGTGTGTGTGTGTGTGTGTGTGTGTGTGTGTGTGTGTGTGTGTGTGTGTGTGTGTGTGTGTGTGTGTGTGTGTGTGTGTGTGTGTGTGTGTGTGTGTGTGTGTGTGTGTGTGTGTGTGGTTTAAAACATTAGATGTCACAAGCTGTAAGTACATAATTAAATTTTACAGCAAGTCTTGACCAAATAATTTGTTTCAAAATAATTTAATAAAGTGTACATAAAAAACTTTTCAACGTAAACGCATTATAGTTACACGTTGTTATTCCGTTAAGCGAATTTTCGGTATCACATTGAAGAATGTAGAAAAGTATTTTCCAAAGCAGCAATATTGTTGTAAGTGCATTGAAATTAATCACAACTGATTTATACACGTTGATGTAAAGTAACAGTTGGATGAATGTAACTGCAAAATAAATAAAACATAAGGTTAAAAAATGTAACTATATGAACCGAACTGAATATGTGCACAGTTTTAACTTTATGTTCAATGGCAATTCCAAAATGAGTAAAAACTCGTTAAAGATGACTGTAGATCATTTTTAAAAGGTCATTAAAAGTAAAGAGCAAACGTTTTGCTTGATTATAATGAAATTACGAAATGAGATTGCAAATATCCAAATGAAATGTATCGAACATTAAATTAAAAAAATAATAAGGCTTAAATACTCTGATTCGAAAAGCAAAATTTTGGTTGAAGTAACAGTTCGACTTTGTATAATAATTATCAGTACATATATTTTCCTGATTAGTGTGAGCAAAAATCTAAAAGTTTATATTTTTGCTACAATCAGCAATCTATGGTAAACTTTTTTACTTTTACATTTTTTTTCTTTTTACAACAATAATGTACCAGCACTAACTTTTAGCATTTTCATACACTGGCGGAAAAAAAAAAAATCCCAACACCAAGAAAAAAATACTGTAGAGTAATGAAATTTGGGCAATGCAATTGTCTAGTTAACATGTTTAATTGATTAAATGTACAAGATCACTGGCTAATTTAAGCTCAAGAAAATGCTGTGCAAATGTGAAATTATGTTAATTTAATAGAGGGTGTAACCTCCAGAATTTTGAAGGCAAGTCTGCAAGCGTGCATGAATTGTGTCATACAGGTGCCGAATGTCACTTTGTGGTATGGAGTGCCATGCTCGTTGCACTTATTGTGTCAATACTAGGACCGTCATTGCTGACTGTGGATGATGCTCGAGGTGCCGTCCAATGATATCCCATACGTTACCAATTGGAGACAGACCTGGTGATTGTGCAGGTCATGGTAACATGTCAGCACTCTGTAGAGCACATTGCGTTACAGCAGCGATGTGAGGGCGTGCGTTATCCTGTTGGAAAACTCCCCCTTGAATGCTACTCATGAAGGGCTGTACTACTGGTTAAATTACCAGACTGCCGACAAATTTTCAGTCAGTGAGTTTGGGATAACCACAAGAGTGCCTCTGATGTCGCAGGAAATTGCTCCAGAGACCATGGCTCCAGGTGTGGGTCCCGTGTGTCTAGGCCGTAGACCGCTTGGATGCAGGCGGTCCCCTGGCCTCCTTCTGACCAATATACAGCCACCACTGGCACTAAGGCAGAATGTGTTTTCATCAAAAATTACAACAGATCTCCACTCCGACCTCCAGTGAGCTCTGTCATGGCACCACTGCCGTCGGAAAAAGCAATGATTTTCAGTCAATGGAATACCGGCTACAGGCTGCCTGGCTCGGAGCTGTCCTTGAAGTAAACAGTTTCTTACCGTTCCTTGGGTCACGATGGTACCAACTGCAGCTCGAATGTCAGCCACAGATGCAGCACGATGCGCCACAGCCGTAAGCAAGATCCGGCGATCTTGCTTCTCAGTCGTGCCACGTGGCAGCTCGGAACTCGATCTTCTTGAGGTAGTACCGTCCCTTGACCATAGCTTCCAATAATCATGCATGGTGGAAACATTTCCTCCCAAGTCTTTCTGCAATAACGCGAAATGAAAATCCATCTTCTCGTTGCCAAATTGTCCGATCTCGCTTAAACTCGGTGAGCTGTTAATGATGGCTTCTTCGTCTTCTTAAAGGCATTCCTGGCTAACATGAACGCAATTCGTCAACTTTCACGGAAAAATAATTCTCACGAGCTTCACAACACGCTTTTAAAACAAGCCTTATTTGCATATTCTGAGTGACGCCAGCTGCCCCACACTTATGCGCGGAGCGCGAAATTTCAATCAATGTCATCTTTCAGGTGTATAAACATGCCTACCAAATTTCGTTTATCTAACACAAATCTTTCTTGGTGTTGGGATTTTTTTTTCCGCCAGTGTACTTACTAGTAAACAACTACATTAAAGTGGAATTACTTAACATTGCAATTTGGTAGAAAGCAACAACAAAGGCGAATATCGGGCACATGTTGATTAACAAATCATTCAATGTAGTTAGATAGAAGCATTGCACTTGTGCAAAAGATATTTTGCATGTGACATTGTCATTGCTGAATATTAGGCAAGTTTTGTTTGAGTAAAGATTTCTTTTTATTAGTTGTCATTGCGCTGAACAACTACGAATACAACAGTTGCAAATGAACTGATGCTTTGAGATGTGTAAAATCTAAATAAAATGCATCATTTCAAAGAACTCAGTTTGGTTCAGCAGAGTGAATTAATGTTTAAAGCTATTAATCAGGTTTTAAAACATTTCTACAAACGTCTATTATATAACAAAAAAAGAAAGAAAGTAAAAGAAAAACATATCAATAAGCATTCGAAAAACACGTTTCAAACTAGTCTCCTCTTGAAAACTTCAACATAATTTCTATTATTATCTCCTTCTTTCAGTTATGTTTTTGCATCTGCGAGATTACAAAATTCAATTTCTGCTACAGGAGATAAATACTTCCCAGTTTTCTTGTCAAAATTTCCGTCGAAGCAAGATTTAAATTGTAGCATCTGAGAGAGAGATCCTATTCAATAAGCAAAATAACTGCTCGAACAACGTAAGCAACTAGCGAACGAACAGAAAAGCTTTTCATTTATTTTAGTTATTGAAAATTCATAGGATGAGAGAGAGAGAGAGAAAAAAAAATGAAACATCTAAATGCTCTGTTTTGAAATTCATTTCAGCGTGGCTGAGCATTTCTCTCAAAAAAGGATATATTTTGAAGTGTATTGCATCTTTGTCTGAGATAATTGAATCAGACAACATTTTACGCGAAAGTATTATTCGTAAATTAGGGGGAAATGCAAAATATTCACATTTAAAAAAGGAACGCAAAGGAATTGGAAATTAGAAGAAGTATTTCTTTTAAAGAATAAATTAAATTAAGAAGTAATCTCGCGATTGCATTATACTTTAATGTAGCTGATTTATAACAAAGCCGAAAAATGAGGTGGATATTGTTTAAAATTTTTGTAAGAGGTTCATTTTGACAAACGTATTATGTAGTGACTTTTTAACATAAATAACTTTTCGATCATTCTTTAAAAATGTTTTTTAATTTCTACAGTAAAGTACCTTTTTTTTATTGAATATTAATATTCAAAATTCTCTCAAACTGAAAAATAATAGAAGCAATTTGTTCACTATTTTTCTTAATTAGTTTATATTTTTCATAGGAATAATATTTCTTATTCAAGCGATAAAATTAATTAATTTTTTGCATTGGAATTGTTTTTAAATTTGTACATTATTTAAAACATTTTAATACTACTAGCAGCAGGAAAACGTCGATAAAATGTTCAAATATTCAGACCTGTGGTTGTCAACCGGTGCACACATGTCCTTTCTGGTACGTGAAAAAAAGTAAGTGGTACGCCGTTAGCTATTAAAAAGTACAAAAAAATTATAGTAATTTTTATAAACGTTAATGTTTCTAAAAAGGAATATCAAATTAAAAGGAAAATGTTTTAAAAAATGCTCATTAGGATAGAAATAAATTCTATTTATTATCAAAAGTATATTTGTATTCAGAAAAGTAAAACTATCTATACATTTCAATAACTGTTGCCTGCAATTTTTTTTCTTTTCTTTTTTTGCAAGAGGATTACAAAGAAATGAAACGTATAAAAATGCCTAATCCATGTGAAATTTGAGCGAATCAATCTATGTGAGATTTAATCAACAACCAAGATATATACTGCTTTGAAAGTAAAATACTTTATTAATAAGCTATCGCTTTTGTTTCCACATTTGGGAAAGTTAGCGTAGTTCAATATAAAGAATTGGGCTCTTTGTACTAATCTAGTACTTCTGTAATGTGTAAAATGAGAGCTTCAAAACTGCGATTAACAACAGATGACATGTAAATGCATGGTTATGATATGATGTATATGCATGACTATTTTACGTAAACAAAGCGAATTATTAGAACACCAATAAGATAATTCGCCTTGTTTGCTTTTTAATCTGTTCGCTTATGTTCCCGTTGCTTTTGTAGGATATCTGTGCATCGATAAGCTCCCAATTTTTGCATTGAAATAGGCGTTAAGTGTAATGCTGAAACACGTGTTTGCAGAATTCCGGCGCATTTGTGCTTCTTAATGTTGTATTTATGGTATTTTGTTTATGCACAATGGTATTTATCTATTCCTGTATCTCGATTATATTCATTATCAGGGGTCAATTTAGAGAGAAATTAGGTCCGTTAAAGGACCTTTCACAAAATTCAGGCGCTCAAAAAAGAACCCTTCACATAATTCAAGCACTCAGAAAAGGACCCTTCACAAAATTCCGGCACTCAAAAAAGGACTCTTCACAAAATTCAGTCACTCAAAAAAGAACCCTTCACAAAATTCAGAAACTCAAAAAGGGATTCTTCACAAAATTCAGTCACTCAAAAATAGACCTTTCACAAAAATCCCACACTCAAAACTGACTCTTTGAAGAAATCCGAGTTTACGGAACGATTGGAAATATTTTTTGCCGTAATTATTTTTCACAAAATTAGGAAATAGTTTTCACAAAATTCTGTTCTGAACTATTTTTCACAAAATTCCAAAAACAGGACCTTGGTCAAATATCCTGGATTGAACCCAGGTTATGGTCGGAAACAGAAAAGAAAAAGGCGAGAAGCACAAAAAGTTCAGGTGAGCAACATACCACTTTGACTTTGCAAGCCACCTTGCCTCCTAGCATTGAACTCTGTATCTGTAAACGTCGCATCGGAATTATTGTCTGAAGTGGAGGAAGACGACGGTCCTCTTCTTAGAGACAGAGACATCCGCCCCCTCGAGTTGCTGACTTGGACCCCAGAGGGAATGCCGGTGACAGACCCGCTGCGGGACTGGTGGCCATTCTGGGATTGCTGGGATGTCGGGGGTAAGGGCTGGTCCCGGCTTCCCGTTTGGTTAGTTTGCCGAGGAAGAGATCCGTAGGCAGCATATTTCCCTGAAAAAGTTAAAGAAAATGACAAGCACGATTTTAGATTATACGCCAATCAGCTGCTGAGACATTCAAGCTTATACAATACCAGCGGTACCAGCACGTCTTTTGCCCGTGGTATAAAACTAAAACGTCACTTGGTATTAAATTGATATCGCAAAAAGAATACTCAATTTTAGTTATAATTCAACTATAATTCCTTAAAACTATGATAACACAAAAGATAAATTAAGAACAATTTTGTTATTTAGAGAAACTACCAGAAATCTTACCAAAGTTTAAAAGAAGAAGAAAGTTTTCTTTCCTAGCTTTAAAAACAAAATAATGCATTTTCCGAAATGAAACATTGTAGAAAGAACGTTGTAATACCGCAATTTATACGATTTTTTATAATTTACCGAGTTTTAATTTCTTACAAACTGAAAAAAGAAATACAGACGATTTTTTTCACAACAGTAAAAATAAAGTCTGGCTTTGAAGAGATGGCACTTGACTTCTCCTTTTTTCAGAATTGTCTATTTTCATGAAGGGGTAATGTGCAGATGAAAATTGAAGACTGGGATTCGCAATTCGTATTGGTTCTAGAGCTTGAAGATGTCACCTTGCTCATCTTCAATACGTCATAAAATTAAATAAATTAGCCAAAAAGATAAAACATTTAAATTTTGCACGGTCAAGGGAGATGTCTCATTGGACAACTCATAATCTACGTAAGTGGGTTGGTCTTTGTTTCACCTCTTCCTGCAGCATTGGTCAAGGACTACAAAGAATCCGATAATGAATTGAAAATTTTGAGCATTTCGCCTCAAAGGACTCAACTGTTCTGTTAAGACAAAGAATAAGGTATGACATTGGCAAAAAATATTTCAATATATTGTTGGCAGAGGAATTTATGACCGTTTGAATATCGGTAAAATATGACATTTTTCATATTTCGGCCTTACGCAACTAAAAGCACGTTGAACTTTCCTCGGTTGTTTATACATTATTTTAAAGTGCTGGCTTTTCAAACGACACTACTTTTACCGTGGCAACTGAAATGTACAAGCTGTTTTTGGACCTCAAAAATGTTGAAAAACGTCAAAAACGCCTTGTTTAGAGGGCATTCACTGAATTTACGGCAACAACTTACCACAAATTTAACATTCATTTTGTAAAGTTTAAATCTTCTGTATTCCACATACAAAAAGAAAATTCGGAGTTCAACAGTTCCTGGTAAGAGTTGCTCACAGCAATTTCCATGTCTTGAAAATCCGCTTAATTTTTGATGCCACACCTTCAGCTTTAGGGATCCATAAAAATTAAACAACTCAACTTTAGATTAAAACAATCTGGATTTGGTCTTTCAATAAGATAATAAACTTTTGGTAAATTTTCGGAAAAAAATCTGAGGTGTCATGAATCACCTCAAAATCCTAGGCATGACAGTTTCTTAGAAACTTGCTCTCAATTACAGTTCGCTCATCTTTTGGAAAAGAGAAGCAACTTCAAAAGTTTTTCTGATTCAAGAAACAATGAAAATTACCTGAGCCAGACAAAGGAGTTCCTGGGTTGATAGCTGGAAGAGCAACAGTAGGATAAAGAGGATCCTCTCCAGCAGGATCCAACTCTCCATCGGAACCGCTGAAGTAATTTCGCCCCGTGAGCAACTCCATGCTACTGTGGCTGTAAGATCTTCCGTTGTTTCCTCGTCCTCGACCCCTTTCTGTAAAGAAAGGTGCAAACTTAAGTCCTTTATTTTTGAAAAAGCGGGTATAAATGACCGTTTTAAGTTGGATCAATTTTACTATATTTTGAATTTTTTTATGTTTAATTTATCAAGAAATAATATCAGATAGAACGTACTGATGACCCTTACGATATTTGTAAACTAAGGTGAACTCAGTAAATTATCTTTGACACAAAACTAGTTTTTAAGTTGCTTTTATATTTGTTATCGGTTTTTAAATGAGATAAAAATTCCTAAGAAATTGTAATTCCAAAAAAATATATATGGAATTTAGCCGAACTTATATTTAGAGCAAAGCATACTAGTAAGGTATAAGGCAACACAAAAAAATAAATTATTTAACCATTTAACCTTTCTATATATATATATATATATATATATATATATATATATATATATATATATATATATATATATATATATATACATATATATATATATATATATATATATATATACATATATATATATATATATATACATATATATATATATATATATATATATATACATATATATATATATATATATATATATACATATATATATATATATATATACATATATATATATATATATATATATACATATATATATATATATATATATATATATATATATACATATATATATATATATATATATACATATATATATATATATATATACATATATATATATATATATATATATATATATATATATATATATATATATATATATATATATATATATATATATATATATATATATATATATATATACAGGGTGAGTTCGATCGAATCTGCAATACGAAAAGGGGTGATAGAAGAGCCCAAGTGGAGTATAGAACCACCCATTAGCGGTGTCAATTCGTAACCGTAACCGAGTTATGGTATATTTAAGGAAAATTCGCAAAAAAACAAAATTCTGAGAAAAAGACCAATTTCTGAAGTTTCTGTTGGGTCTACGCACAAAATAAGCACATATTTCAAAAGAGCAGAAAAAATCCTTTAAAATGACATCTTTTTCATCAGGATAGTCGCACTTTATAGCGAGTTATAAGCTTTCAAACACTGGAAACACTCAAAAATGAAATTTCATCAAACTTTTCAGTCAAAAATTTCAGAAACAATCGTATGAGCTACAACCGGTCAAATGCACCAAAAACTTTCCCATTTCACTAGCTTTCAGATGATATAACAGAAAATCATATTGGGCTTCAAGTTCAGCAGATATTCTGGATTTTGTTTGAAACAGTATGAAAATCGTCCTTTGTCAGAATATGGAAACCAGCAAAGAGTCAGACTTTTATGTTCTAAATTTTCTATTTCATGTAAGTGTACTGGTTTATTTATTCAAGAAAAGGAAAATTTTATAACTAAATATTAAATTGTAACACTTTATTAAGTTAATAATCACAACAGAAGATAACAACACGTAGAAACAAAGGAAGCATTACTTTAACGCGCTTTTCACAAAGAAAAATTCAAAATTAAATGAGTTACACTAACATCTATGAGTACATTTATATGTAAACAATCCTCAACATTTCCCAGAGCTACTGAAATTATCATCCCCCACACCGGATAGATGCCCTTGGCCTTTTAAGAGCAAAAACTACCATCGCTCTCAATGAAATTTCATTTCTCACTTTTGCTATTGCTCCATCAAGCCAAATGCGCAAGTCCTGCAAACTGGTTGCATCTGAGCAGTAAACTGCTTGTTTCAAGAATCTCCAAACAAAGAAGTTCACTGGCGTCAGGTCTGGTGATCTAGGTGGCCAAGGAATAGGACCCAAATGACAGGATGAATGAACTCTATAAAATGAAATTTCATAGAGAGCGACGGTAGTTCTCGGTAGTTCTCTGGGAAATTTTGAGGATTGCTTACATGTAAATGTACTCATAGATGTTAGTGTAACTCATTTAATTTTGGATGTTTTTTTTTTGTCAAAAGCGCGTTAAAGTAATGCTGCCTTTGTTTCTACGTGTTGTTATCTTCTCTTGTGATTATTAATTTAATAAAGTGTTACAATTTAATATTTAGTTATAAAATTTTCCTTTTCTTAAATAAATAAACCAGTACACTTACATAAAATAGAAAATTTAGAACATAAAAGTCTGACTCTTTGCTGGTTTCCATATTCTGACAAAGGACGATTTTCATACTGTTTCAAACAAAAGCCAGAATAACTGCTGAACTTAAAGCCAAATATGATTTTCTGTTGTATCATCTGAAAGCTAGTGAAATGGGAAAGTTTTTGGCGCATTTGACCGGTTGTAGCTCATACGGTTGTTTCTGAAATTTTTGACTGAAAAGTTTGATGAAATTTCATTTTTGAGTATTTTCAGTGTTTGAAAGCTTGTAACTCGCTATAAAGTGCGACTATTTTGATGAAAAAGATGTCATTTTAAAGGATTTTTTCTGCTCTTTCGAAATATGTGCTTATTTTGTGCGTAGACCCAACAGGAACTTCAAAAATTGGTCTTTTTCTCAGAATTTTGTTTTTTAGCGAATTTTCCTTAAATATACCATAACTCGGTTACGGTTACGAATTGACACCGCTAATGGGTGGTTCTATACTCCACTTGGGCTCTTCTATCACCCCTTTTCGTATTGCAGATTCGATCGAACTCACCCTGTATATATATATTTATTTATTTATTTATTTATTTATTTATTTATATATATTTATATATATATATATATATATATATACACACACACAATACCTATAAACATCAATAAAATTGT
This sequence comes from Uloborus plumipes, assembly GCA_038373865.1. NCBI lineage: Eukaryota > Metazoa > Arthropoda > Arachnida > Araneae > Uloboridae > Uloborus > Uloborus plumipes. Next base: position 75,369 of record JAXGGA010000837.1, on the reverse strand, counting down.
TCTGCAAACTAATTTCCGACAGCTTTTACAGCGAAGAAATGCAATCTATTAGTTACCGACTTCAATTCTCGAGGAAGAGACGTACGCATTCAAGCCGAAAGGTGATTATGATAAATACGCCACGTGAAACTAATTAACTCAGAAATGCAGTTTTGCTGCGTTTCGTGCTCGGCAAATCCTTGAAATCCTTGATGTGATATCGGCGACTGATAATGCGGAATGTGATCGCACAGCGTAAAAATGATTAATTTAGGATGAGGGTTCCGTAATTTATTGAGGAAACAGCTTAAGATAAAAAATGGCAGCCAATTTCGCACACTTACGAATCCAAATATTCCTTCAAATATTTTCTAAAGTGAAAAAATGCTCTTTGTGTTGAATTTTCTTTTTGTTGATTTTTTTTATATTTGCACTGATGAGCTTTTTTTCTACGTATATATATTGAAAAAAAGGAAACATAATAATTGTGAAAAAGTTCCAAGTCTTTCTAATCGTTCATTTTCTCAGCTTTTTATGCACAAAAACTTGTACATTAAATTTTGACTTCATACTTGGGAGAAAGAGAAAATATTAAGTGCAATTTTGTACGTCACTATTAATACGTACATTTATAATAATACGTTTTAATAATAACAAAAAAAAAATACGTAATGATATTAATTAGAAATACATTTTTTTATTTTCACACTTTTGGTTTGTATAAATTAATACTCACATGATTTAGTTTGAACACCAGCTTTTTTTCATTTTAAAAGGTATAGTTTTGGAGAAGAAAAATGAAGTTGAAGTGAAAAAAATCTAAATGAAGAAACTAAAAGAGGAATGGAGAAGAATTTAGAGTGTAATATGACTTAAAAGTTGACGGATAATTTAGTTTTTACTTGTAATGTTGTTTTAAAACTCTATATATCTATCTATTTATATATGCAGGGTGGTTATAAATTAACGTGAGGTGTTTGGAGCCCTCTAGCGAGAGAAGTACTGGGCAAAATATTGTGACATTTCATGGGCGCACATATTACACCATGGGATTTTGATTTCTGAAATTAAAAAAAAAATAGTTTGAAAAATCGCCATCAGGGGAAAATTTGGCGCTGAAAATGTGCATTACTCTGATTGTCGAAGAATTAAATGCTACTGACAAAATATGCAACCATTTTATTTGCAAAAATGGCTTTTTATCACAAATGTAGTTCAATATGATCACCATTCTGAAGTTGCAAGAACTGGATACGATGCACAATCTTTTCCACTGCAGCTCGTAATATGTCAGAATTGACTTATCTGACTTTTAAAGGTACAATATCTTTTTAAACCTGCTATATCAGAAACAGGTTTTTGATACACAACACTTTTCAGCTATCCCTATAACCAAAAATCACATTGATTGAGATCAGGCGACCTTGGTGTCCCTACCAGAAATTCTACAGCGAGAATACTATACCTCATTTAATCTACTATACTTCATTAAAAAATCTTTTTTTCTTTGCGAAATTGCTTTGTACAGCATTTTTTTCAAATTTAATTTGCGATATTCAGAGTAATACACTGTTGCAGCGCCTAATTCTCCCTGGTGGCGATTTTTTAAACTATTCTTTTTTTTTATTTCAGAAATCAAAATCCCATGGTCTAATATGTGTGCCCATGAAATTTGACAATATTTCTCCCAGTACTTCACGCGATAGAAGTCTCCAAACACCTCACGTTAATTTATAACCACCCTGTGTGTGTGTGTGTGTTTACATACTTTGAAAAGGTAGATTCTTCCACTCTTCCCTTTTAATGATCACGAGCAGTTACTCGCTGTTTGCTATTCTAATTGACTTCCAAAGCATCTCTGGGACACTACATCACATTTAAGAAGTGATGTGGTCAAATTTGACGTCGCAAAGTTTGTTTTTTCACTCAAAATGGACGTATAATAAACATTAAAACCAGCTATTAAATACTAAGAAGATGTAATGAGTAAAGGGAATTTTAACATATTTCTTGGGAAGTTTTTAAATAATGCTGTTGAAAACCTAAAAATTAATTACTGTAGTGGGGATTTTTGTTTCCGTAGTGCTTTCTTCATTACCACAACTTGCCTGTTGCATGGTTTAATAGAAAATGTGATTTATTGGATTAAGTGATTTATGTGATTAATTGGATTAAACATTAAAACCAGCTATTAAATACTAAGAAGATGTAATGAGTAAAGGGAATTTTAACATATTTCTTGGGAAGTTTTTAAATAATGCTGTTGAAAACCTAAAAATTAATTACTGTAGTGGGGATTTTTGTTTCCGTAGTGCTTTCTTCATTACCACAACTTGCCTGTTGCATGGTTTAATAGAAAATGTGATTTATTGGATTAAGAGCAATCTTCAATTAATTTTCTTATCAATCTTCTTCTATTCAATTCTTACACTTTTTGGGAAACTGGATACTTCTGATTTTCTTCAAGGCAAATGGAACTTGGCATTGGCTCCGCAGCGTATATGGTGTAACGTGCAGAAAACCGTTTACCTTCGTAGCTGTTTCTGGATTAAGTTTCCCCGTAATTTGAAGAATCGTTATGGTTGTTGTTTTTTAGATTGAACAACTCTCTCAAGCTTTGTTTCATCTCGGTAATTAAGTGGTTACTTTGTCCCACAAATCTGATTTTGAGATCGAACCATTTTGAAGATGCGGATTCCGAAGCTACGAGACTCTAAAGTCATCCCTCGTTGAAATAATTTAAAGGTAATGTGTGCCTACTAATTTTTAAAGAACGCAGGGCACCCGATTCTTTAATTGACATGAATTCCCTGTATATAGCTATTTCACCAGAGACACAAACCAGGTACTTATTGTAGATGTGCATTCAACTGGTCAGGGGTCATAACAATTTGACCCCTTAGTATACATAATTCATCACACACATTGTGTGTGTGTGTGAATGATACTCATTAGCTGTATGCACTAAGTACTTAAATATCTTTAAAAAAAAGTTATATTACGTTAATTATAAAATTAAAAGACTCAAAACATTTTCCCTAACATCTATGTGACTATTATCATGAAATAGGTTTCTTACAATTAAATCGCATTTTATATTGTATATATATATATATATATATATCAGGCACGTGCCGTCAATGAATGTCTAGGGTAGGCAGATGCGAAGATTTCTGGAATAATTATCATTGAAAACGCATGAAATGTAAAAAGCAATAAAATAATGTGAATATGAAAGATGTTTACTTATTATACAAATTATATACATATATGCAGGAATATTCGCCTGCATATATGTATATAATTTATAAACTATCTCATATCCATATTGGATACAGTTTCACCTTAATCCTACGAAAAAGCGGGATACAAAAAAAAAAAAAAAAAACACACAAAACATTTGAAAATTACTATATTTCATGAAAAAGAAAACACGAAATGGAGATAGCAAACTGCAAGTATTCAACAGTACTGAATGAAAGACGGCGTCAAGACGTCAAGACCGTAGAAAAGTCACAGACTCCACAGGCATGGTTCTGGCAATGACGCAGTCAAGTTTTAACGGAGAACAGAAGAAACCGCAAAGGCACTTTTCGGGCAGATTTTCGTCGCCGCTTTTCGAGCATTAGGGGAGAAAAGTGCGGGGCACGTGTACCTTCTGAGACGATGCATGGTAAGAGATACAGTGGTCGAAAAGCAGCGGTTGTCGATGCTTTTTAAAGGAAGAAAAATGAAAATTTCCGTTTTTTTCTACTATATTCGTTGTGAAATGACTTTATATTTTCCAATCAGCGCATTATATGTCATTTAATGAAATTAAAAAATTGGTTTGTTTTCTTCATGGGTAGGCACTGCCTACCTTGCCTACCCAGACGGCACGTCTCTGATATATATATATATATATATATATATATATATATATATATATATATATATATATATATATATATATATATATATATATATATATATATACATATATATATATACATATATACATATATATATATACATATATACATATATATATATACATATATACATATATATATATATATATATATATATATATATATATATATATATATATATATATATATATATATATATATATATACGCATATATATATATATATATTATATGTTAACTTATTCAACGTGTTTATTGAGTTAACTTCACGTAGTATATCACTCGTCTGATTCCGCGAATTAAAACAAACGGCAGCCAAATAAACTCATAAATTGCAAAGATCCTGTGTAGCCGAGAGATGATTACTATTAATAAGCTGCAGAAAACTAATTAACTTGGAAACGCAATTTCGATGTTTTTGGCAGAAGAAAAGGGTTTCCGGATATCGGTGTTTCATAATGCAAAGTAGGATCAAACGGGAAACGCTTCCCTCAAAAAATGATTAACTCGAGATACCGTGCGGGTAATTTATTGAGAAATTAACTTCGCAAGAAAAGAATGAGGCAATTTGGACCGGAAAGAATGAAAAATATTTTTAATAAACTAAAATTTATTGTTCTTTATGGTAACACGTAAAAGAATTATATCATGGGATAGTTTGGACGTTTCTGGAAGATGATATTATGTGAAGATGCTGTAGAATGAGTTTTCCTTTTGAGCCATGAGCTGCTTTACTTTAAGGGCTAGTTTTAACGCATTTCTTAGATTTTTTACCTAAGAGCAATTCATCATAACAGAAAACAAAAGTGGCGCATATATATTTAATTACTTATTTTCAAGTGATAAATAAAAGCATGGGTATTGCAGTTATGATTTTAACTTTGATTTTATTAGTAGTATATCATTGCATATTCAATTTATTGCATATTCAATTTCATTTTGTAAAGTTTAAATCTTCTGTATTCCACATACAAAAAGAAAATTGGAGTTCAACAGTTCCTGGTAAGAGTTTTAGCTCACAGCAATTTCCATGTCTTGAAAATCCGCTTAATTTTTGATGCCGCCCCTTCAGCTTTAAGGACCCATAAAAATTAAACAACTCAACTTTAGATTAAAACAATCTGGATTTGGTCTTTCAATAAGATAATAAACTTTTGGTAAATTTTCGGAAAAAATCTGAGGTGTCATGAATCACCTCATAATCCTAGGCGTGACAGTTTCTTAGATTCTTGCTCTCAATTACAGTTTGTTCATCTTTTGGAAAAGAGAAGCAACTTCAAAAGTTCATAAATATTCAATTTATTTATTGTTAAACGAGCGTAAATACATGTTTCAATTTTCGATTGATGTAAATTTTTGGATGCAGGATTATCTTTGATGTCCCAAGTAGCACACTTCGATTTTTAAAGGTTGTAAAATGGTTATTAACGTTGTAACAACCGCTTGAAAACGTTTATAAAACGTTTAAAGGATATTTGTGCTACCTGGGGTAACTCATGTAAATGCTAGCAATTTTATAACGTAAGTAGACAACTATCGATGACATTTTCATGCACAATATTTAACCAGATGATATTGAAATGTAATCCAATACTACGCATACGATCATTAACCAGTCGAATGTTTTTTCTTGTAAAATGTATTTAAAGTGCGCTAAATGTTTTTTTAAAAAATGCAGTAGGATTTCTGCATTCTGCCAAAATATGGCGACAAAGCTTTTGTCGAAAGTATGTGCGGTCATCCATAAGATCACATTATATGCATTAAAAAAGGCGTTCCTTGTAATGCCAAAACACGTGTCTTCGGTATTCCTGCGCATTTGGGGTTTTCAACGTTGAATTATACGCTTTAATTTTCAAAAACCAAATTAATGTCAGAGTTGTCAGCTTAGACGTACCTTGTAAACTATCAAAAATAATAATAATTCAGACAATTTTACACCGAAAAACGTGACTGCTCAGAAACTATTTGGAAATTATTTCTGCCACTTTTATGCCGTAATAATGACGTGCTGTTTTTTTCCCTTCTTTTAGGGAGGAATTCTATTTCATGATTTTAATTGCTAGCAAACAGTCAAAAAGTCAAATGCCTTATACCTATAGTTGCTCTCAGAGAGGGTGGTCTTGGAATTTGCATTGAGTTTTACCTCTGATATAGAGGAATCTAAATTTGAATAGTGATAATTATGTCTTCCTTTACTCCAACTGACTTTACATTTTTTTCTGGATAAATGTTGGTCAAAAACATGGTCAATACACTAAGGCTACTTAAATTTCGTTATTAGGCCTCGCAATTTAGCTTATACAGACCTTGAAAGTTATCAACAAAAAAAATAAAATAATAATAATCCAAACAATTTTACACCGAAAAACGGAGCTACCCATGAACTATTCGAGAATTATGTCTGCCACTTTTATCCCGTAAAAATGTCGTCAATGCTTTTTTTTTTCTTCTTCTTTTAATGAATATTGCTTGATACCCACTTTGCCTGATGGCGGGATTTCGTGCACTAGGGTCGTTTCAAAGAATTCTTTCCCATTTCTTTGCCAAGCGGATAAAAGACGTCATGCTGTCCCGAAAGAAGTAACGCATACTGCAGCACAAAATGGATCATTTGTAGTGCTGTTAGCTATCCGTCTCTCTATTTCTCTTTTCTCTCGAGCTTTATATGTCAAAAACATAACCGTCTCCATAAAAAGAAAATACGTATTCGGAATATAGCGATACTGTTTCGTTTCGAACGTAAGGCTCTGTTTTTCGGTAAAACGCTGCACTATGTTCAAGAATACTGGAGAAAATGTTGAAATAATATATTTAAGTTAGTTTTTACCTTAAAAAAGTGGGCTGCTTGGAAAGAAAAAATATCTTCATCAAAATGGTATCTCAATTTGTCCCTTGTTTCTTTATTTTCACAGCTTCATGAACATTCATATAAGTGCAAATTGATGTTATGCATAAATTAATGTTAAATTTTCTGCCTAAGCCAATTATTCACAGAAGTCTAAATTGCCGCTAATTTTATTGTTGTCGGTAATTATATTATGGTAATATCAGCATAAGTCTCCGTGCAAATATAATAGGCCTTTCTAGACGAATATAGTCTTTGAACCGAAAACGATTATTGACTAACGATTCCATTGACTAGTAATTACATACTTATATATGGTTAAGCGTCAACCTTAATATTTAGTTAACTTTTGATGGTGTTTAGATTTTAAACTCGCATCAATAAGTTTTTAATTTCAAAAATTTATACACATTGAAATTTGGCAAACATACTTGACATTGAACTTATATATCGGTAAAAACTAGTTACTTTTTCTCATACAAACACAAACTTATGTATTTCAGATTTCGAGTTTACCTTTAAAAGAAAAAAAATCCTAATTGGTATATTGAGTTTACTACCATATATTGAGTTTACTACCCATACACAAATAAGACTTTTTTTCACAAAATTCGCACGCGAAGATAATTTTTTTCTACTTTTTTACTTTCGAAAAAAAATGCGGAATTTCTACTATCTGAATCCTCACAAAAACTGCTTTATTTAAACCAATCTTAGCACTTTTTCGTCTGCTGGCGCACTGAAAGGCTTCATATGGGTTTGTAGGATTAAATCGTTACACATGACAGACTAAAGGTCGAGAAAAGTTTTTTAAAGTTACCATAAAAAAAATGCGGGCTAAAAATGTCAGGTTTTTACTCCGATTATATCATAAAGTAGGGGGAAAAATTTATTTATTGAATACAAAGTTCCAATTGAGAAATACTTTTCTAGCCAATAACCTGTTTAAGTACCTAACAAAATATAGCCATCTGCATAATAAGGTGAACATCAATTTATTTAAAGTTTATAATTTTAAAAACTTTTTTTAAACACCTAACATACGTAAATGATATAAAATATCGCATAAAATGCGCAAAATGAAAAATTAACAAATACATTTAAATCAATCTTTAAACAGTGAAATTTTTATCTATATAAATAAAAATGTATGTATGTATGTATGTGTGGGTTTTGAAATTTTTAAAAAATCCAAAAAGCTCAAAAATTTAAATATTTTGTCCCAAAATGGCCATTTTCTTTCAATTTGGAATATATACAGTAATAGAGATAAGCCTTTAAGCATACAAATGGATAAAATTCCGCACATTTAAATATGATTTTCCAACAAAGATTACGATTAACAATGAATTATCAATTTAAGGCTCACCTATTTCATTTTAGCATGAAATAAGTTAAAAACAATTATAATGGAGCTATAATTAGCACCCGGGCAGCGCCGAGTAATAAGCTCGTTTTCGATAAAAATAACGTTTCTACATTTTTCCAACAGATAACATTTGCTAAATATTTAATTAAAAAAACTCTGAAAGACATTTAAATGATCAGTATGTGCAGAAAAATGCTCATGAAATAATAAAGTACCGCTTCAAGCTTAAGAAAACACAGACTCCTCTTGTTACTTTCTCAGACACGTTTTTCAGGTTCAAAAAATTCAACCAAACTCCCGTGCTTCAAGACATCTTGTTCAATAAATGATGCATTTACGAGTACCGATCTAAAAGCTTCTTCCCTGCAATTTCATCCAACATTCAGGGCAGCGTAGTATCTTCTGCGAAGAGTTTGAAAGTACACTCGAGTCTCTTAAGGGTATATTCCCCATAATAGGTGCTTCGAGAGCAATATCAAGGTGTAATCAATATTTCAAATCGACGCTCTGCAGCGTTGAGGTCTCTATGTTGAAAGTTACTTTGTTTGAAATTTAGTAAAAGTAAGAGGAACGCTTATAGAATGTTACTACCTGACGGAGTTGTCTCAGTTTTAATTTTGATTTTTTTCATGTATTTAATTTATTTTAATTGATTAATTTATTGACTTCCTTTTTTCAAATTTCGCCTTGTTCATAATTTTTTTCTTTCTTTTTTTTTCTTTCTTTTTAATCGGTAGTATCTTCTACTAAGAGTTTGAAAGTATACTTGAGTCTCTTAAGGGTATATAAGGGTAAGGGGCAATATTAAGGTGTATCAATATTTCAAGTCGACGTTCTGCAACGTTGAAGTCTCTGTGTTGAAAGTCCCTTTGTTTGAAATTTAGTAAAAGTAAGAGAGATGCGAACTCTTATAAATGTTTCTATACCTAATGGAGTTCGTATCAGTATTAATTTTGATTTTTTACCTGTATTAAAGTAATTTACTTTATTTTTTATTTATAAGTTTTTTTTTTTTTTTTTTTTTTTCAAATTTCGCTTTGTTCAGTTTCTTTTTTGTTTTGTTTTTCAATACGAAAATTAAATGTGTGTGTGTGCACAGGCGTTATTTAGGTTTAAAAGAATCGTTTTAGTTTTTTCACGCTTGAATAAATGCTTATACTATTTAAAACTAGTTTAATGTTATTATTATTATTATGTATTTACATATGTATCGGTATTGCTAGATCTTCTGTAATAATTTAATTTCTCAGAAGCTGAAAACATTCTTCAGAAAGTAAATCAGTAATACGTGCTTTTAATATCGTAAAAAATGTTAGTTGAAACGATTCTAGAAACTGTAAACAATCAAGATGTGAGGAATAAGGATGATTTTAACTATTTCAAACATACACATACACACGCATTTGTAATTTTCCCGTACCAACGAGCTAATAATGAGAAATATTTTCAACTGAGGATAATCTAAAGACTTCCCTGTTGGAATCTATTCGTAATCCACCCTTTTGCATCTATTTATTTTGTGAGACATTTGTGCCTAATCCGCTAATGCATCTAATAGTTAGCATCATTATGAACCAACACCCAACCAGGGAAAATTAACGGCAGTGTGTTTTAAGACCTTATTTGCGGAAGGGTCGAAGCCAACTGAAGTCAGAAGTTGTAATTCTTTTTTCCCCCTTTAACAAAACCCTTATCTTTCTTTTTTTTTAAATGTAACTTATGTTAGTAATATAAACAGTTTCGATATTGGAAAGGGGCTCAAGACTGGATATTGGATAGTTTCAATATTGGAAAGGGGAGTCAGACTGCCTGAATACCCACCCCCCCTTCTGATTTTATATGTATTATGTGGAATGAAAACGAATGCGGACAGTATAATTTCGTCTTATATACGAGATTAGAGGAGGGAATATGGGGGAAAAACTGCTTACATAAAAGTGTTTGCTTTATATTGTCATTTTTTGCTTTATACATAAAAATTCCAGAATTTTTATCCCTAAATTGTTATTGTTACAGCTTTACATTAATAGCGCTTCTAAAATGAATACTTTAAATTTGTAGGGATTATTTTTAAACATGTCGTCAATTCTATTAAATGATTGTGCTTTTTGTTTTGACTAGGCTGCTGAACTCCACCCCCCTTTAAGGATATAGCAAGCGATCCTTTTCAAGGTCAGACCAAACCGCGATTATTTGTTGTAAAAGAGAAAACATTTCAACGATATTCTACCTTAATTTCTTTTGAAAAACCTTGAAAATGTAAACGCAAATTTTATTTCCCAGAAAAGAAATACTCGAAAGCCGTTTCTACGCACCAGTGATCTTTCTTTATGCATGCATTCGTATTTGTTATGTAAATACACTACTTGATTCCATTTCTCACAAACTACAATTTTTCATCACTATGGTGTAAAAAAATGAATGTTGTTTTTACAGTATAATACAGCTAATTTTACAGTAATAAACTGTAAAATTGCTAATTTAACAGTTTATTACCGTACATTCTACAGTTTTAAACTGGACCTTCTGCTGCCAGTATTATACCGTTGTTTTTACAGTATAATACAGTTAAGTTTTACGGCAATAAACTGTAAAATTTTTAACTTTACAGTAAGAAACTGTAAAATTGCTAGTTTTACAGTTTATCGCTGTGCATTTTAGTTTTAAATTGAAAAGTGTAAAAACAACAGTGTACAATATTCACGTTCTTTGTTTGAAAAAGTAAAAAAATTACATTTAAAAAAACAATAGCTCCTTCCAGGGCGCTATCACTGTGATTAACACTCGTACTTCTAGCTTTCTTTAAACCCGACAATGTCTATAATAAAGTTAGAGCACTCTCTAAATTTAATATTTTGAATATTTTGGATTAAACGTAAAAATGTTTAGTTTATTATTTTAATGACTAAGATGTAATTTAACTGACTTTTTGTATTAATTTAACGAGCTAAGGTGATAGTTTTGCGACTCGTCTTTACACTCCTTTTTTTAAAGAAAACGCGCTACTAAACTCCCACCCCCTTAATTGCCCCGAAGATCTAACAAGCGATCCTATGTAAAATCAGACCAATTTGCATTAATGTGTGTTTGAAGAGAAAAAAGGTTGTTTAATGGTGCGAAAATGAAAAGTAAGTTAATATTTACGTAAAATAAGTTAAAGTTTATGTAAAAACCTTTAAAATATAAACAGCAGAAAAGTAGCACCGGGACGCTGTTTCTACGCACCAGTGCACCTTTTTATATAAATGCAGACGTGTATGTCATGTGCGTATACTAGTAATTTATTCCTTATGAACTAACTACATTTAATAACTGCAATATTTATGGTCTTTTTTATATTTTCTTAATGCAAAAATTACTTTTTATTGCTGAAGAAAAAATACTGTGAAATCAAGTTAACTGATATGTGGTCGAAGAAAATCCCACTGCTTTTATTTTTGTTTTCCCTGCAAAGGATTTCCATTGGACACAAAAGAACCGTTTCGTTTCCAGCCACCCTCTGTGTGGCACTTACACCTTAATCGCTCCTTCCAGAGCGCTACCACTGTTATCAATACTCGTACAGCCAGCTTTATTTAAACCCGACAGTGTCTATGATAGAGCTAGAACACTCTCTAAAATTAACATTTTGAATATTTTGGATTCCTTCCAAACATGTTTAGTTTTTAAGCAAGATGTGGAATAAAAGCGTAGGTTAATTAAAACAATACTACTTTAATGACAAAAATGTAATTTAACTGACTTTTTTTTGTGATAACTTAACGAGACATGGAATTAATGTTGCGATTCGTTTGCATCCTCTCTCAGTTTTTGTATTGTGACTAAGAAAACGCGCTATTAAACTCCCACTCCCTTACCTGCCCCCGAAGATCTAACAGACGATCCTATTCAAGATCAGACCAATTTGCATGAGGTTTGTTTGAAAAGAAAAAAAAACGCATTTCAATAGTGTTAAAATGAAAAGTAAGTTAAAATATATGTAAAAACCTTTTAAAATAAATACGGCAGAAAAGTAGCACATGAATGAATGCCGTTTCTAAGCACTATTGCACCGTTTAATATATATTCAGACGTGTAAGTCATGTGCGTACACTAGTATTTAATTCCTTATCAACAAACATTACAGTAGTTATGTTCTTTTATTGTACTTTTTTAGTCTAAAAATTACATTTCATTGCTTAAAAAAATCCACAAAATCAAGTTAGCATCTATATGGTCGAAGAAAACCCGCTGCTTTTATTTTTGTTTTCCCTGCAAAGGATTTCCATCGGACACAAAGAACCGTTTCGTTTCCAGCCTCCCTCTGTGTGGCACCTACACCTTAATCGCCCCTTCTAGAGCGCTATCACTCTGATCAATACTCGTACAGCTAGCTTTATTTAAACCCGACAATGTCTATGATAGAGGTAGAACACTCTCTTTCGCCCTTTCTTCGCCGAGAAGATTGCAGGGCAAAGTGGAAAGCTCTCTCGATGTCTTCTAAAAGGTTTAAATGCGTTCTCCCAGAAAAGAATGTTAATGCTCACCCTCAGAAGATTGATAGTAGCTGAGCATTGCGGGTAACTTTAGAGAGTGCGTTTTGCAGTAATTATTTTAGTAACTTTTTGTAGTATGCTTATTTTTTTGCGTAGGGGTTGAAAAATTTTAAATATTGATTTATTTTTTTTTATTTTGGGATTAAAATTTATGAGGAAAAGAAAAATGCAAAGTGAAAAAAATTAAAAAAATGCAAAATTTCTCAAAAAATTGGTTACTTCTGTATCCTCTTCCCACTACCTGAGCTAATTATCGAAATGTATCAGTTTATCTATTAAATTAAGTGAAGAATTACTGTAGATAGTAGGATATACGTAATTTGTAAAAAAACCTTTAAAATACATGTATAGGGATTTTAATTTAATGTTTTATTGTTCGAGGGCATCTTTAATGCTACGATACGATTTGGTTAAGGTTCCTAATGTAGATAATGCTGCTTATATTTTTAAACTAGAACAATGCAGTTATATTTAACGCCAGAACATATTTGTTGTTAGTGAGTGTGATACATTTGATGTTTTACTCTAAACATTACTTTCCTTTACAGGATGACATCATTTTCCATAAAAGAAGCTTAAATTCACAACTGTTTTTCATCATTTTTTGAGTTATCGCAATGGAGCTATTTGGGTTAAGTTAATACATTGTGATTCGTTCCAAATTATAATTGCAAATTTAACTCCCAATTTTTTTCAGCTTTTCTTCTCCAGGAATCCCTATATTTGATACAAAAATAATTAAATGAAATAAATAAATAAATTTAAATAATGAAAATGTGTACCTTTCGAAATAACTACAACGCGTATTTTGGAGAAGACATCCATACTATTCTGCAACTAACTCTACTGCATAAAGCAATAATTACTATTAAAAAAAATGTAAGATAACTATAAATAAAATCCAAATTTTAAAAATCTTTCGGTTCCTCTGAGAACTAAATATTTAAATAAAATAATTATTTATATTCAGTTTTAGCTCGATCGGTGAAGTTTAATAAATGGAAAAAATAACAACAGTCGCTCGATGTTTACTCAAGCACGCACTGTAGGACAGAGTTTTTAATTACTGTTGATTTTGAATTTACATCATAAATTTCAGTTTTTCATACATGTGAGCCAAGTATATATGAATATACATTCTTGTTCAATATTTTACTGCAAGACTTCTTTAACGTTTTTTTTTTTGTAATCAATTCGAGAAGGTACATACTTTCTTCATTATGTTAAATCTAACTTAAAAAATGTCCATCAGTTCATCTTTCGGCTTTGGTTTTTAAACATGTATGGCAAACAAATCAACAAATCTAATAATCACTAAACAATTCTTTAACAATTCGTTGCTCCTTCAATAGAATTGTATAATGTGTTGTAATAGTTTTAAATTACACTTTTAAATTATATGTTACTAATAAAACTTAAAAGGCACAAACTCATGTCCCAAAAAAAGTAGGAATTAAGGTAGAAAGGCATCTTCCCAGCTCGACACATAGATAACAATGTGCACACTACGCGTTTTGGCGTACTTCATCAATTGGAGCAATATTTCGTAGTACCCATCACAATGTACGCATGGAAACAGCTTGTGAGCGACCATTGGACTTTCAGACTCATAGATGTATATACAACACGTAGCCGACTTCACTTAGTGATAGCGACGGGTCCCAAAACCACCACCGTTTCAAGATAAAATCTGATGCCCTTAAAAAATTAAAGACTTGTTTCCGAGTACTTTCAGTTCATAACGTAACGTCAACTACGAACCAAGATTCCAATTTCTGCATTATACTGAAACAACACTTTCATTTGAGTCGCAGTAAGTATTACAAACAAATTTACCCTTACACATTCATTTCTCTTTGAGTCACAGTTTAAAACTTTTAATTATTCATCGCCTTAAGCAACGGCATCTTTTCCGTAGTTTTAAGAACTAATCCTTTTACAGACATTAGACAATGTTGTACCCTACAAGAAAAAAGGCTAATCTTACTTTAAAGCTTCACATTTGATGTATTTTACCGAAACAATGGCAATGAAGATAAAAGATTTGAGCTGTAATCCTCTGTTCAACGTTTATAAACAATAAACAATGTTTACGGCATGATACAAAGCAATTAAGTTGCTTAAATAAAATACGCCATTTTCAGAAGTAATCTAAAATTTCCCAGAAAAATACTCTACATTCGTGTAACGTATTAGAGACAAAAGCTTTTGTGTGTACCCCACATTTCCCTCTAGATTATTATTCTAAAGGGTTGGCATGCCTGGAATTTTTCTATTTTCTTAAAGAATAGTTTAACGGACGAAGCCAAGCGTAGAATCGCTTAAGGTCTTTTCAAGAAAGACTTTCGTTCTTTTAAATGTTTTCGCAGTCAAGTGAAAAAGCTGATATCTGATACACGATGTTGCCATTAAAAAATCTATTTTCATATTAACTATACTTCGAAACGAAACTAATTTATTGAGTCAGGTTTGTGCTTTCTTCTCTCTTAAACCTATAATATTTGTTTCATTAACCAATCATTGCCTGAGAGACTGCTAGATACCAATTGTGCATTGCATGGTCAGAATTATTTTCTTTTACTAACAAGAAGCTAGTTTATATCGAGACCGAAGTAACTTCCAGTCATAAATCACTTCCACTCTTCATAAGTTTTCTAGCATTAACCTCAACTACCTTTAAATTGTCTACAAACAATTTCAAACGTATTCTTTAAACTAGTAGACATTTTTAAAAGATCAATGTTGTTTTTTATGCTAGAATAAGACCCTTAAGAAGATGCAGCGTGTTTCAAAATGTACTGACGGTTTTCAGATATAAAATTTATTAGTGCGGCTTTTGAAAAGGTGAAATCAACATTGTTTTACATTCGATTTTTCATTTTTGCGTGGTATGTTTATTTAAATATTTATTTATTTTTTGTAACACTCACATGTCTGAGCATTTACAATCACAAAAATAGCGGTGAAGGTCTTCAAAATCTTCATTAGAATCTTTTTCCAATTAACCACGGATGACTCTTTTGCTCCAAAAGAATATAAGAAGTTTTACGCTTTACGAATACTGATATTGTTGCACTAATGTCAACTGAAAAAAATCATTAATATTTTTTTCCATTAATGCATCTTGTGAAACAATATAAAGCTGGAGCGCCACTTACCAAAACAATTGTGTATTTGAAACAAAAATTAGATAAAACAAATGCATGACTACGCAAACTCACAATTCGCAAGGATGATTTGAAAATTTGTCACCGTTTTTTTCTAATTCCATTTTGTAAACTATCAGTTCATTTTGGAGCACACTGTATTGAAACAATATCTGAGAGAAAAAGCGACTTAGACTAAAACTTTTCAACTCCAAGCACCTTTTTTAGCAATTAAATAGAGAAAAAACGCAAAAATAAACCGAAAATAAAGCACGGCTTCATGGTTGTGTCAGAATCAGTACGAAGGTCCAGTACATTTGTTTTTTAACTCATTTTCAAATTCTTGCGTTCCAAAATTGACATGGCTTAACGAGTTGTGAATGGTTTAGAAATTACTAAACTTAGGGGCAATTTGCAATGTCTTATCAAATTTTGAGCTAACTGGAGATTTTAAATCCAGTGTTGGTTTAACGATATTAGCTGTGTCTTAGAACTTCTTTACAATTCTTTTATCAATATTTTTTTGAATCGGGATTTTAATTTAATAAATACATACACTTCAAATTATCCGGTACCAACAAACTAGAAAATGGAAACTTAAAGGCAAAAACTTTAATAACGCATAAAAGTTACAGCAGTTGCATAGAAGTGTTTTTGGGGTAAACACGCCCCTTTCCCATACAAGTGTAAGGATTAAAGAAACTTGCCAGAAAAAAAATATTTAATGACTAAACTTGTTTTTTTCATAGAAAACGGGTTGGGGTTACTGGCGAGTAAAGCGAAACTTTTATCCTAGGTAGGATTTTAACAACAGAATGAAAATTAAGAAATCTAATCACGTGAATTATCAATTAAACTGCGGTAAAATAATTGATTTTTTTATTTTAGAATAAATAAGATGCGTTTTTTTTTCTTTTATCCTTAATATATTGTTGAAAATAAGAGTACCCTATGAAAAGGTTGCATAAGAGTATTTAGAATATAAAAAACATTTTTTTTTTTTCATTTTTTTCTAAAATATACGTAAGAGTAATATCTTATACATAAGATTTGAAGCATACAATTACGGCAAATATTTTAGTAAAAAATAGACTAGATAAAATTATACGTGAAAACCATTTTGTTAATTGAAACATCATTTTAGCAAAATGTTCCAACAGAATAGAACCACTAAAGTTCTTAAAGTTTAAATTTCCTCATTCCACTTCAAAACTTGTAACCATATAACTGCTAAAAACTCCAATTTCACAGCGTTACATATAAATTTTCCGCATATTTCTATAGACGCCGCCGTAAATAAATGTAATGCAACTTCCCTGATTAAATTCCTTTTCTGGAAATAATCCCATTTAATTTTTCTCCCAAAATTCTGCGTACACAACATTACAGAAACAAGAGATTGCACACTCCGCACTTTCTAACGGATTATTATTCTAAAGTCTCGGCATGCAAAGAATTCCGTTATTTTCTTAAAGAATATCTAAGACGGTGAAACTGACGGGACATTGCTTCAAATCTTTCTTCTGTCCTGCCGCCCTTAAAATGCCTTCGCTTTTGCCTGGTGTAACCTAATCCCAAATAGTTAAAGCCCTTATCTCGTGTTACTTAGCCCCCGAATGTTTTCTTAATTTTTCGTGATGTCGGTGAAAGGTTTAAGACAGGTTAAACCTTTTAATGTCATTATGTGTAATCAAGGGTTCGGAATTCATAGCGTTTCAGCAGAAATGTTGGAAATTATATTACATGTTATTTTCGAATACTTAATTAATTTGCTTTTAATGAGTGCGTGTTGAATTATCGTTTGCGATTTACCGTGGTTATTTCATTGCTTTAATTCTATTAAATTCATACCATGTTTTTTTTTTAATTGCTACCATATTATGCTGGCCTGAAATGATCTACTGAGTTATAATCGATATTTATTTATTTGAATACTTAGTTTAGTTATAGAAAATACTGGTTAGGACTTTTTAATACGTTTAAATATCGCTTGGGATTTTTATTATTTTGTGGCTAGTTTTTTTAAAGTCATTTTATAGCACTTAACGTAGCATTTTTAGCTGGATTTCGTACTTTTTTTATTTGACTAGTCACAATGCCATTTCTGCTGAATATTAGCTGTCACCAGAAACTTTGCTTCAAATTCTTGTCAAAAATAACAATGCCATTAGCAACTTTCTAAATTTACAAATTCAACCCTAAAAATAATTGTTGTTGCTTACTTATTGTTACTTCAAAATAATTTGTTGTTGTCTAATCAAGGGTTCTGAATTCATAGGTGGGAATTATAATATATGTTATCTTCGAATACTTAATTAATAATCTTTTAATGAGTGCGTGTTGAATTATCTTTGGCGATTTACTTGGCTATTTCCTTGCCTTAACATTTTTACTGTACAAAATATGTACTTCATTGATTTCATTATTTTTAATATACATCATGTATGCTTCATTGATTTAATTGATTTTAATGTATATCATGTTTTGAAAATGGTATATTATGAAGAACATGTAGAAGTATCTACTGGGTCAAATCAGTATTTAATTATTTGAATACTTGGTTTTACGTAATATAAATTGGTTAAAATAGATAAATACTTTTGTGCATAAATATAGTGACATATATACAACGTTGTTAAAAGCACCTTCCTCCGGCTTTTAACTTCCTTTTAACTTTCTTTTTCCTCCTTCCGGCGCATTTGGAATACTGCATAAATTTAAATTTCTATAATCATTGCGCTTTGCATAATCTTTCCTTAAGTACGTTAGTGGTACCACCAAATCAAAGGGATGAGGAGGAGGGGACTTGAACTGTTCAAAGGAGGGAAACCAGGGGACATCGAGTATAAATGGAAACTTAAAATTAAAGTTAAAAATGCTGTTTTTCTTTACTACAGTATTGAGTAAGTGCGAACAAAGCAATTTTTCATATTGCAAATCGTCATGTCAAATCTCATGTGCTCAGCTCATTTTCCCATTTTTCATGTTTTTAATAACTCTTAAAATGCAGAGATTAGTGCTTATTTTTCAAGGACAAATATTTAATCTCGTTTTCTACGTCAATTAACCAAAACAGTAGTTTTTCGCACAACTTATCCATCGTGAAATATGTAATTTATAGTTAACGTTTCTTCTATAAAAGATAGCTGCCAACGAATGTCAGCCAGTGCTTCAATTTAAAACAGTAAGTAACCGCCCCTAAGTCCGAGCTCCTTTGGTTCTCTTTGCCCCATAAGATAATTTATGCTCCCTGCTCGTCTACTTCCTATTCCACGCTGACGAGTGCAAAAAAGCACCAAGTGCAGTCCATGGAAGGAACAAACGAGTTAGTGGTGTATTGAATGTTTCAATTTGTTTTATTATATGAATTAAAAAAATGCTGAATATATATAGTTTAAGTATTTGTGAAACGTATCAGAAAGGAATTATACTTTTTCAACATATTTCGAATGTTACTTCAACTTAAGGGTCATTCCATAGAAATGTCAACCTCAGCCGAAGAAAAAAAAATACCGAAGTGAAAAAAGTATCAAAAAAATAAATAAATAAATAAATAAATATCATACAACATAAGAAGTACAAAAAATTGAAAAAGTATTGTAATTATCACTGAGATTAGCCATAATAAATAGTTTGTAGTGTGTTTACTGCTTGTTATTCGATGGTTACGTTAGTTAAGTTACGTTAGTCACACTCCATCTTGAATAAAAGTGACGCTTAAGACTAAAAAAAAATTCAGATTCAATAAATGTGTTTTATGTTTTTAAAAGCCAACTTTACACATTTTTCAAATATATCATGCAATTTTTAACACTTGCTTAACTTTGAGAAGATTTTGCTTCACAGCATTAATTTTTAGGGTTGCAAAAATGTTACGTTAGTCACGCTTCTATTTTGGTTGAAAAAATATCTACTGTCTGTAATTTTGTTTTAAATTCTTAGCAGAAATGATACGTAGATACCATGTACAATGTAAATCCACCAGCATAACTAAAAAATATTTTTTATCCTTTAAGTTACGAGTAAAAGAGTTGCAAAATCAGCTCTGAATGTTACGTTAGTCACTATCCCAGGTATCACAAAAAACGTTTAAACGATTTATAAACGTTTTTAATCCGTTGTCACAACATTAATAACCATTTTACAACCTTTAAAAAACGAAGTGTGCTACTTGGGTATAGAATGACCCTTAAGTAGTACATAGATATTGAACGAGAACAAAGCAATTACTTTTGAAAACTAATGGTACAAAAGGAAAAAGAAAACTACTAAACTAACTAAAGTCGTCGGTTCAGTTCTGAGCTTTTGAAAAGACTCCGGAAACGTAAAGATTTTCTATGTACCTCCACATCCAATGTCGAAAGAGACATTGCTATAAAAGTCACACTTCAGAATGAAGGATAAAACATGTTATCAGCTTCCGACAAAGTCTAGCAGAAGAATAAAAATGTATCAGTAGTAGGTATCCGGTTTCATCCGGTTCTTAGATATCAGGAATAAAGACAAACGAAACGTAAGAAGAAGACAGATACGAAAGAAGAGAAGAAAATGTCGATTTATAAAAGAACATTTTTCGGATGTGAAAATGAAACAAAATAATAAATGCAGTGAAAAAATACAGAGAATAGTCTACATCAAATCGTCGATACACGGGTAAGTTGTGGATCTATATTATTTCTGATAAAAATATGTCTCGAAAAGCAAATATTCGAAATTTGTCTTGCAACTAGAGTTTTCCATTGGACATGCTTTTTTTGTTTAGTTCAGAAAATATATTCTATTATTGCTGAGATATATACGTTTAACTTTCGTAGTTTCAACATTATATCTATGATTTGCTCTATTGGCGGATAGGGCTGTAAAGCTGAAGTATTGAGAAGTAGTTTCTTGTATCTCTAACTATTACTCTTTTTTGCTCTTCTTTTTTTTATTTAAAAATGAATCAGAGAAGCGAAATAAATAAAAACTGCTTTAAGTAAGCGAAAAAAAAAAAAAAAAACGTCAAGGTAGGCAAACAGCTCATTAAAATATTAAAAAAAAATGTTACAATGTTTAAAAATTAAATTATCAATACTTTTTTAAAGGAAAATAACAAAACATAACCCACAATATCTGTGCAGTGTTGCTTAATGTAAGTTGAGTTGGATAACAAAATCATCAAAAATATAGACGAAATTCATTGAAGTAATATATCTTGAACTACGTCAAGGCACATTTATTACGCATTCAGTAAAATAGTAAAGTTTGTGCAAAATAACTTAAGTTAATATATAAAGTTTAAATGTCTACTTCACGTTGGCTGTGTCTTGCAAAAGGAATCAACCAGAAACTTTGTTCCAAGCCAAAAAAAAGTAATGAGGAAGATTTAATGTAAAGCTTTCCACTTTTACCAAATGTCCTTTATCTTCTCCACCATCTGTCGCAGTTTCAGAGACTGACAAATTTGCCATGAGTCTGTAAGTTGAAAGATAAAACAGCATTTTTTTTCGTTTATAAAAAGGAAAACGCAAAGTATGAACATTTGTATTAGCAGCAGAAAAATAAATTTTGATTTCTAGCTGCATCATGAAATTACTTCGTCTTCTTAAAATTAAGTGGCGACGTTTTAATGTACGCATGTTTTAAGATTTGGATAACTCAGGAATTTTACAATTTTGTAAATTTTGACAGTTTAGTGAAATTGTTTACGAACGTAAACCGTGAGTGTTCTAGTATTTACAATATCATCATTTACAGAAGTTTTAAGATTAAAATGATGATAAGTTTTTGTAAAATTGCGTATAAGAATTCAAAAATATGTTTCTTTTTTGGTAAACGTTATTTGAGCAAAGTGAGTGTTTCTATGGAGATAATATTGCTTGAGTAAAAACCCGAAAAAGCGACGTTTAAAAACACAAATAGATGAAGTTAAAAATTGGCGAACATGTTTCAAAAGCCTAAAGCTTCCTTCTTCAGCGCCAAGCAAGAAATGCTTGGCGCTGCTTGGTTGGCGCTGAAGAAGGAAGCTTTAGGCTTTTGAAACATGTTCGCCAATTTTTAACTTCATCTATTTGTGTTCTTAAGCGTCGCTTTTTCGGGTTTTTACTCATTTTAACACAAAGTGAACTGCTTTTAATAATATTGCTTATTTTGTATACAATTGAAAAGAGAAACAAAAGAAAATGTCCTTTATTACAAGCAAATCCTGCCTCTCCCTTAGATGTTCTATTTTCAAACTTTTACTGCGTTTATGTAAGAGACTTGTTTTTTTTTTTTTTTTTGCTTATTTCTCTACACATGTGAATCTACAAAAATGCTTTTAGGCATGTGTAAGAGTACAAATTATTGTCATATACCAGCAAGTTCTGGTTAAAATCATTTGTTTTAGTTTATGTAGTTATTTAACTGTCATTTTTTTTTAAATAGAAAACTATTTTAAACAATGCTAGTAAAGAGTTAGTCTCTCTCGAATGTTATTTTACAAAACCATCCAGAAATATTTTTGATTTGAATATAAAATAATTTTCCTCTCGGAAATTAGTTTTAAGAGTTGCATTTCGAAGGGTTCGGAGAGATTTTAATAAAGCATTATTAAGGGGACAGGTACTTAATAGTTCCCAAGAATCTTTCCTCAGTGTTTAAAAAATGAGATGGATAGTAGAAACGGTAAATTAAAAATGCAGTGAACACTCACTTATGCGCCGGCCCAAGTGACCAACAGAAAAAGGCGCATAAGTGAGAGAGACGTATAAGTGAACAAGCCTATTTAAAGGACTAAAACGCAACATAGATTATAATGAGAGAATGAATAAGAATGTTTCTATAGACAAGGGACATATTACTGCGGTTTGGCAATTACTGTAACGTAACTACAATGATAAAGAGAAATTAAAAATTGTAGCATACCTAATTACAAACTATTTTCTTTAAAACAATCCATATTTGGTAATTGTTCCTCTATTAACTCTAGTTCATGGAGAGAAAAGGCCTTCCTTGAGCAATAGAGGCGAAATATTAAAAATGAAAGTGAAGAAAAATGCTTATTTTTTACAGAAAATAAATAATTTTTTTGTACATTTTACGGAAAATTCGGCGCATAAGTGAAGTATTTATCTTTAGAGCGACGCATAAACAAATGATACTATCATTATTTTACTATGAAATGTGCTGGGACTTTTTAAAATCGTCGTATAAGTGAAAAAGGCGCATAAATGAAGCGATGTATAAGTGAGAGTTTACTGTATTCATCGAAATCCTTAATAACAATCCTTATAGGCCTTAGAAATTGGTTAAAAATGGTATTTTCAATGTTGACACGTAATCACCTTTATCTGTTCTGAGAAACGTTATTGCAATTACCATTATCTCACAAAGCAATCATAACATCAAAAACCTATTCGGATTCAACGTCACACTTAACACAGCACACGTGGTAGTTTACCATTTTTTACAATGGAATACGAAATTGACTTGAAGATAAAACTTTAGTTGACTTGCAGAAATGCTGGTCTTAGAATAATAAAAAAGGTTGAGTTTAGTATTTCGGTAAAATAAAAATGCCAAATAACACACTTTAAAAACCAACGGTTAAGACTATGGTGAGTTTGTGAAGGGAATTTACTTCTTAAAAGTTTATGTTTCTAACTTGTTTTTTTTTTTTTTGAAAATTTTTAACAAATTGCCTTTGAGGGCAGCACGAATTATTCAGATATATAGTCATTCCTGACAACAGTGAGTCCTAAATATGTGTTCTTATTTTGCTAAATCATACTCATTATATATATATATATATATATATATATATATATATATATATATATATATATATATATATATATATATATATATATATATATATATATATATATATATATATATTGTTTTGGGTTAAAAGATAAAAAATCATAAAACATTCAAAATAAAAAAAATAATAATTTCATTATTTAAGATCTAATTATTAGTCTGGATCAATTTAGTTTACCATTTAGGTCAACTTTTATCCGTGTCAAAAATGAGATGTAAAATAAATTATTTTATTAAAAGTAGTGCAATTTTAAAGCTTCTAAAATTCAAACGTACTACAAAGTTGGAATTGGCGCACAGTTAACGGACATGGCTATATGATAGTTATTCTAAATGACTAATGGTTTGAAATAATATCGATATAAAATGAAAGGAATAGAATTTTTAAAACTTAAAGAAAATATAAACAGGCTTGATTTTTTTTAGAATTTCTATCACGACTTATAAAATTTGAGCTCAATATAAAGTTTATTTCTGTAGAAGAAACTATCAATTACTTAATAACATATTCATAGGTATTGATTTGAGGAGAAGGAACGACATTCATTAGCTAAACTATTTAACGATTTGTGGTACATCGAAACATTTCTCAAAGAAATACCTCAGCAAAAATGATAGCAGTTTCAACTTGAAAGGAAAACTTCCCATGAATGTATTAATGATAGAACGTAAAGTAATTTTTCTCCTCCTTAAAAGCACATATCTCTTCAGTAATAATTTATAAGACGCGGAATAAGAACGATATCTTTTCCGACATAGTTAATTGATAAAATTCGTTCGTGTTACTCCTAGAAAGATGTCAAGCAATGCATGTATCTCATCAAATATTAACGCATGCATGGTATCAGCGCCATTTTTTCTGACGGCATCAGACGGTTAATGAAATTTCAACATTCCGAAAACAGAAAAATCGGAATAGCTTAATGTCAGTAACTTCTATTTTGAGCATTGATCACTATCGAGAAATGTTCAAGTATGTGACTAAATTAATATCTTTTTTATTACTGCTAAGGGTAATATATGAAACATTAAGTCAATTAAATCGTTAAATACGTTTAAGGGTCATTAATGATACCTATAAAGGAAAAGGTTTCGAAGTTACGTATTTTTGAACAGGGAAAAAAAATCTTTTGACATAGTAAATTGCAAAATAAAAATGTAAATAAAACATTTGTTCCTTTTTACTGTTTGCTGTTATTAAAAGATTAAGTCGAGTATTAAGCGTATACGTAATCATTGCAAATAGAAATGTGCATCACTTGGATAATAAAAAATACTGATCTGTTCACAAATTTTATTTTAAATATTTATCTTCTTTTGGGGAATAATGCAATTTTAAGGAGAAGAAATCTGAGTCGCTTTTCCGATAATTATGGTTTTGAGCTTTAAGTACTACTCTAAAACAATTCTAAAAAATGAAAATTGACAAATGTTGTGCATAAGATGCTTTTAATGGACATTATTATGGTTATATGTTTATTAGATCTTATGTGTCGGTATATATTGTTATCGTTGACGATGATGATATTTCACTATTATCTATTTCTTTAGAAGCATCTAAGGAGCCTTAAAAGGTATTTTATTGTCCAACAGACGGTTAGCGTTTTCCTTGTTGCTTTGTTGTTTTTCTTGTTACTGTTGTTATTTTTAAAATTTCCTTATCTATTGTTTACTAGCATTACCTGCACGGCCTGTGCTTGTGCAGTAACGTAAAAAAAAATGGAGAAAGATTAAAGTTTTTCCTTGAAAACATTTAAGCGTAATCCCGAAAACTTCAAAGATCGCGTTAAGCCTTGGTTAAGTTCACTTCGCATTGAAATGTCGATGTCAATCTTTCCACGTTTGAACAATATGGCACCAGTAATTAAAATTTGAATTTCACAAACTTTGAACGCTCATTAGTTCTTTCCACGTGATTTTTTGACATCCAGTTCACGTTACCGTAGGTAGAAAATACTCCATTATAGAACTTTTCGTAATCTTTCGAATGAGACAAAGATCAAGACAATACAATAATTATTTATCTAGATAGAGTCGTTTTTGGGTCAAAAATTTAGATTTTGAACAAAAAAAAAAAAAAAAAGAACTATTCATCGAATTTTTTCCGACCCGACCTAACAACCTTCCCTGAACTAATCTGCACCTGCTGTAAAATCGGGAACGAAATCGATCGGATAGTTTCTGAGTTTACCCAGGGCACACATATTTTAGAGAGTTTGTGTTTTTTTTTATATGAAGATAGCACTTTTTGTAATTGGCCGATTTAGGGGTGTTTTAGAAGTTTAAATTTCAATCTATCCAACTGACCACTACAAGACTAGTAATGCTTTTAATTTTCAGATTTGTATAGAAACTGCATAGATTATATACCGTATGAAAGTTCAGTTTGGGAAGCGTATTCTTAACATGAATATAGAACCATTGCATTAGATGGCTCAGATATTTAGTAATCACCACATGTCTCTCTAAATCTCAGTGTACTATGACCTTGCATTCTCTTAAGTGCGCCTAACACCCGACATCAACGATATCTGAAAAATGTATGTGACGTCACGGCGGTCAATATAATATTTGATGTCCAACGTAGCGTTTGCGTAAAATTGTTTAATTGAAGAAGAGGCTACAGAATGAAGAACGGTACTATACTACAATGCAACCTTTTTTGGCTAAAACATCGTGACGTCAGCGTGACGTTTGCGTGACGTTAGCCTATGAAAAACGAGCTAGATAAAACGTCACAGCCTATTTGGCGAATTAGAAGAGATTACTGACTGCTTGTGAGCTCTTATTGGCTCGACCCGTAGTGACGTCACTGCCAAGTTAAGTTGCATTTTAGTATGATTTGTCTATAGACCAGTTTTTTTTTTTGAGCAATCAGTTCATTTTTTTTTTCAATTTAATATACGGAAACTAAACACCAAATCTAGTCTGAATAATTTATAGTAACTAATTTTATTATGAATAAAAATGTATTGCCTATTTAAGGAAAATGGTTCCCTATTGAAAAAAAATGAGACCACTCCTTTTATTACGTTTTTTTTTTTAATTATTAAACGAAATTTTTAAACCCATTTAGAACAGATTGGGGGAACATGTTTCAGACATCTTATTTTACGACATCTGTCATTTTTACGTAAAATGACGTTTGTGATCAGGAGTATAGTTAAGAATTGCTTCTGATAAAACCAATAGTTCTGAAGAGGGATTTTATGAAGATAACAGCAGTTTTTTAAGGACAAATTGATGATATCGTTAAAATTTATCCAGCAAGCGCTCAGCAAATATATTTTGTTATCCAAGCAATTTATTTTAGAGAAATTATATGAGAGTAGATTTTTTTAGATTGCTTCTACAGCTAAATTCAATTCCTTTTATTTGCAGGAAGAAAGTTGCTAAATTGTTTTTTACTTTTTCCTGTGGAGAACTATGTCCTCGGGGAAATGATTGAGAAATGCGAATTCAAGCGTCGCCTTTGAAACATTAATAGACCCCCCATTTCGCCCCATCCTCTACTTGCCCGGAGTTAAAGAAATTGACTATATCGAGGTGGTGTTTGGCAGGTAAAACTGCTTTGGGCTAAATGTAATCCCAGGGTGGTATTCCTATTTATTTCTAGTACAGCTATTTGTTGTTTATTTCTCATAAATTTCTTATGATTGTCATGTCCCAAGAAGTTGTTACTATGCAAAAAAGTGTTTAGAACGTTTTTTTTTTTTTTAGAAACTGAACTTAAGATGATTTACAATGTTTTTTAAATAAATAAATAATTAGTAATAATTAAGAAAAAGTTTAAATACTGTGACGATTTTTTTATACAAGTGTAATTGTAATTGATATAAAATTGTTAAATTGTATATTTTTCATTTTATTTGTAGGACGAAAGTTGCTAAATTGTTTTTTACTTTTTTCTGTCGAGAACTATGTCCTCAGGGAAATGATTGAGGAATGCGGATTCAAGCGTCGCCTATGAAACATTAATAGACCCCCCATTTCGCCCCATCCCCTACTTGCCCGGAGTTAAAGAAATTTACTATTTTGAGGTGGTATTTGGCAGATAATACTTCTTTGGGCTAAATATAATCCCAGGGTGGTATTCCTATTTATTTTCAGTACAGATATTTGTTGTTTACTTCTCATAAATTTCTTATGATTGTCATGTCTTTTTGCCATTTTTTAACAAATTTACATTGTGTATATACCCTTTGCCCCCCTCCCGGGAAAAATTCGAAATGACGTCCTTGCTTTACATAGAGCATTTATGATTTAAATTCAAACTATATCATCAACCAATTAAAACTCAGTATTAACATGCTTTTACCACAGCATTGCTTAAGTAATTTCAGCCAGTAAAGCACTAATGAAGCAAATGATAGTAATTAAAAAAAAGTCAAGGGATTTTTTTTCATGCTGTATGGTATGTATTCATTGAAAGTCATTGCCGTAAAAACTGTAACTAAACAAATAGTATTTCATAAATATGACAATCATAAAATTGAAACATAGTACACTCAAGAGCCGTTTGTATGTGCCTGAGGGTCCTTATAAATTACAATGTTGGAATCTCTGTGTTAGCTGTTAATGGCAAAGTGTCTTAGGGAGATGCGGGTGGCTTTCTGTATAGTGATGAATTTCTATTAAACAAAATTTCAAAAAAGTTATACGAGATATTCAGATTATCAAATGTTTCATAAAAAAGAAAAACTATATTCTTACGGAATAAAAAATTTACAACATTACAATTTTAAATTTTAAAACAGAAATTCCTAATTTTTAAAAGCGAAAATAAACTTGCTACACTCAACCCTCCAGTTATTCCACAGAACCCACCTGGCCCAACATGCCTTAACTTTAACATATTGAGATCGACTGCAATTTTAATTAGTTCTTCTTTTTTTTGTAAGAAAAGAAACTTGGCTTACGATCAACTAATCGAGGAATTCTCCTTCTATCAAAGGTAAATCAATTACGTTTAAATTTCCAGAATTAAATATTGATAACTAGTGCTAATGATTTTTACAGCAGAGTATTTCACAGAGCCTATTAAATATTTATGCATAGCTTATGATACTCCACATGCGATATTTTATTTATTACCCTTATTTTAACTGGATGTTTAAATTGATTAATTTTTTTTAAGCAAGAGGCTGATCACTGGAGACGAAATGTAGTTTGCCTTAAGTGTATTTTAAACAGTTTCGAAAAAAAAAAAATTAGCATTAACGTTTGATATCTTCCCACGTTGTATTTTGACGAAGGTAAATTCCCTACCGTATGCAATAAAGAAACGCTTAAGCAGATTGTATGTGATTAGGAGAAGAAAACTTTCATACAAGTACATATTGACCTTAAACAGCAGGCTATTCTGTAAACAGAAATATTTTTTATTCCCTATAGGCTTGAAAACTGCACAATTACAGTTAATTACTAGTAGTGCCGGTAGTACTTATAGACGGTTTCAAAAAGAAAAAAAAACAAACAAAAAGGTACTTATACGTATATTTAGTTACATGTAACTACTAAAAAAAATATGCAAGCCCAAATATTTTAGATACTGTAATACATACATACATACAACATATATTAAGTTTTGTAAAAATATTTTTTCAAGCGGAAACCATTTTCCCCCCTAAAATTTGTTCATTCTACATAAAAAAAACCTATTCTAAATTTACCCCTGCTTGATTTAAAATATAGGAATAAAACAGTTTAAATATGATTGGGAATTGACCAATTTGTTTTATGTTACGCTTGTGCATATTTAGTGGTGTTATCTAGTCAATAAACTGGGCACTTTTATTACATACGGAGTTTACAAAATCATTCACAAACTTCTTTCTTTAATGCACATGTAGTAAAAAGTAGTTTTTTTTTTTTTTTTTTTTTTTTTTTTTTAACTCAAACCAAATATACGAGAACTAATTTTGAACTAGTTAAACATATAAAATAACGTGCCAAAAATCTTTTTTCACATATTTTATTTAAAAATTACTCTTGAAAGAGAACTAGTGTAATATTTTAGCTCCTAAAATAAAACGTTTCACTTTTTACTTAACTAAAATTTCCTCAGCTAAGCTTTTTCCATCCCCGTATACCGGTAGTATTAAACTTAAACTCGCCCGAAATTTAATTTACATAGGAAAGGCCGTCATTCGACATTTAAACGTTGATCGAAAGTTTTCTTAGAACAAACTTTAAGATAAAAACCACCGCGCCTCGGTTTTTTACATAAGAAAACTTTGCATTACTTGCTCGTTATTTTTTTTTTTTTTACTTTCTTCTCCAACATTTTTCCTTTAAGAATTTTCTTTTTTACCCAAAATGCAAAAATTCTGGTAAGGAAAGCTAAACAAGTAACATAAAAACCGAAAGTTAAAATTTTCGGAAAAAGAAATAATTCTTTCGTTTTTTGTAACAGTTTACTGTAGAAGACTGCTTCATGTACACGCCGAAATGGTGAGCAGATTTTTTATTTTTATTTTTTTGCTTTTTGCATTTCTATATCTGGGGGTTGGCCCCTCACTGTCGTGAGCCTCCAATTTGTCGCATTCAATGTTCCTTTTTTTCTACCTTTTTCAGCACACTTAGTTCAATTTCCTTCTTTATCTCCTCGTACTCCTATATTTTTTTTATCCAATCTTTCTTTAGTTCTTTTTCAGGGAAAGAGTAAGTGCATTTTTAGTTCGCTGCTATCTAGTCTTAACGCTTGATTTCTCGAAATATATTCTATTGGCTTCGATTTATACTTTATATACCTTTGCTGCGAAAGACTTTCTCAATTTTCTCTTGCTGAACAACTGAAAAATGCAGTTTCCTTACTTTGATTTTTTATACGTGATATTAGGTTTCTGAGTAACGAAGTTATACGATTTTATTATAAACTACACTATAAAAAGTCATACTTTAGAAAAGTTCAGTCTACATTTTGCAGATTATGTCTATAAAAATATGAAACTAAAATGTTTGTTTTCTAGAGCCCCTAGAATACAAAAAGTGATTTTCATGATAACCCTTTTTTTTATTCTTCAAGTTACGCTTTTAATCTTAATGTGCCTGATACCACTGGGTTTTTTTTAGGCTTTTGAATTTTTGAGACTTTTGCAGTCGAAATCTCTTGACTTTTATTTTTTCTTAATGATGAATTATTTATTGAGGATTTTTAATGCACAAAATAACTAAAGAAGCAAGCAATTTTATTAACTATTGCTAGAAGTCAGAAATGACTTTAGCTTTTTTTTATTCCAACAGTTTGTAAGTAAATGAAGTCCATCACAGGTATAAGTAAGTTTCTAGATCTTGTCACGTTCTGTACAGATACTAAAGCAGAATAATAATAATAATAATAATAATAATAATAATTACTTGTAAAAACTATGATCTGATATTCTAATGATACGAAAGCAACACATTCTCGAGGAGTGCTGTAACCTACTGGGATATTAAACAGCTCGATATTTCATTCTGTTTTTTTTTTTTTTTAACTTTTCTAAATTTTAAGTGTTGTTACTCAACAGGAAACGAAAAGGCGAACTTCAAAAGCAAAATTGAGTTGTTTTTATTTGGTTTCCATAAACGGGAGTATATTCAGAGCAACATATAATTGACATATGTCGAAAAGAGCGAAGTGTTTCTTGCAGGATTTCTCCACAATTTCTTTTAAGCAGAAAATGACATTGAAATTACTTGAGAAGAATGGGTATTTAATCCATTTGATAATATATCCATTGCCCTATCGATTCAACGAGAATAATATTTAGTAAGCAGTAATGTTATATATAACATAGTTTTCAGTAGCTTCAAAACAAAAATAGTTTTACTATAAATTAATTAGGATGTTTAGAAGTAGATCGTTAAAACTGATAACGAATAAACACAAAAATTCTGATATGTTCTCTATTTTTATGTGTTAAAATATTTCCTCGTGATTCCTACAGGGTTGCAGTTTCAGTACGAAAAATAGCCCTTGATAACAAAAGACCGCAATGGTAGTTAATGAAAAATGAATCTGAAGCTAAGTTAAGCATGTATTTAATACCACATATTTTAATTCGTGTACTTAAAAATGTTTTTAATGTAACAGCCTTATTTTATTTGTTTTTTAAGTGTAAATTGTACAGTCAGAAGTGAAACAGTCAAAAAATATTTTTATGTTTTCTTTTCCTTATTTATTTGGTGGACTTTGCGTAAAGGCGTTTCTTTAGTTGAAAGTAACTTAAAGAGTTACAACTTACGTATTTAATGAGAATTCTTATTTTATGTATAAAATATATTATAAGATTCATTTAAAGTACAAGAATAATTAATTTTACGAATCAAATGTAAGTGAATTTGTTTCCAAATCAACAATTAAAATACCGTAAGGGAAATATTTTATATATGTTAGAACACCTAAATTGCCTCTATGTAGTATTTTCTGCAACATAAATGTATGAAAATTTCTTTGAGATTCATTACTATTTTAATATAGTTATGTCACATTAACCAGCTGTGCTTAAAAACCATATTTCTCTTGCACAGCTCCTAACATAGAAAGTAAAAAGAACCTATTTCTGCAAAAGAAATGGTTTCTACATTGAAAGCTAATTCCTGATCATTTAGGAACAAGAAAACTTGGATTTTTTTCCCCTGCTATTCACATGGCATTTCATTAGAAATATTTTTTCTATATATTCACTATCTTAAATGGAAATGTTAATAAATGTCAGATAATTAACTTCTCAAGAGTTCATGACAAAGTTTTGGAGAAATAGATGGCCCTGTCATGCAAAACCAGACATCTTATTTAATAAGAACGAACCACTATTTCCGTTTTGTAAAGCTAAAAAGACCTAAACAAGTTTCCACATCCTGAAACATATGATTTCAAACGAGCACGCTATAGAACATCTTTAGCCGATACAAGAGCATAGTGAATACCGTCTGTTATTTCGTTGACTTATTGTACGTTTTTGGTTTCACGTCAAAACTGAGCTGTTCTTTTAATTTATAAGATTAAAAATAATCTACTTGAAGAATAGAACTGGGTGTTTTAGAAATTTTGCACTCATAAAGCAAATTTAATTGAAAAAAGAAAAAAAAAAAAACTTTAGATTTGAAAGAAGTTTTTTTTTTCTGTTAATTTTGCTTTTGATCCTTATTTTATACATCGTTAATACTAGTGTGCATTTCCTAGCCTCGAGAAGATTTTACATGATTTTTCAACTTTACACCAAGCACAAGCATGGACATAAAATAGCTTTGTTGTAATTTGGTTGACAAACCAACAAACTTTTGCAGTTTTTTCTACTGTAAAAATAGTAGCTCAACGTTTTCATAGTGTTTTGGTTGCACTTTATATTATTGTGCAGCACATTTTTGAAATATGTATATATTTTGACAGTAAAAGTAATAATTACACGTTTTCAGAACATTTTATATTTTCCTTCCTCACATTAGTAATAACATACATGTATTGTGCAGATTGTTTTTTTATTTATTTATTTATTTATTTTTTTAAACATTTTAAAGTTTCTTTTTTTAAATTTTTTTTTTACATTCCAACATTAATAGAAAATGCATATTTACTGACACCCATATTTTTATTTTAGTTTTGCCCATTTCGGTTAATGTTCTTCTAAAAGGTTCGTCAATTTTGTTTAAATTTTCAAAAACAAATTTTATTATAAACTCACTTCAAATAAATGCAAACTTCGATTCATTTTCTTTTGAAAGGCAACATAACAGAAGGTTAAATATATAAAGCTGTATCACAATTTTCAGCACTAAGCTAAGTATTGTGTTCATTCAGTTTTTACACTTATCTTTTTTTTTTTTTTTTTTGTCGTGTGCCAGCCAGGAGGGCAATTTGGGGTGTGCTGCTTCACTTTTCCAACTGTACCGTAATTTCTGTACCTCAGAACCAGACTAACGTAAGTCCGCTTTCGTCATTTTTCGGTAGAGGTGAAAAACGATTGTCGAATACATCGTTTTTCCCCTCTACTGAAAAATGACGAAAGTGGACTTACGTCAGTCTGGTTCTGAGGTACAGATTTGGTGTGAAGTCCGACTTCCACAGTACACGCATGCCATTTCATTTCATTTCTCTCCAGGGTCCCCCGTACCTACCAGCTTAGTGGTTTAACCGGGATAGGGCCCTGAAGAGCGCTCTGTTCTTAATTTTGAACCAGAACCTAGGGTCGAGCAAACCATACGCCCTAGCACCCCCAGAGGTATCGTTTCACTTGGAGGACTTTGTGACCACGACATTTTTAACGCCTCCCAGTCACCATTAATCAAGACGGTGGATCTTTGATCGGCTGGGATCGAACCCGGGTCCTTTCGGACACGAGTCCGATGCCTTACCGATCGGGCCACCATGGCCCATACACGCATGCCACATAGGCACCCGTTTATAGAGTAGGCAACCTTTCACAACAACACACACAAAGAAAGGACAAGGACAGGAGACAGAAAGCACATCCATGCCCAAGCCGGGACTCGAATCCAGGACCACACCATCCGTAGCAGACTGCTCTGACTACTGGACAAGGTGGCCGGCTCTTATCTTCTTTTACATGGTATTATTTCAGACCAGTGTTTGACAAATTTGAATCACTCTCTAGAAAAACAATGGCATTCTTACCAAGTCCGTGCTTTCGGCCATCCGACCCTCGCTGGTCATCGTAAGGCTCTTCCGTGGGGGCATAACGGTAAGTTCTTGGGTCAACCGCCTGGTGGTCTTCATTGTCAGAGCTGCTGTAGTCCTGCCATTCCTGACTCCGATGACGCCTTACTCTAGAACCTTGCCTGTTGAGTCGGCTACTTTTGGCCAAGCCCTCCATGCAGAGACTGTAATGACAATTGACGGTAAATAGCACCATAGGACTGAATAACATAAACAAATATTGATGCCATAAAAAGTAAATATGCACTGCAAAATATGAACTGTTGTTTATACCGTATAATAGGCAGCCGAAGTTCCAATTAAAAACTATAATGCACAACTTTAAAACTGTAAAACTGGCAGCTTTAGTTTCGTACGTTAAAGTTAGCATTTTTACAATTTATTGGTGTAAAATTTAGCTGAAGTATAGAGTAAAAACAACAGTATAATACTGGCAGCAGAAATTCAATTTTAAAACTAAATCGCACCGCAATAAACTGTTAAATTAGCAATTTTACAATTTATTACAACACGTACATGATTATATGTACCTTCTTTAAAAATAATTATTAAAAAACGCACATTATTTATTGGCCATGAAAACTAGTCGTTTAAACAAGAAAGTAAAGCATAGAATATTTTACCCTGCCAGCTGGATATGTTAAAAATAAAGAAATTCGATCTGGTTTGTAGTTGTTGTTGAGAGGCTATATAGAAGAGTAACAAATACATTTTGCATTTATCTTACTGATTTTAACACTACATATACACTGACGGAAAAAAAATCCCAACACTAAGAAAAAATTGCCGTAGAGTAATGAAATTTGGGTAATACAATTGTCTAGTTAACATGTTTAATTGATTAAATGTACAAGATCACTGCTAATTTAAGCTCAAGAAAATGCTGTGCAATGTGAATTATATTAAGTTAACAGAAGTGTAACCTCCACGAATTTGAAGGCAAGCCTGCAAGCGTGCAAGCATTATCTTCATACAGATGCCGAAAGCACTTGTGTATGGAGTTCCTGACGTGTATAAGCATTTCAGTTTTCAGTACTAGTACCGTAATTTCTGACTTGGATGAGCTCAGTTTCCAACAATAACACCAAAAATATTTAAGATTGAAAACGCCATTCTCTGCATTTATCGTATTTTACAAAGAAAAAAAATCAAACCATAAAAACTAAAACTTGATAAGAACTAATGTTTTTTTAATAAGTATTATTTTTTACAACGCGTACATGATTATGTGCACCTTCTTTAAAAAATAATTATTAAACAACGCACACTATTTATTGGCCGTGAAAACTAGTCGTTTAAACAAGAAAGTAAAGCATGGACTATTTTACCCTGCCAGCTGAATATGTTAAAAAAAAGAAATTCGATCTGATTTGTAGTTATTTTTGAGAGGCTATATAGAAGAGGAACAATCACATTTTGCATGTATCTTGCTGATGTTAACACTACATATATTTCTAACTGTAAAACCTTTTAGTCTTAATAAAGGGATGCACATATTATCGATTCTTACTAGTGGAGCCATTTTTTTAAATTTTACATCTGTGCATGGTTTTATACACTAAAGGAAAACGTGAAACTTTGGAAAAGCAAGCTAATTTGTTAATAAACAACCTCCTTCTTTTACGGTATAACTGATGCTATTTTGAGCACCTGTTTTGTTTCATTTATTTTGAATTAATTATGTCATTAATAATTTTTATTTTCACTGGAAAAAGAAGCTATCCTAACATAAATTTAGTTTTTGGTACTGTAAAGTGCGGTTTTTTTCTCTTTTTTCTAAACTTTCTTTTTTTTTTTTTAACATTATTGAATAGGAAAAAAGACTTATTCAAAATTAAAACAAAAAGAATATGCTCAATTGCAGCTCTCATGTTAAGAATATATTTTATTACATAACATTTTGAGTCACAAAAGAACAAAAAACAAAAATTTAGTTTTTCCTTATTATTCACCTTATTAA
Organism: Uloborus plumipes; assembly: GCA_038373865.1. NCBI lineage: Eukaryota > Metazoa > Arthropoda > Arachnida > Araneae > Uloboridae > Uloborus > Uloborus plumipes. Next base: position 39,180 of record JAXGGA010000837.1, on the reverse strand, counting down.
AAACTTAAAACTGCATTGATTTCTTTTCTCGTTTACTTTTTCGAATTTATTTTTACCTTCGACATTTTTACTTACAATTAATTAAATAATTATTTATGTTTGCTGTCTCAAATAGAAAACTAGTCGAACTTTTATAATAAAAGAACATAACGAAGAGGTAGGAATTTACTAAAGTCGTTTTATTAATAAATGCCTAATGAATAAACATTACAGATACTTTAACAATGCTTCATTTTCCATTCAGAAAATGTAGAGACAGTAAACACAGGGAATTGCAATTACGACAATGGTCACTCAAACAATTCATTTCGCAAATTTTATTCACCCAAACGAGAAACACATTTCTAATTTTATTGCCAATAGCCTTTATACAAATCAAACAATTGCCAGTGGGAATGTTATTTGCTTTCCACAATTGTCTCGAAACAAAGAATAACTTTCTTTACCTACCTGGGATCTATAGAAATCGTTTACTGTCATAGAAACACTTGCTAAACAAATGTCGCAACGGGATGCAAATACAAATATCTTTAATAAAATCATTTATCAAAATGTCATAAAAGACCCGCTTTCGCTTCTTGAAATAATGAAGCAAAAGTCGAAGCGCTTGTTTTGTCTTTCTGAAAATACAAGTAGCCCGCCCGCAATTCATTATAACACGCATGCAGACTAAAACTCAAGATGCATTAAACTCACGTATGTTCTCCATCACAAACAGATAGAATGATGGATAATAGCGTCAGAATTTCACTCAAGCAGAACTTATGGATTATTAATTGTCTGCTGTTTCTATTATTATAAATTTACTTTGAGAAATGTGTAAAACCCTGTTGGGAGCTTTATATATGTGAATACTCTACAGCGTATGAAACTGATTAAAATATTAAAGCATATGCACTGGTTTGATGTAAAGAGAGAAATAAACAAAAATGTTTTCACTAGTCAAAGAAGCTCAACACATTTTCGCATAAGCTGAAAGAAGAAAATATGCAACGTTTATTTTTAGCCACATTTAAACAAGTTTTTGTTCTTAAATTTTTTAATCGCCAAAAGTGCGGGGCTTATTTATTGTCGCATGTTAAGCAAATCAATGTATATTAAAAAGCATTGTAAATGCTACTGTAAATGCATTGTAAAACATAAAACTAGAAACAACAGTATTATTGCAGATATCAATGACCACCACTATAGTTTCGACTAAGCTCATAAAAGTCAATTTTTATCAAGTAGGAGTTCAATTATGACATTTTTGAATATTAATATTAATATGTTAATTACTACAAAATTCGTCTATAAATGAATGAAATAAGTTTATCCTTCAGTAGATTGAATTTTTTAACATTAACTAAGTATGTACATCATTTGGCCTCTACAGCGCGCATTATGTAAAAATGGAGAATAGAAACATAGCTGGCCTATTTAGGTGCATAGATTTTTTAACATTAACTAAGTATGTACAACATTTGGCCTCTACAGCGCGAGTTATGTAAAGATGGAGAATAGAAACATAGCTGGCCTATTTAGGTGCATAGATAGAAAAAATTTTTTTCTCAAACTTGTTGAATTCTTTGAGACAACTGTTCCTACTGGTTTGGTCAATTATCTATCAGTTTGAAGGTAATCTTAGTTACAATGATAGGACATTTGCCTCTAACAAGGTTACTGACTATTCCTGAGTGATGAGTTCCTATAAATGACAAAACTGCAGCATCAGGATGTCATGACCGAGCTGCGGGTATATTGCTTTTAACGGTCACTATGTTATTAGCGAACATGTCTTGAACTAGCATTTCTCCGACCATTATAAGTCAAACCTTCTTATCTCGAATTTCACGGGACAGAAGAAAAATTCGAGATATAGAGGTTTCGAGATACAGAGGTCGTGTTAAAATTTACAAAAATAAGCAATTGGAACAAAAGGGTCAATCCATGCGAAATCATACAGGAAAACTAAACATTGTTGCTCACTATTTTTGATTTTAAAAACTTTTTGCCTGTTAATTAACTGTTATATTGGGAGCATGAAACAATGACTTAAAAAATTTTAAACCTTCAGAATTTTTTTTGGCAAGCACTTTTCAGTAGCTGCGGAAGCGACTTTTCGTGAAAAGAGTACTTTGTGAAGATGCTTATAACTTTTTTATTTATAAATATATCAAAATGATTTAAAAACCACTTGATTGAGCAAAAAATGGTCTAAATTTCTATACCAGTTATTTTTCTGATAATTAGTAACAAACTTGTGTAAAATTGGCTTAAAAATAAGATTTTTTGCGTGAAATTTTACATTTTTGGCATAAAAATATTAGTAGAAGGAATTAAGACTCACCCTTACTTATTTTTCCCTTGAATAGATATCTCATAGGACTATTCCCAGAAGTAGTGTGAAACATTTGAAGACAGTCTTTTTTTTTATATAATTTGTCAAACTTGGCATTTTGGAGAAAAAATGCTAACTTTGAGATTTAATATCTGAAAAGGGACTGAATGAAAATCTACAAAAATTTAACTGGATAACCTTCTTATAGTAGTAAATATGTAGCAAAATTGTTATGAGTGATATCGTTCTAGTTTTAGAGATATGGAGCCGCGAAGTTGACTGAAAAATTTCATTTATTTTGACGCCAAAAAATCATCACATAATGCAAAATTAATTATTCTCGTAATATTAGATGAGTTTTTTTGTGGTATAAACTAACCCTTTTACCAAAACATATAATATTTTAATTTATTTTCCATTTACAGAAAGAAATAATTTAGATATTATGCTTTTATAAATGCATTTTTTTCTACGTGTTAGTCATAAAAACATGATTTTCCTAAAGCGGTCTTTATGCATCTAGTGAGCAAAGAACAATTATAGTTTTAATCTAACCTACAACTCTTCATTCATTTTTAAAAGTTTAAAGCGTTAAAACCCCCCTACAGCACCAAAAAGTCGCTAAAAATCCGAATTTAAGCTCTAGATCCTGCCATTTTCCGTGAGACTGCGCCTGTGTAACAGCAGAAAATGGCGGACGTATTTTCGCGAAAAATTGTAGGATCTAGATCAGTGTTTCCCAACCTTTTCAAGCTCATCACCCCCTTCAAGATGTCGACTGACACCTATCGCCCCCCCCCCCTTCTTTTTTCTTCCTCGAAAAAACCATAATTTGGAGCAAGTGAACATCTTTTTTTTTAAAATATAAGTACCTAAAGGAGCGGTAAATTCTTAAGGGGCGATGGGTATTTAGAAGAGAAAATAGCAGTAAAAAAAGGGTAACGAAAACCGAAATTGTAAATATGTACAAAACCGCTTGTTCAGTGTTCAGACAATTAATTACACGTTAAGAAAGAAACAAATTGAAGTTCAAGCTCTTCCTCTTTGCACCTCGGATTAACCTTAGTGAATATTTTATCATTCACTGTCAATTTTATGAATTTTCAGATTTTCAATTTATTTTCCTTCCAATTTTTTGTTTCAATGATTTTAATTACCCAGATTCCAGCGAACAAAAGAAAATAATTTCTTGAAAAATGTACTTCTGTTTTTTGATAAGTACGTCAATGATCTTAGTTTAAATGTTTCCCTTCAAATGATTATATCAGTTCGCTTCGTGAAAGAAAAAAAATAAAGGTATTTTATTTATTCATTAATATTTTTAGTTTAAAAGTGATTAGTCATAGTATCTTTATTGCGTACATTTTACTTCAAATTAAAGTTAGGTACTTATATTTTTAATATTATAGATGTTCACTTGCTCCAAATTATGGTTTTTTCGTGGAAGAAAAAAGAAGGAGGGGGGGGGCGATAGGTGTCAGTCAGCATCTTGAAAGGGGTGATGAGCTTGAAAAGGTTGGGAAACACTGCTCTAGATCCTACCCTTTTCCGCAAAAATACGTCCGCCATTTTCTGCTGTTATACAGACGCAGTCTCACGGAAAATGGCAGGATCTAGAGCTTAATTTCGGATTTTTAGCGACTTTTTGGTGCTGTAGGGGGGTTTTAACGTTTTAAACTTTTAAAAATGAATGAAGAGTTGTAGGTTAGATTAAAACTATAATTGTTCTTTGCTCACTAGATGCATAAAGACCGCTTTAGGAAAATCATGTTTTTATGACTAACACGTAGAAAAAAATGCATTTATAAAAGCATAATATCTAAATTATTTCTTTCTGTAAATGGAAAATAAATTAAAATATTATATGTTTTGGTAAAAGGGTTAGTTTATACCACAAAAAAACTCATCTAATATTACGAGAATAATTAATTTTGCATTATGTGATGATTTTTTGGCGTCAAAATAAATGAAATTTTTCAGTCAACTTCGCGGCTCCATATCTCTAAAACTAGAACGATATCACTCATAACAATTTTGCTACATATTTACTACTATAAGAAGGTTATCCAGTTAAATTTTTGTAGATTTTCATTCAGTCCCTTTTCAGATATTAAATCTCAAAGTTAGCATTTTTTCTCCAAAATGCCAAGTTTGACAAATTATATAAAAAAAAAGACTGTCTTCAAATGTTTCACACTACTTCTGGGAATAGTCCTATGAGATATCTATTCAAGGGAAAAATAAGTAAGGGTGAGTCTTAATTCCTTCTACTAATATTTTTATGCCAAAAATGTAAAATTTCACACAAAAAATCTTATTTTTAAGCCAATTTTACACAAATTTGTTACTAATTATCAGAAAAATAACTGGTATAGAAATTTAGATCATTTTTTGCTCAATCAAGTGGTTTTTAAATCTCAAATACTAAATAAATTGCTTTGCTTTGATTTTGTTGAATATTTCACTGTACGACATGTTATGAGTCCAAGTTTTACTAATTGTGGGGTAGCATGTTAATGCATACCTTTAAGTACGAACATAGTCTTTGAATGATTGTGCAGAAGATGATTTTTGTCTCTATTTTGTTACATTAAAGGGTGGCTGGAGATGAAATTCAGAAATGAGAGTCGTCAAAATTCAAGATATAGAGGTTTTCGGGAAAAATCATTCGAGATACACATGAGAAAAAACATTAAATTTGTGCTGCAAAAGCAGGGAAATTGAAAATTTTTGACATAGAGAGGTTTTCAAGATAAGCAGGTTCGAGATAAACAGGTTCGACTGTATGTGAACTTCCCCCACCTGCACTATTACACGACTGGTTATGGTTTTTGCTCTTGAATTCACTCATGAAGGATACAACACTTAGAGGGGCCGGGAGCTCATAAAATTTTAACATTATGTGACAAAGGGAAGGGAGAGGGAAATGACCCGTGTAACATCACGGTTTTGTTTTTTTTTTAATATATAATAATACACCTATGAAAAAATAGCTTGACGTGTGGCAAAGGAACAAGTGTGTAAGGCAAAGTATGGCACTGTGTCACATGGGGAAAAGTACATTTTCTGACAAAAAGTAAGATCATTTAAGGACAGCCCTTTTACAGGTGAACCCACTAAAACTTAAAGGGGCTGCATCGCTCTCTTGAATAATAACTTGAGTATCGGATGACCAACAGATAAATAATCTAACTTTAATTACGTAATTAAAAATATTTTTATTTATTTATTTATTGTTTGCTGTTTACAGTATTTTTATTCAGTATCGTCATTGCTTGTTAAAACTCGTTGTCATAGCTTCGCATAATCTGTTGTGTTGGAATACTTCTCAAACTGAAAGAGAGAAAAAAGTATGTTCCCCGTCTTTTAGATGTTGAAATTTCGCAAAGACGTTCTTAAATTTCTCGCCTTTGTTTTAGAATTCAAAAATGAAAGTTATTGTTTGTGACATTCGAAAAAAGAAAATCATAATTTTTTAAAAGAAGTAGAACGAAAAAAAAATGTAAATCTGCGAATGTTTTTTAAATAAGTAGAAAACAAAGCTTTCTTGTTTGGATATTTTATTCTGCTTTCAGAGAAAAAGGGACTGTTCATAGTAAACCTGCATGTATTTTTTTTAACATCATGAATAATATGGAGAGAAAAATAACGCCCTGACAAGTAATAAAATACTTTGATCTGAATGTCAAAGACATATTATTGCAAAAGCTTAAATTGCAGACGGGGATGCAGCTGAAAATTTAACTTGCAAATTTGAAAAAGAAACATATTCAGAAACGCTGTTTCCTTTTATGGCGTTTCAACGGGCTTCTGCCATATATTTTACACACGAAAATGAAAATTTATGTCAAAGGGAGTTCCAGGGAAAGTGCCAAATTGACGTTTTCGCCAATAGTTTTGCTGGGCTTAAATTGATTTAGTTGAAGTTAAAAAAAAAAAAAAAAAAATAAGCATCGATTTTTACTCAAGGATTGGATTCTCTCTTGATATGCTAATGCTATCAAATTTCGATTCAATATTGCAATTTTACTAATGTGCTTAATGTTGAGTTCTTTATTTTTTAATTTTGAAAATCGTTTTGAAGGAAATAGTGCAATTAATGCTTGGCAAAAAAAAAAAAAAACATAAAAAAAAATCAAATAAAAAGATTTAATTGCAGCACGGAATAAACCGGTTTAAGAGTTTATTTGCTACTTATAATATTTTGAGATAACGAAACAATTTACGGATTGAGAAAATTTGTAAAGCTGTTAACATGAATTAATAAATATGTATTGAGAGATAGCAAGAGTGCAATGCAAATAGTTTCTAAGTAATTCGGTGTGAGTTAAAAAAAAAAAAAAAAAAAAAAACTAATTGGCACTTCGTTACTATTTTTTCAAAACATAAAAAAAAAAATTCTTTTTTCATTAAGATTTAAAGTTTCGTTGAAAATTGTTAGTTAATAAATGGAAAAAAACTAAAAAGGTTTGACATGTATGTCCTTTAATGAATCACTATTATTTTAAAGATACACAGGATTTCGTTCAAAATATATATCATTTCTGAAAAAAAAGTGCACGCTAAATTTTCTTCGTTAACTACAATTCGAAAGTTCACCGGAAAATTTCTTGAATGAAATTTTAAATTAAGATGCGTAGAGATAAATACATGGCGTTTAAAGAAAAGGTTCTATTTAGAAAACCTTTATTGAATTACGTAACATATAATCTACCTTTGTGTTTTAAAATGAATAATTACTGAAGGCTGTACTAATACCACATTAAGTCTAATCGAATTAAAATGCAATTATGTTTAGCTTCGGGGTTATTAATGATCAGTAAATTAAAGATAAAGCCTCCTTTCTTGTCTTAACTATTAAAATTACTAGACAGACAAATGCTTTACGTAAAAGCTATTTCAACGATTAATTGATCAATAAGCATTTTTCAGACTAAATATTCAACATTTGTAGTAGCATTTGAATAACTACATCTACACTTCAGATATACAGATTGTTTGATTTATTCAGGAAAAAAAAACTATGTTGAAAGTTAAATAGCTTCAAATAAATTGACTTCTTTGAAATTACTTTACGAAAAAACAACTAGGTAAAACATGTATAATATGTTAAAACAACCAGATATTAAGTGCAGATTTAAAAGTTACACATACGTTTAACGCATTTGTTATGGTTTACTGTACAATTTTAAGGAAATATGTTTTTAATGAGACCATGAGGATATAATTCCTTGCATATTCTTATCACGTCTCACACTTTAAATTAAACTTTGGTTTAAATGTATTTTAATGTTTTAATATTCTTGATGTTTGTCTATAGTTCGGGGCATAAAACCCATTTTAGCAGCAATTAAGTTGTGTTCATAATTGATATGTATCACTCTGGATTTATTGTTTCAATATATCTAATTTATATTAGATACAAGACATATAGACACATGTATTTATGTCATTGACACGATATAAAGTTGATTTGATGATAGTTCATACGATAGTTAATATCTGGAATGTGTCCACTAGTATAACAAATCACAATCACTGTACAACAAGTTTATCAATAACATTCTAGTCTGACGTATATGTTATCACAGAGGACTTGAGCTAGGAAGGACTCTTAATGACGTGAAAAATTTATTACCAAGTAATAATCTCTGGTGAATGTTTAGTCTTTCTACTCTACAAGTAGTTTGCTTGTAAGCACGCGCAGGCGCTCACTGGCATTAAGACATCTCTAACTTGCGATACGAATCTCTCCCTTCCAAGATCTCTTGTGTCCCATAGAATTAATTGATTCGTTTGAATGTGGCATTAAGGCAGTTAATGCATTAGCCGAGGAACCCCATATCTACCATCCCCAGATATATTGATGTTAGAGCATTTTGTAACCACAATGGATTTAACGTGCACTAGTTACTACTGGTGGTCGACGATCTTTGACTGGCATGAAAGTATGAATGACGCCTCTTTCATAAGCCGAACGGTCTATCTTGGCCTCCTCAGTAGCAACCAATCTCTAAAATGCACTCCACAATTACAACCAGTGCGTCTGGTTAGTAACTATCTATGAAGAAATTGACTTTTTTTTGAAGCTTGTTTTATTACTTGGATTCCAATAGGAGCTTATAATTCTGCTAAAACTCATTTCGACAGACGTCAACAATAGAGCGGTCTTTTCTTTCATATGTTTTGCAAGACGTGTCCAAAAGTCTAAGGGTGAGGGACATATTCGATTTTGTTTTCAGTTCTTATTTTAAAAGCTTTATGATATTTAGTTTGCAGCACTTCTTAGATCAAACACTTTCATTTCATTAATTTGCTTGACGTTATTATTCGTGAATGGGCAATTTCACTTTAATAAACTCATCAATTGTTGCAAAAACAGCATACAAAGACTCTAACTAGGCTAGATCCTTACTTCATTGCATGCATTTTATAACGAAAAAACGACTTCTACAAAATGCAGTAAACCTTTGAAGATTTACAAGAAAAATATCCATGCGATACTTTTTGGTTTAGTAACGTACCTATTTTCGTATATAAGTCCGTTATTGAGCAAAAAACAATATTGTTTTAGGAAATCTTTAAAATTTATTATCATTGTACAGAAATAGAGTCGATATTCTTCATAAAAATCATATTGTAAAACTAGAACTTAACATATTTAAAGTCTTTGTTGGCCGTTTTGTCAAAACTTGATGTGTCTGATACCGTGGAATTGCACAAATGCAAGACTTGTTCCCTTATTATTTTTTTTTTAATTTTTTTTATCATTGGACTATGTTTTTTTATGAATAGCTGCTTGAACCACTGATACAAGGAACCATAAAAACTAACGTTACGATTAAAATGCACCAACCCTTGTGTTAAAAAAAAAAAGAAACATCATTGTAAATTTGTGCGTTAAAATGTCTCAGAAGAGGGCGCTTTTGCCACGTCAGCGGCTATGTCAAGCCAATCGCGGCCCAACGTGGCCCCTTCTCCCCAAATGACACCGGGAGGCCCTGCAAAATGAAATCTAATTGCTTTCAACGGGTCTTAACAACATCTCGGTATTTTGTGTAATAAAGGGAGAAGGGTGCGCGTCTGTCGGCTCGACACTTCGCCCCGTACTGATGAAATAAAAATAAAAACCTCGCTTGATTTAATTTAGAGTCACGAAGAAAAAGATTGGTGAGACATGTATTTACTGGGGAAGACAGCTTCGTGTTTTTTTTTTTTTTTATCTTTTACTTATTTTTTCTTACTTAACATTGATGTTTGCTTCCTGAGTTGTACTTATGTTTCTGGCAATGTAGGAGACACGGTAGTTTAGGAAAAAGCTGTTAAATCTGAAAGGTGGGCTGACATTTCTAAACAATAGTTGTACAAGTAAAAGCAACTTTCAAATCTGTTAAAAGGAATATAGAATGTTAAAATAGATGTTCAGTATATTATAGTACCAAAAATAATAGAGGTGTTTTTTATTATTGAATCTAAGTTTTCAATTGAGGCTTTTATTTATATGAGGTGTGGCAACTTCGATTTCTAATTCAATGCTTCCCATTTCTTTTTACTTGTTTGAATATTAACAGAATAGTTTATTTATTTACTAATTTACCAATAATTATCTCGCAATCTATTAATACTGCAATTTTTTTATTAGAGTTCTTGCTAAAATTTTTTTAGATTTATTCTGATTAGAATTGTATTAAACAAGATGCTGGCTATGAATAAGACTGATACAAATTACCATTATCGGGTCTGAAGCAGCCATTTGTAAGTAATATTTTTATGCTGTCTTTTTTTCCTTTAAATGTAAACGGCATGAAAACAGAATGACTTAGATCTTTGATCGTACCTTAGAATGCGTTCTTATTGTAATAAAAGAATTAAAAAGAAAAACATTGTAAAAACTGCATGGGATATCTAAAACATGACTACAACCATTTATGGTTTACAAATTTTATTTAAATATATTATGAACATTAACAACATATTTGTGGAGGAGGGAAAATAATACGTTTAAAAGATACAAATAAATAACGGAATATCTTTTGTTATAAAATATCAACTACACACGTTATGAATTTAGAGATTTAAAAAGTTTAACTTATAAACATCTGTTTTCTTTATCATGCAATTAAAATAAATATTATTTTTAAAAACGCAATAAATTGCATAGGTTAAAGAGCTGTTCACTGTTGCAGATATCGAACACTAGTTTGGAGAATGAGAAACGTTTTAGGTAAATATTTTAGGAGTTAAATGTTATAAAATCTTGAGTCATTATTGCCATACACTAAAACTTTTCTCTAAAATCTGAGCTAACGTGAAGGTTTAGGACTAACGTAGTGCCAGAGAAAAAAAGTTTATTTTAACAAAATAATACTATTCAGGCACTCAAAATTCATGACCTTAGTAAAAATAAAGACTTCGTAAAAAACGTTTTTTTATGCCTTAAACTACTTAAAGCAAAAATTATAAAAGCACAGCCTTTTTACGAATAAGAAATTTTCAAAAAAACATCAATCAATAATAATTAGTCATTTTTATTATGCGTTACTTTCCAAAACAGAAGTAAAAATGGTTCTTTTTTCACCTCATTTGCAACCAATTCATTTGCATAAATTACGGCTAGTGAAATGATATTTTTATGGAAAAAGTTTCCAGAAAAACTAAATGCACTTAAAACCGTAGAAGGTCATTTGAAGGGCGTCAAGTTCGTCACAAAGAATGGCCCATCAGTTTTTTTCCTTCTAATTTTTAAAGGGAAGCTATTGATTTTAGTCGGAATTTTTGCCGCTTTAAAATTGCCTTTGAAGGGGAACTCCAGAAAGTCTTTGGGTGAAAATATTAAAGAAGGAATTTCCCCTGAAAAGAACTTATGCTATTGGATTCCAGTTTTCCAAACTGGTTTTCAGTGCTAATGAAAAAATCAATATTTATTACTGCCCGGACGCTATGTTCTGATAGTGTCAACCATTAAACGAGCTTTAGGAGTGTTTTAACTCGTGTCATAAAGAAAATTATTTCTTTTTGCCCTGGTCCTTAAAATTTATGGGTATAATTCGGAGTACCTTTAAAACAGAAGATTATTTTTAATAACTTAGCAGCTTTGATATCATTAGTTGAATAAAGTTACGAAAGTTAATTTTGCAACACATCTAAAGTTTTGTTTCAGAGAAAAATACAGCCTAATCGAAAAGTGATTTTAAAAATAAAAAATAATAATTTAAAAGAAGACGTTTCTGTAAAATTGAAGTTTATGCACATTTTTTATTTTTATTTATTTATTTATTTATTATTAATTTTTTAATCTACTGCGCCAAAAATATACAGTAATATATCCAAAACGTATCTTTCACGTTAAGATTTTAAGCATTCAATAAAAAATGTATTTCAAATATGTATTTAAAAACATCAAAGTTTTGGACGGCTATTGATACTGAGGATGTGTTTTGATGTTTAATACATAGCTGCGTACGGATATGTGTATTAATAATAATTTTTCTTTATTTGAGGAATACCGTATTAGTTACACTATGATGCAATGAATAGAAAGGACATTACATAATTTTAATTTAAATTATAAACACTCATTCCCTTACCTTTTAATGTATTTCCTAAATGACTGAATATAAAGATCTAGTTCTAATAATGGCATCCATTTTTGAGTCAGTATTTCAAAAGATAAATTTCTTATAAACAAATGTCGAAATTTAATGCATTGTTCGACATTCCTTCGCTTGGCGGGCATTATAATTCAATGATTCTATTATGCTAATATTTCCCATTAAACGCACGATAATAGTTTTAGTTCATTCAAACGTTAATGTTAAGGATATTAAAAATTCAAATTCATTCCAGCTTATCTGCGATGCATAATGTGTTTGTTAATAACTGCAGTTTTGAATAACAATCTAATGCTACATCCAAAACCTTTCTTTAAAGAATAAAAAAACGACAATGACTTATGGTTTGCTTTTGTTCACCTGCATTTACTGTAAATTTTGAACAATGATATTGGTCAATTAATTGCTAAAAAGAATGATAAAAGAAATGAAAAATTGCCAATATCCTATTTCCATGTTTTCTTTCAACTTAAAGCATTTTGACTACTTAGCAACCTTCCGTTACCATAGCAACTCTATTCAGTTCTTTATGTCTTTGTGTATCCAAAGTGAAAATATGTCGAAGGCAGAAAATCACGCCATTTTTGGTTTGGCAAGAAGTTAAAATTAATATTTTGCCTTCTAATGATTATCGATATCAATATCGAAAAATAAAATTTTCAAGACAACCGTGTATTTCTTGATTTTCTGTACATAAAGGGTAAAACCAAAAATATAAAATTTATATACTCAAGGTATTATCATTTATAAACAAATAAAATTCATATTTTGACACATTTCAATGCATTTATAGTCTCATTCATATTAAGAATTCCCAATAGGAAAACATATTTTCTTCCGATTTACTAATGAGCATAAGTATTTTCTCTTATTACAAAACAATTATCCAACAAAAATCCATGCATTATCCATTATTTTTTACGTATATGTTCTTCCTCTCTAATAAGTTTCGTTTTTTTTTTTCTTTTTCTTTTTTTTTAATTTAAATAATTCTTGAAACTTTTTCATAATTTAATATATATTTGTGACAAACTAGTTAACCACAATAGTTAGAGTTATAATAGTGCTAAATTCCAAAAATAAGAGTCATCTCAACTAAGCGTTGAGATGACTCTCAAATAATAAATTAATATATGATAATATATTAATTATATCATCATATATATATTTTGATATAATTAATAATATATTTATATATTTATTATCATATATTTATCATCATATAATTATATATTTATCATTATATATATATATGATGATAATTCAAGTGCGGATTTGATATAATTTTATCTTAAATTTTTAACTTCGGCGGTTTATTTGCTTCATATTTGAGGCAATCAGGCACTGCTTATTATTTCAAATGTAATGAGATTAATATTTAATAATTGTTAAATAATGCTCTGATGTAGGGCCGGATTATTTGTATACAAAATATTAAGAATCCCCCCCCCCTACTTCCAAATATCCAAATTGCATCAAATACATGGAAGAAATACGAATCAGTCAATCCGCTGTGGTGCGACAAAGTTGTGTTTTTACCGCACGTTGAAAATTACCTGTACTGTAGTTAACTATAGTTTTTGTTTAGTTCTACTGTAGTTTTTGTTTAGTTCTTGTGTGATTATGTTTTGTGCCCTTACTAAAAAGAATAATTCAGTGGATAAATAGCAAGCCAAATTTTGCATGCGTTATTTCACATCTCTGAAACTGTTTCACATGTGTTGTTCATACTTGTAGTGAACAAACTGAACAATGTTAACAATTTTAGTTTTAAAAATGGAAAACCATTTTACATATATTACGCTTCAGCAACATAAATGCTGCAAAAAAAAGGCCTGTACTAATTATTGACTCAAAAGCTAAATTACAATCTTCTTACTGCCACCCCAAGTAGCACACCTTGTTTTTTAAAGGTTGTAAAATGGTTATTAACGTTGTGAGAACCGATTAAAAACGTTTAAACGTTTTTTGTGCTACCTGGGACAAGATTTGCACAAAACGCACTGACATTCGTGTTGGTGTCAAAACAATGCAAAAAAATGTAAATTGTCATTAGAATTTCATAATTTAGAAGAAAACTTTCCGACCTTTAAATACACATTATTAGTTAAATTTAGGCTACAAAAACCAACCAGAAAAGATAACATGAAAAAGGTTTGTGCTTATTGGAACATTTAACAATGAATTAGTTAAAAGTGGTTATGCGTAAAACTGCGTATATGCAGTACCGCTGCTGTCGGAATGCGATTATTCTACATTGCAACCTTACTTGACAACAACATCGTGACGTCAGCGTGACGTTAGTCTATGAAAAACGAGCTAGATAAAACGTCACAGCCTACTTAGTGAATTAGAGGAGATCGCTGACTGCTTGTGAGCTCTTATTGGCTCCGCCCATAGTGACGTTCAGTGTCAAGTTAAGTTGCATTCTAGTATAGTTCATATTTTCCTCTAGCAAATAATTCTCAAGAAGGAAACGTGTGTTTAAATGAAGAAATATGTCACAGACACAAATATTTGTTTTTTTAATAATCTATTTATCTTCCAATCATGAAGAATATCATTTAACACTTTGATTTTCAAGCTATATACAATAATTTTCGTAGAGCTAAGCTATCAATAGTGTACCGGTAAGCCAGTTTGATTTACTGGTACCCCTTCAGAAGACAGATATCCATAGTAATAAAGCAGTGAGTAACCGCCTCTAAGCAAGGGCAAAGGCAAGAACATGCAATACATCGCCAACTCGGCCATTTCGATCCATGGATTGCAGTTTCGGGCTTATTGTGCGCTCAGCAGCATGGAATACGAAAATAGCCGAGTTGGAGGCAGATCCATAGTAATGTCAGTGTACCACATATAAATTCAAATATGTACTAAATCGGCAATTTATCACCGACAAGATAACTAAAAGTCGATTATGTCTACTAAAATGAGATGTTAAGACTTCTCTTGTAGGTGGGAAGTCAATGTGTTAAACTTTTCTATTTCACATATTTTTTTTCCTACTTTTCGTCGTTTGCGTGTTGGAATAACAGGTTGCTTCTTTGAGTTAATATTTATACAGTACTAGCTGCGTCCCCTGCTTTGCACATATCTACATTAAGGATAATCGTTTTGCAGACGAGTGCCTAAACGTTCCGATCAGATTAAAGTCGACATTTTGCGCAGTACGATAAATTAATTAATACTCCGTTACAGGAAAACTCTAAGAGCAAAAGTAAGAATTTAATTTGTTTATATTCAAGAAAAACACATTTTTAATATGAATGATTTCTTTCGCTATTTAATTTCTTTCACACTTGTGTAGGTGATATTAACAAATCCAATTTAAATTTGATTTTATTAAGGCCTGAATCCTTTTTCTGGGGGAAGTTAAAGGTTTGCAGTTTTCAAAACCCTCAGAAGAAAATCACCTAAAAAGGTATTTCCAAAGATCTTTCCAATGAGACCAAATTCAAGAAGACCTGATAATTATTTCGTATAGAAAGAGCTATTTTGTGCCATTTTCGGGCTCTTAAATTAAAATTCGAGCAGTTCGGTTATTTCTTTGACGTTCGAAAACCCCTCTACAACCCTTCATGGTCACCCAAGTACCTCTCTGCCAAATTTGGTCCTGATCCGACGCAAACTGTGGATTTGTATATTGAACATACACACACATGCACTTGTATATTCTTCGTTTTATTTACATCGATTAAAAGTTATTTATAACAACACTAAGAAATACAAAGATTTTACTCATAATTTTAGTCAAATATCGCTTTTATTGCTACTATTCATACAAATAAGAAAAAATCAGAAAACTGTAGACAAAAATGGCGTTGAGATCTTTTCCTAGCAGATTACTTGCAGCATAATTTACACTTTGTACTGCACAGAATCAGAGCTCCGTTCTTGCAAGTAGGGGAGAGCGGGGCTAAAAGTTCCGTTTTTTGATCAAGCTCAAAATTCGTTTTGAAAACTTGGTTCTAGAATTAATATTCCGAGGTTAAAACTTAGTATTATATGTCCTTTTGATATACAGATTGTTTTTTGAGTTGTATTTTGTAAGGTTTTTTAATAATTAATTTTATAGCAAGTAAAGCCGAAAAGGAACAACTAACCCCGTCTTGGGGCAAGTTGTTCCCTGGGTGGGGCAAATTGTTCCGATTTTAACAAGACGATAAATAACGATGCTAATTTCGAATTTTACCACGTTGCGAATGAATAACTCCTTAAAAACATAATTTGTATTAAAAAAACAATGGTTGATATTAGTATGACTTTATGTACGGCTGTACGACTGTATGTACGTATGTATGCATGTGCGTATATAGGTATGTCGCGTAACTCAAAAACTGTATACCGTAGAAGATTCTAATTTGATATGTTGGCTTTGAGGGAGGTCTAGTTGTGTACCTCCCCTTGTGGTTGCATTTCAATGTTCCCAGGGGGGGGGCCTTACCTCTTCTTTGGGGTAAATCAGTGTTAATTTTAATGCAGACAAAAGTGATATGAACTGGCACAATCACTTGACGATATATCGCCAAGCTTTTGGTCGCCAAGAGTTTGACGCCAACTTGGTGACAGATCGCCAAGTTGGCGACAAATTTGCCGAAGAAAATGATTTCTTGAATTTCGGTTCAATTTTTGTGCTATTGGCGATATTTTGCGAAAAATCCACTGAATGCTGTTAAAATCGGCCATATTTAGAGAATTAGTTTACGCTCAAGAAAAAAAAAAAGGCAACCGATTTTTATTCAACTTTTTTTTTTATCATTCATTTTTTTTTCACGCTAATTAGAACAGACGATTTCTGTAAATCCAATTTGAAATTGATTTTTACTAACTTAAAAACGCCTGTATGTTTATGCCGGGTGAAGCGGTTTGTAATTTCCAAAGCTGCGCGAGAAAATTCCCTTTAGGACGTATTTTCTTCGATCTTTCTAATAAGACCTTTGCTTTGAGGCGTTTCCTGTTACGACGGGATTTAAAACTTTTTTTGGCGATTGATTTCTTTTTTGCACTGGATGCCGGCAAAATATCGACTTTAATAATGCAATTGGGACTTATAGACACGCGTTGCTTGACTAAAGTTTTATTCTCAAGGTAGACCGTGCAAAGCCGGGCAATGCATCTAGTAAATAGTAAATTATAACACATTAAAATGCTACAATACAGTTAATACAGTGCAACAAATGAAAATTACATATAATAACTAACAGCTTCAACAGCTAATAAGCTAAGATAAGTGGTTCAGTCTTCAGTTATAACATGGAGTTATCTAGAATTTCTAATACGATTTTCCGAAATTATGACTTTCATATCAAAAGTATGAAACATATTTCGATATCTTACATGGTTCGCTTTTCGAAAATTTTATATTCAATCTATATCTATCGGATAGACTGAGTATTTCTGGATTTATGTCTGGTGAAATCTCACTTTCGGTCTTCACAGTAGCATATAATATTTATTTATATGTGTATTAAGTCACTGCATCACTGGTTCAGATGAATAGGGCAAGACGTTCCTTCGGGATAGTTGCTAATTTTTCTGGGGCAAGTTGTTCCGCGGAACAACTTGCCCCCAAAAAAGGGAACAACTAGCCCCAAAAGCACATGTCTTTAAAACATTAAATTATAGGTTAGATAACGAAACATAAATAGTTTCAGCGTAGGACATAAGGGTGCACAATCTATCTTCATGCAAAAAAACCAAAAAGCTAAACATTAACTATTAAATTTCAGGCGAAAGACCAAAAACACCAAAAACAAAAATATTTACTTTCGTAAATCAGTAATGCACGTGCTCGACTTTTGATACACCGGACGCCACTGGGCTGGCTAAAATGGTCGCCATTTGTGCGCTATAACATTCTATTTCACGACGTATTTACAAAATACATGTATATTTTTTCTTAGCTGAGCTATTTCAAAGGGAACAACTTACCCGCGGAACTTTTAGCCCCGCTCTCCCCTACTTGTCACAGAAATTCTTAATCAATAGCTCACAATAAGTTCACCGAGTTTCGTATTTTCGTTAGCTGCAAAAGATTTTATTCCTTGTTTGCTTCTATATTTATTATTCATCGCGAAGAAAAAGAAACACGATTGTGCAATAAGTTTTCTATCAATTTTTATGAGAGTTTTCTCGTATTTATGACTTTAGCTTTTTCTCCATTTCCGCGAATGCTTGAGAATTGTTTCCGAAAGTTGATTTTCGCATATTATGCAGAGTGTTCTATGTCTGGTATTTATGCCTTTCTTGTCTTTATCTGTAAAGAGTGTAATGCTTCCGCGTCTTTCCTTAAACTATGCCTTGGAGGATAATACAAGCAGTGAAATGAGATTTACTGTGTGTCTGAGTTTTTATCTGAGTAGCATCTCGGATTGCGTTGTGTGATTTAGTAGAAGTTGTAGTTTATGTTCGAGAAAGAAACCAATTTCTGCTATGTGTCACAAGTGACGCATTAATGCAGAACATTTAAGCATTGATCTAATTTGATGTTAACTTTGAGTTTTAGTTAAATTTGTAAAAAATAAAAATAAAAATATCTTTATCTTTGTGCATCTACATCATAGTGTAAAATAGTTTCTAGCAGTGATTAAGAAAATACAATTCATAAAAGTAAATTAGCTGATAAGTATAGCAATATTCTGTAAACAGACATACATTCTGACAAAGAGATAAGCTGCAAAGATTAAAATTTCTCTTTTCGGCCACTTCTTAGTTTTCTTATTTACGCTATAAAAATATTGCCTTCATAAAATCAAAAATAAACGAATTGGGCAAATTGGACTGTCCAACTAAAATTAAAGTAAACGGCTACGTTTAATCAATGCCCTCCTTAGGTTTTTATGCAATTCTAACAGAGAGTACGACATGCTTGTTACGACAGTGCTAGTAAAAAAAAAGGGGGGGAAGGGCTGAAAGATTTTTCAAAGTTTTTTGATTACGGTGACGAGTTAGTTCTCTTAATTACATTAATTTTAACAGATTTATGCATTGCGTTTGTTTTACGGTATGCATTTAATTTCAAATTAGCTCAAAAAATAACGGCATGCTTTGTTTCCTTTAATACGATAAAGGAGAAAGAAAAAAAAATCTTTAAATCAACTTGCAAAATCTGGGCAAATAACAAAAAACACTTCCTTTATTGCGTTATTATATTCAGATCTTCACTTGAAGTACTAATTTTATTTACAATTATATCTTATCTGATTGCATTTATTAGTAATAATGATGAAAAACCAAAATTGATCAAAACTGAATGATTTCGTTAGTTACTTATACTAGCTAAATCGATCATTTACTTAAAAAAAAAAGAGAAAACATTTCTTCTAGCCCAGTATTTTCCCTTCTAATCAATCTTAGTAATTACAGAAAAATATAATCAGTGCCCTGCATTCCCAAAGTACTCCGCAATGTAGTGTCATTAAAAATTTCCATTTACCTAACTAAGGCCGGAGTTCCTCATTGTAATTAAGCAAGTGCCTCTCTCGATCTTGGATCTTGGCGTGGTGGTCAATCCGTTTCACGATTACCAGACGCCTAAAATTGAGATCTTCGAGTCTTATGTCAGCAGTCAGGCCACCAAACGAACGTGACCGGCATCGTTCAGCTGAGTAACCTATCCCTTTTAAACCGGTATTCAAACAACACTTGAAAACGTCCTAGCAACTTCTCCAGCAAAAAAAATAGCACAAAGAAAAATGAAAAGTATCAATGCGCACTTGTTGATGTTAACTGTTTCCTACGTTGAATTCAAGTTTCTAAGCGTTTAATTTTACCATACAAAATCTGTTAAAGGAACAAAAAACATCCAATATCTTATATTTTTATGTTTAGATTTTTACTTTTAGCATTAAGTCTATATAAAATAAATATAATTTGGATTTGGATGTTGAAAAAAAAAAAACGTAAGCATAACAAAGTGAACAAATTAGTTACCATTAGTTCTGAGGGAATTAATCAATTCCTTTGAAAAAAAATATTTTACCTAGAACTTGCCCAATCTTTTTTCTTCCCAAATTAATATTGGTAATTACAGAAGAATATAATCAGTGCCCTACATTCCCAAAGTACTCCACAAAGTAATGTCATTAAAAGCATTCATTTACTTAACTATGACCGAAGTTCCCCAATGTAATTAAAGCAAGTACGTATCCCAATATTGGATCTTGCCCTGATGGTCGATCTATCTCACGATTTCCAGACGCCTAAAATTCACATCTTCGAGTCTTATGTCAGCAGTCACGCCACCAAAGGAACGTGACTGGCATCGTTCAGTTGAGTAACCTATCCCTTTCCAACATATTTAAATGACACTGAAAATATCTAAAATAACCCGGATGTTTTATTAAAAACTCAGTCTCCGAGTACTTGATCAAAAACCCTGGTGCATTGGCCTTTTTCAAAAAAAAGAAAAAAAAAACAGAGATAATTTTCTTCAAACCTTGAAGAAACAAATTGGTCCAAATAAAAGCAACTTCGACAATTAGAAAAATTAAAATACAAAAAAAAATGAAAATTAGCAATGCGCACTTGTTGATTTTAATTGTTTCCTACTCTACATTCGTGTTACTAAGCATATTTTACATTACAAAGTCTGTTAAACGAACAAAAAACATCCACTTTAATATGATCTAATGTTTAGATTTTTAGTTTTAGAATTATGTTTATCTCTTCTCTACTAATAATAAAGCTGAAGGTGGTTCTGTCTGTCCTTCTTTCTTTCTTTCTTTCTTTCTGTCTGTCTGTTACGCGCGTAGCGCCAAAACCGTTCGGTCGATTTTCATGCCACTTGGCACAAAATTAGTTTGTAGCATGTAGTTTTGCACCTCGAAGCGATTTTTCGAACATTCCATTTCGTTCTTTTTCTATTCGAATTCTTAGCGGAAATTCGATAAAATAGGGAAGAAATATTCCATACACATTTTCAAGTCTTATGTCATTCGAAAGCTTGAAATTTTCTGCACAAAATGACGTTTTTTCGAAGTTTCTACGATCATCAGGAGAGCTGTAACAATTGTTTTTAGAATCCCGAAATTCAAGGCTTACCTTCAGTAAAGCAAGCCAAACGATTCTAAAATGGCTTTGCTCGCGAATAAAATTTGTTTGAAAATAGAGATGAAATGAATTATTTTATCAACGGAAATCAACTTTTCATGTTGTTACCATGGTTACGTTTTTATTTCGTTCTTTTTCCCTTAATAATTTTAAAAATGTATTTGTTTTTGTAACAATCCAAACTCCAAGCCTTATTAAAATTAGTCAAATGAAATATTAAAAACCGTGATAAGATGGCACCTGTCAATCAAATGAGAAATCGAGTCCTTTCCTTAAAATACAGGATACCATTCTAAATTTATCGTCTGCAAAACATATTTTACTTCATTATTAATTTATTTCAATATAAATTGCAGCAAATGGCTTGAGTGAACGAATTTAGCTTTTAATTTATCGTTTGCTGGTTGATCTTTGTCGATGTTTATTGTTTTTATTATCATTGTGAAGAATAATGCACGAAATTTCTATGACTAATACTTAAAATTTTTAGGATCAGTTGAGTTTAAAAGAAAAAATTGCTCCAAATATACTTTTGCAATGTGATTATTTATTGTTGGACTGTAATTTGCAGCAATAATTGCATTTAATAAATAATGAAAGACAATATTAAAAATTATTTTTTTGGCGACTTTTTTACAATTTGGCATTCAATTCTATTTCAGTATATTTACTTCTATCTTATTGCGATATTGCAACGTTCTTTCTAAAGTATGTCATTTCGGAAAATGTATTATTTTGTTTTTGAAGTTAGGAAAGAAAACTTTCTTCTTCTTTTAAACTTTGGTAAGATTTCTGTTGGTTTCTGTGAGCAACAAAATTTTTCTTTTTTTTCTTTTGGCTTATTTTTGTGCACCTATCTTTGGGGTTGCATTCGAATGTCCCCAAGGGGGTGATTTACCCCTTTTATGGGGTAATCAGTGCTTTCAATGCAGACCAAAGTGATATGAATTGGCGCGACCACTTGGCGATATCTCGCCAAGCTTTTGGTCACCAAGTGTTTGACGCCAATTTGGCGACATATCGCCAAGTTGGCAATAAATTTAGCGAAAAAAAAATTTTTTTTGGGTTCAATTTGGCGCTATTGGCGATATTTTGCGAAAAATCTACTGAATGATGTTAAAATCGGCGATATTTAGGAGATTAATCATTGTAAAACATTTTTTTGCATTGTTTCGTGGCAAACTAGGGATGCAAATGTTTGAATTGTTATCTTGCCCACTTCAAGCACTATTTTAGCACTTAAGGCATCTACTAAGAAATTTACACGTAAAAGGAAGTAGTGTAGGGTCCATACCAAATTTTTATATCATACTTTGAAGGAATTATAGTTGAATTATAACTAAAATAGAGTATTTTTTCTGCTATATCATTTTTTTACAAATGAACTTTTAATTTTATACCATGGGCAAAGCCGTGCGGGTACCGCTAGTGTCTAATAAAATACTTTTAATGCTGAAAGAGAAGAAGAAGAAGAAAAGATGTAAGCATACTAAGTAAACGAATTAGTTACCACTAGCTCAATTCGTTTTATAAAAAAATATTTCGTCTACAACTTGCCCAATCTTTTTTCTTCCCAAATCATTCTTAGTAATTGCAGAAGAATATAATCAGGGTCCTACATTCCCAAAGTACTCCGCAAAGTAATGTCATTAAAAACATTCATTTACCTAACTATAACCGAAGTTCCCCAATGTAATTAAAGCAAGTACGTATCTCGATCTTGGATCTTGCCGTGAGGGTCGATCCATCTCACGATTTCCAGACGCCTAAAATTCACATCGTCCAGTCTTAAGTCAGCAGTCACGCCACCAAATGAACGTGACCAGCCTCGTTCAGCTGAGTAACCTATCCCTTTTAAACATATATTGAAATTACACTTAAAAACAACCAAAATATCCCGGATGTTTTATCAAAAACTCAAAGAATCCCGCTATTTGATCAAAAACCTCCGTAGATTGGTCTTTGCCCAAAAAAGGGATCTTTTTTCAAACTCTGAAAAAACAAATTGGTCGAAATAAAATCAGGTTCGCCAACTAGAAAAAAAAAAAAAAAAGAAAGAAAAAAAAACACAAAGAAAAAGGAAAAGTGTCAATGCTTACTTGTTGATTTTAAATGTTTTTTACTTTACATTTAAGTTTCTAAGCGTTTAATTTTACCATAAAAAATTTGTTAAATGAACAAAAAACATCCACTTTAATACGTTCTTATATTCAGATTTTTACTTTTAGAATTATGTCTCTATAAAATAAATATAATTTGGATGTTGAAAAAGAAGAAAAAAAACGTAAGCATAACTAAATGAACGAGTTACCATTAGTTCTAAGGGAATTAATTCATTTGTTTAAAAAAAAATATTTCACCTAGAACTTGCCCAATCTTTTTTCTTCCCAAATCAATCTTAGTAATTGCAGAAGAATATAATCAGTGCCCTACATTCCCAAAGTACTCCGCAAAGTAATGTCATTAAAAACATTCATTTACCTAACTATAGCCGAAGTTCCCCAATGTAATTAAAGCAAGTACGTATCCCGATCTTGGATCTTGCCCTGATGGTCGATCCATCTCACGATTTCCAGACGCCTAAAATTCACATCTTCGAGTCTTATGTCAGCAGTCACGCCACCAAACGAACGTGACCGGCATCGTTCAGTTGAGTAACCTATCCTTTATAACGGTGCATTATAAGCTCGAAATAGTTTCTGGTACATGTTGGTCGGGGGAAGAAAGCTGCCATTTGTGACCACGTGTTATTCGTGTCATCAATCGCTGGGAAGCCAAGTACGCGCATTATAAGAGTGTCATCAATCTTGTACGATTAATGTATTCATCTGCCGTACGGAGAGGAATATTTAAGTGAAATAGGGTTTTAGGGTTTGAGGAACCAATTTTAAGTATAAAGTTTTTGCAACTTTCTTTGCATCTTGAGTTAAGTACCTTTTTGGGGGAAAACCGTATTGCATCTTCATGCTCTAATTGCATTTTATTTTTTAATATTTTTTCTCACGCAAGGCAGGCAAGGTAGTCAGCCATTTTTGGCATTAGGAAAATAACATGCGTGCAATAATTGCATTAAAGGGGATAGGTAAATAAGTTCACAAATATTATAACGAAATTTGAGATATTGTTTTGATAGGTAAGCAAATGTTATATCAATCTTGTTAAATGCTAAACATATAAGTAAATGCTTGTTTACTTCACGGTTTGTTTTTGACATTTATTTCTTAACTACTTAATACAATAAAATACTCTTACTTGCCCCCCTTGCCTTGTTCTATTTTTTCCTCAGTCTAACCAAATTGAAAACTTCGCAATCACTGAAACTTAAAAACGTAACACTATAAAATAATATCGGTACATTTTGTTAAAATCAATTATGTTTCCTTGGGCTTAATTTAGAATAATATATGGTTCATAATTACATCAAAAAATGTTTCAAAATTTAAAGAACATATTACATAGTTACATCAAAGTGTAGAAAAATAGTTGTATTTTCTGTGCTTAGTATGTTCTCAAGTAGGAAAGTATCAGATAATATACTTCAGGGTTCAATGAAAAAAATATTGTGATGAGTATAAATGTTTGCACAGTTGCTAAAAATGTGCAGAATTGCCACAGGTGTCCCAAATTAACACTGAACATTAAAAACATTTTAATAGCTTATATAAATTTAGGTGTAACATTTTTATTTGTATACACATTGTATAGAGATAAAGAAACTTTTTTATTTTTAATGTGAGCATCTCACATTAGTGTTCACATTTTGAAACAATTAATTCCCTTAAAATAATGAACATGTAAAACGGGAAGAGAGATTTTTTGCACTCACAGAATAGCTTGGATATTAAGTTAACATTTGTTATACTGATGCTGCAGGTATTTAACCCATTTATTCCTATTAGCCTAAAAACGGGACGCTTGTTAATTACTGCATACAAAAACCTGTAATGGGTATATCATTTTACTAAAGTTGTTTCACAAGTTAAATAGTCCTTCTTCTTGAGAAAACTAGTTACAGCACCTATTTTTACGCAGAGTTTATTTATTGACAGCTATTTTCAGACAAATCAGTCAAGCAACGATCCAGCATGGGTAGCCACAGAAAGTTTTTTTTTTTTTTTTGCGAACTTATTTCTCATAAAATTAAACTTTTAAAAAATGATTTGCTTAAAATTGATCACAGATGCCTTCTGTAACATTACTTTGAAAAAGTAAAGTCAAGTTAGGTCGTATTTTGCTGACATATCTGTAAAATATCCCATAAACTGGAAGTTAAATAACTTAATAAATATGGCAACGGCAAACTATTTTAAGCCTAAAATGCATGTAAGCTATACCAAGTAAAAGTTTTAAGCAGATAAAAATTTAAAAAAAAAATGTTAAAAAAACTTGGGCATAAATGGGTTAAGATATAGTTACAAAGGACATATTTATATGTAACACACATATAAATCCTTGTAAGGACTTAATAAGGTTGGCTGTAATTTGTCTTTACGAGTAAAATGTAAGTCAATTTAAGAGATGTTAATAAAGAACTATCCATATTGTAGTTAATAAATTTCATGCAATAAAATACATAGCACGTTTCACCATTTATTATTTCGAGTCAGTAAAACAAAAAAAAAAAAAAGGAAAGTAAAATCATGTTAAAAATATGTAAAAAACTTTAGTATGTATAAATGTACCTCTAGACTTTCGAGGCAAATATGTCACTTGTCGCCTGGCTCAGTTTTTTCATGCCGGTGCAGCCATAAACTTGCCGCTGAATATTGAGTTTTCACGCAGGAAAAGATATAACACGAAAGCGTGTTGTTGAATACACTACATTTTTACAGCAGCTGAGTCCAAGAGAGCGTTGTTCGCACCCACTGCTGTTTTAGAAAGTCTTTGTTTTAGTAAGAAATATGTAAGATGTCACGCAAATGCTGTGTCAACAGAATTATAAATGGACTCAAAAGAAAGGGTTAGTGTTTTGAGGAAATACGTGTTTTAATTTTATTATGTATTGTTGTTCTTTCTTTTGTGTATACTATAAAACACATTTTCTTTTTTATTATTTGAGTGAAATATATATCACAGGAATGTTATTTAAAATTCAAAATTGTACTACGCATGTTTTTAATTATAGTTTGTGAGCGTCTATGAGTGTCTGATTGTACGTCATAGCATAAAAAGCTAATAATCCTTCAAACTTTTGCAGAACACTTTGTTGCTGTTGTTAATGATGCCACTTGGGTATCCGAGCCGGAGCAGAAGCATCTACTTGGGTTAAAGACAGAATTGGTACGGCTTCCGTTTTTACTAGCACAATTAAGGCGGAAGTCCGTTTTGGCTCAACACACATGGCATAAGATCTGTTTATAGTGCAGGCAGACATTCACAACATACATTAACACAGAGAAAGGACATGGGCATAAGGAGAGTGCATCTACCGACTGCCGTAGAGTGACTGCCAGGGTCTTTTCGTAAGCCGGCAGTCGGAGTCTGTGTCCAAATTTATTCAAGACACCAAAACATTACATACAATAAAAATAGTACAAGACAAATAACAGAGTGCAATACAAAAGAAGCAAGACAAATTAATTACAAAACAGAGATATGAAAAGATGATACGAAACAAACATAATAAAAAAAAAATCTGGTATGGATCCCACACTACTTTCTTTTACGTGTAAATTTCTTAGTAGTTGCCTTAAGTGTTAAAAAAGTGCTTGGAGTGAGCAAGGTAACAATTCAAATATTTACTCCCCTAATCAACCACGAAACAATGCAAAAAATATTTTACAATGGTTATTTTTCTAAATATTGCTGATTTTAATATCATTTAGTGAATTTTTCGCAAGATATCGCCAATAGCGCCAAGTTGAACCCAAATTCAAAAAATAATTTTTTCGCCAAATTTGTCGCCAACTTGGCGATATATCGCCAAGTTGGCGTCAAACACTTGGCGACCAAAAGCTTGGCGACATGACGCCAAGTAGTGGCGCCAGTTCATATCACTTGAGTCTGTATTGAAATTAACATTGATTTACCCCAAAAAAGGGGTAAAAGACCCCTTTGGGAACATTCGAATGCAATCACAAGGGGAGGTGCACAACTAGACTCCCCTCAGAGCCTACATACCAAGCTAGAAGTTTCTACGGCATATAGTTTTTGAGTTATGCGAGCCACATCCGCACATACACCCGCACATACATCCGCACATACGTACATACAGACGTCACGAAAAAACTCGTCGTAATTTACTCGGGGGTGGTCGAAATTGATTTTTCGGCTGTTTGTATGTTGTTAGGTACATATGCACGTGCTGACAGGTCGAAAAAACTACGCGACATTCATTCAGGGGTGAGCAAAGTCAAAATTTAGACCGAAATTTGAGTGAAATTTTTTTCGTGATCACAATACTTCCTTTACTACGTAAAAGGAAGTAATAAGTAAATAACAATAAAAATAAATCAAATTTACTAAGTGAATAAAAAGGTGTGCCCAAAAACAGTATGGACTAAGATCACGTGTTGGACGGAAGATTGTATAAAAGGGGTAGGTGCAAGGACGTCATTTCAAGTTTTTCCAAGGAGGAGCAAAGGGTCCAAACACAATGCAATTTCATCGGAAAACATCCAAAGCCACTCCCACTACACATAAATACATTAATTTCTCAAAGTCAGGGGGAAATTGAACCCCCTGCCCCCTTAAATGACGGGTCTGGGTAGGTGAGAGAAATTTAATCAGATGATGTCATGTGTAAAAAAAGAAAGAGTGATTAAGGGTGAATTTTAGTTTAGGTCAGGAAAGAGCAGGGTCCTGTTGGCTTCAAGAAAGTTTAACAGATTTAACATGCATCTGTGAGCTTTAAGGTCAATATGAGAGAGGACTTTCCAGTTGTCTCTCATGTTTTGATTACTATAGGGGAAGTGGTGGGCTCTGGTGTGTAAGCAAGAGAGTAGGTAGTGTTTTAAATCTCCAAAATCACCACAAATGCAGTTTGGAGAAGGGAGTAACTTATGTCTGAAAAAGTAATCAAGGGAGACGCCATGTCCAGAATAGAATTGATTCGGGGTTTTATTTGCCAACAGAGTGTTGAAAGAAGGGGTAGGGAAAACATCAAAAGTTGATCTCCTGGAGGATTCATTTGTCATCCGGGAAATTTTCTATATTTAGATTGAACTAGGGGTATAAGGAGAGAAAGCACATCCATGCCCAAGCCAGGACTCGAACCTAAGACCACACCATCCAATTCAAACTTCTCCGACCACTGGACAAGGTGGCCATCTCTCAGAACACTTTCGACTAAACTGAGCAGTGTTGCTTCTGCTAATGCGGACTGATCTTAGAAAGTAATGTTATTGAGATGACAACGACATTTTTTTGCTAAACTTTAAAATGCAGCGAAAAGCAGTAAAATGGATTGCTTGTAATTCAATGTATCTGTTTCAGCAATTTTTTCCAACTATTTAGAGAGCAACAACAGGCAGTTTCATGCACTTTCGCCTCTCGTAAAATTCTGCGTTTGATTGAGTAAAGGTTTTGCATTGAACTCGGCACATTCTTGGTGTCAAGAGAGTAATCGGCAATGAATATTTCATTTGTAAATTCAAAAAGAAAAAAAAAACACGAATTAAAATAATTTTTTGGATTAATGTTACATTATTTAATGTATATGCCAAAACCATTAGTTTTTAACACGTACCACCATAGTCAATATATAAGTGGTGTTCAAATGAAAAGGTACCAAAGGTCGCTACAAGGTAACCGTTAACAATATGCGCAATGTCCATGCCGCTATGTGAAAACGTAGTAACTTATCCAGGGATGCCATTGAAGTATCCAGCAGGGATTGGAGCATGCGCAGAAGCTGGCATGGGTAGAAGAGGTTAGAGGCTGTTAGAACGAGCGCGGTCCAGTTGACGGAGTAGTGCGTAAAAGGACATGATTGCATTTAGCTTACAAAATTCCATGAAAGAGGATCAGAGATGTATTATCCCATTTCTGACAGAGAAAGTTGTCAGCCAGGTAAAAGAACCATTAACTCTGACATGAGCTGTGAGATACTCCAAAACCTATGCAGATTCATCAAGAACAAAATATCGGGGCTGCTCATGAAAGGTTCTTTTCTTTCTAACGCGTGTCCACACGTCTCCAGGGTATGACAGAGAAATATATATTTTTACTTTTTCTTTTTTTAATTTAAAATAAACCATAGTTCAGCCCGATGACTGAAGGAAAGTTTCACTCTGTCACTAATTTTCTAATGAATCTATAATAACAATATATTTGCACTTAAAAAACTACTTTTGCACTGGAGAAAATTATAAAAAATATCCTTAAAACGACAGTAACAATATCTATCTTGAAGAAGAAAAAACTACATTGTGTGTGTGTGTCTTAATTAATATTTCGTTCAATGTATAATGCTTTTTTTTCTACCTTCTACAAATTCTATTTTCTCGGTTACCTAAATTCTCAGTAATGCTCATTAATAATTAAATAGCTTAGTGGCTTGCTTCCTTTATTTGCTACACGCAATCAGAGATTTTTTTTTGTTACTACGTTCTAGTGACAACAGAAGGAAGTTGTTTATTGCAAATTTTGAATTATTCAGTTGCTAGTTTCATTTCAGTGTCAGTTGTATTTTTTCCAATTCAACAGCTTCAATTGGGAATTAGGCGTATTGAGTTCGATCGATGAAAAAAAATTTTTTTGAAAGACTTTGGGAAAGGAAATAAAAAAACACTACACGTTTTTAAAAAAAGGTGAAATGTTAACGTAGCCAAAAAAGACTCTTAAAAGTTACTTCGCAAGTTTTTTTTTCTTTTAATAATAGATAATTTATGGGGCGGTATTTTTTCACATACCAAGGTACTTTAAATTATACGAGGCAATTTCCAAACTGAGATTCGTATCACTAGAAGATATCAAAACCTCATGAAGAAATATTTTTTATTCACAGTATTTTTTACTAGATATATAATTTGCTTTTCTATATACAGTGAATTCTACCTTATGCGCCTTCCCAAGAGACGAACAGAAAAAGGCGCATAAGTGAAAGACGCATAAGTAAACAAGCCTATTTAAAGCACTAAAACGCAGCATAAGCTCTAATGAGAGAATGAATGAGAATGTTTCTATAGCCAAAGGATATATTACTACGGTTTGGCAATTACTGGAACGTAACTACAATGATAAAGAAAAAAAAAATGCGTACCTAATTACAAACTGCTCCTTTTAAAACGATCCTTAAGAGGTAATTGTTCCTCTCCTAACTCTAGTTCATGCGGAAAAATGTTTTTTGTGAGCAATAGGCGAAGGATTAAGGGGGAAAGTGAAGAAAAATGCTTATTTTTTAAATAAAATAATAAAAAGACGCATAAATGAGGCCGTGTATAAGTGATAGTTCACCGTAATCGTTGATCGGGTCTATTTAACTCCCGTAATGATGGCCCAGCTTCTTTTACATTTTTGCACAGAAATTTGTCTCCTGAGGATCGATAGTAACCATTACTTGAATTAATAAATCGTTTTAAAATCATTGTCAACCCAGAACTTTTTTCAGATACAACCAGTAGTCACTTGGTGCAAGATCAGAAACGTATAAATATATTTTTTTTAAGGAAATAATACTTTCCAGCGCGCGTTTGGAAAATTTCTTTCCATTTCTCTATACGCAGAGAAATATCTTAAATGCAATATTAATTTTGTAGGATTTTTTACTAATGTTTAAGTTTAGAAGTTTCAGAAATTTAAATTTAATGCAACTTTATACTAATAGCTGTGATCAAATAAAAATAAAAACTTCTGGGTATTCTTACTACGTCTTCTGCTATCTTTAATGCTTTACCTTATTAAGTTAATCTTACACTTTTTTTTTTTTGAAAAATAATAGTTTTATCCCCAATCCCAAATCTCAAAACCGGTCCCTTTCAAAGGCAATTCATTGACGCAGAAGAAATAGATTTGAAACCATCAAATAATGTGAGGTTTATGCATATTGGGGAGCAATATTGGATTTTTCACCTTAACGAGAACAAGAAACATTTGCGTAATTATCATCTTCAGAAATGTAATAACACTTTTTACACAACCAAATTGCTTTAAGCTATAATAATTACCAGCGTTAAAAGAAGTTCCCTCTTTAACAAACTATCTACTTACGTACATTTCTTCGGAAAACGCTCATTGTTGAAAGAAACGTGCACGATATCACGCGAACTCAATGCATTTGGAATTTTAAGAGAATAAAAAACAGGAGTTTTGTTTCGGCGCATATTGTTTATTATGCCAACAGAAAGGAAAGAATCTATAATCGAGACGACAGAAATGGTAGAAATGGGAAAGAAAAGACAAAATTGCGACAGGACATGTTCTAAGAGGGCGCTTCACAAAATTACATAAAAATCAGAATATTAAATACAAAACTTGCTTGTCGTAAGTGAGAAATGTATATTTTCAAACAATTCCAATCGTGCTACAAAAACTACTGAATTAAGGTGAATAGAATCAATGATTTTAATAAACCCAAAAAATCACGAGTATGGTTCATATCAAAAAATTAGTTGTAATAATTGTCAATGTGCATCGTCAATGAAATCATATGAAGAATAATGTTTACAAAAAGCAACTCTCACAAAGTTTTTTCTCTAATTTACCGCAATTGGAGCCAATCGATCTGCTGCAAAAAATATGGCACACAAATCGCATATTTATATAAATAAAATGTAAACGCATTCCGTATATGCTGGTGTATTAACGTTTTCGTGCTGACAACGGCTTGAAGTTTATGGCTATGTCTGTGACTGAGGAAGCTTAATTTTACGTTCGAAAAAAATTGCTTAGATCGCTGCATGCCGAAAATATATTTTTACTTCTTTTTTGATTTTGTAGTCTACTTCACGTCGTGATCATTTGGGTAGAAGTAAGTTAAAAATGTTTTCCGTAAATTTGTTTAACTTATTCTCGTCTAAAAATGATACATAATATTTTAAGTATGTGTTACTGATAACTTTAACTTATAAATGTAAGCTACGAAATTAAAAAAAATGAATAGAACAAAAAAATAATTATATATGTGTCATAAAGTAAAAGATATTTTTATTATTTCTGCATATTATTTATTATTTATACTATTATTATATTATTTATTATATATTTATTATTACATACTTTTGAATTTTTAACCTTTAAATAAACGTACACTGCATTGAAATTTTATAAAAGTAACTAGGTTTCATACGTTATTTCTAATAGGATTGAAGGCAGATAAAATTTTATTGGTGCTTATTGTTTTAAATAAAAACCTTGAACATGTTTTACCCTTTGAATACTTCAGCTATGTATGGTATTAAAGAAAAATAGTTCCAGAAAATATAGCAGCATATCCAGGATTTTAAAAAAAACACAGATATCGCTATCTTTATTTAAAAATATAGTAAAAGTTTTGCTTAAACGCCAAAAGAGATACTGTATTCATGACTGTCATGGAACTCAGATCTCGATAGGATGTGCAGAAAACTCTCTTAAAAATGCAAAACGCAAGATAAACTTCCCTAAAACTTCTTCGCTAAAAATTACTTTCTGAATTTGGGAACTATATTTTCCCAATATGGAAGAAAGAAGGCGAACGGGAACATATATATTTAGAAATCTAGAGTGATTGATGACGCATTTGGTAATGTAGCAGCACGGAGATCGTTCAGGGAAGATGATGGAAGAGCTGACATGTTGCTGGGCTCAAAAACTTTTCTATTTCTAATACAAATGCAATAAAGTTATTCCGCCACATTTAGAGCAATGCGCCCCTCGAACGCTATGCATTTTATACTCGACGTATGAAATAGCGTTTGAGATTATGAGCGCTGTTAGTGGCACTTCGGCCAGGCTCTAAAATTTAAAGTGTGGAATAAAGTACCCAGAAAGAAGCAAAAATACCTACATACTCCTGTTTAAGAAGAGGATGGTCTCAAAAGAGAGATTAGACAACATGTTATATTCACCCTAGCAGAGATAAATATTAGTTTAAAACTGTAAAATGCAAAGTAGTAAATTGCAAAACTATCAATTTTACAGCTTCTTACTGCAAAGTTAGCGATTTTACAGTTTACTGCCGTGAAATTTAGCTGTATTGTATACAGTAGAATACTGGCAGCAGAAATTCCAGTTTAAAACTGTAAAATGCATGTTAATAAACTATAAAATAAGCAATTTTAGTTTATTACTGTAAAATTAGCTGCATTATGATGCAAAAACAACATTTATTGTTTACAGTGTATAAGCAGATACATAAATCTTAAAAATGTACGAATCATTTATCAATAATATATTTAATGACTAATTTGCATATCCTGCTTGAAAATAAATATTAAAATATAAAAGTAGACAACATGTTACACTTAAAATAGCAGCGAGAATTATAAGCGTAATCCCACGATCCCGCTATTAGCAGTGCTCCTAAAAAATGTACGAATTATTCATCAATAGAACAGTTGGCGAATGATTCATACCTTCTGCTTGAAAAGAGGTTTGGCTCAAAAGATACATTATAAAACGAAAAATGACGACATGTTATATTAATTAAAGCACCGTTAAATATTAACAACTCCTCTATTAGCAAATGCAATGCTCTTAAAAATGTACGAATCATTCATCAATAAAACAGTTCGTTAATAAAGCAGTAAGTTACCGCTCCTGAGCCAGGTCTAAGGCAGAAACATGCAATACACCGCTAACTCGGTAATTTCGATCCATGGACTGCAGTTTCGTGCTTTTTAGCAATCGTCAACCTGGAATAGGAAGTAACTAAGCTGGAGACAGAAATACTCTTGTCCCAGGTAGCACAAACACGTTTAAACGTTTTATAAACGTTTTTAATCGGTTGTTACAACGTTAATAACCATTTTACAACCTTTAAAAAACGAAATGTGCTACTTCGGGTGCTATGAAGCACGAAACTACATCCCTTGGATGGAATAACCTAGTTGGCGGTGTCTTGCAAGTTGGTTAATGTTCTGTACCCCCTGTTTAAAAATAGACGATTGTCAAAGGAAGCAATGGAAAATAAAAGAATACGATACCTCTGGGGGTACTAGACCAAGGTTTTGCTCGGCCTTGGTCTGGATCAAAAAGGACTGAGCGCTCTTCAGGGCCCCATCCCGGTTGAATCACGAATTGCGGTAAGTAGGGAGACCATGGAGAGTGAAGTCACCCAAGATGAAAAATAAAACTGATATTGCTGTCAACACTACATTATGACAAAAGCATCTCTGTCCCTCACAAAAAGCCAGAAATAATTTTGTTTCATAACAAAAAGAAATCTGGTATCGACACAATGGACCAGATGCTTAGGAAATATACGTCTCAGAGGTAAACAAAGATATGGCCTCTATTTTTTTTTTCCTTCACCAGTGTGGACATTTCAGCTTTAGCTACCTATATCATTTATATGGCAAATCGACTTGCAGAATCGTAAAAACAATGATCGTCGCTTATTTTTGTGCCAATTAGGTGAAGAATCGTGTCTTCCTACAATTTAGGTTAGATAAACGAATACTCAATCCATGCCGCACTTTCCTACAAAATCTGACGTAGAAAGCTTCCTAAAGGACTTCAAAACAGTACATGGGGTACTTTCAAGCTCCAGTACTACAATAGCGGCACGGGATTCAAGTGGACTAAAGAAAGTCGTTGGTGCTTGCCAACTTTGCTTCTGCTCTCAAAAAGCTTCGCAGAAAAGCAGAAAAACAAGAAAATCGTGCATAAAGTATGCCAATAGAGTTTGTGATTAGCATTCGGTCTCAATTTGCCAATGTCAATTATGTAATAAAATGCAATCATTTTTATTTTCATTGTCTAACTACTACCAATAATAATAAAATAATAATGCGTATTCCTAAGTATTTTTGCAAAAATTGCATTTGTCACACTAACAATTAAAAAAAGCAACAAATGAACAATAAAACAGAAATAAATGTAATAAAATTGAATAATAATAATAATTGTAATATTTGATTACATTTTTCCTAATAATAATCATTAACTTCTAGCAGGAATGCGAAAAAAATGACGGGTACCCGGTTATTAATTAACGGTACAGGAATTTTTAATGCTGAAAAAAAGAACCAAAATGTTTTTTTTGAAAATACGGTTACAACTTTGTTTGGTTCAGATTCGTGTAAATAACGAGGAATAGGAGCCATTTGACCAAGGCTTTATTAGAAATGGTAAAAAATGTGAACTATGTAGCAAATGGGTACCCGGGTACCATGTTATTGACGCTAGGGTTAAATGTAAACAAAGAGTTGCCACTGCTGAAGTGCCAACCTTCGCACATGTCATCAGATAATACATTTACGATCCGCAGCCATCACAGTCCTTATACTGTAAAAAATAAATGTTGTTTTTACAGTATAAGACAGCTAATTTTATAGCAATAAACTAAAAATGTCTAACTTTATAGTACAAAACAGTAAAATTGTTAGTTTTACAATTTATTACTGTGCATTTTACAGTTTTAAATTGGAACCTCGGTTGCCAGTATTATACTGTAAAAAAAAACAGTTCATTTTTTGTAGTGCAGACTTTTTCATGTGGCTTTTGGTTTAAGTGGTATTGAAATATCTCGTCAGTCGTGATAATCCAGTTACTTAATCTGAAGAACAGGGTTTCCTCATGTTAGTAGCATTTTGAAAATCACACTTGTTTACCTGTCGTACATGTGATCTCACGAGTATGGATGGTAGCTGAAAATGATTCGTAAATTTTTTTGTTGCAAAAAAAAAAAAAAACCTTAAACCACTCGGATGAACTAACGCGAGTAAGCAATGCTACCTGATGTAAGGCAGTAAGCTACAGCTTTTGTTTTATAGAGCATCATTAAAGTGGAATTCCGATTAAGTTCCGACTGCACGCACAAGATACACATAACTATATATTAACATTTTGATAGCTTAGATCCAAACCAGAAGCCAAACAACTTAAAATTCCGCACATCTCCTCCCAGAGGTACTGATTCGGCATGGAAACTTTAAGGACATTGTGATCACTCCCTATTTAACGTGCCCCAGTCACCATTAGCGAGCAAATAGGATCTTCAAACGGCCGGCATTGAACCCGAAACTATTCCGTTAAGAACTCAGCGAAACACGACCCAGAAAAAATTATGTACCGAACTGGAAATGTACTTTAATTTGGAAATCTGTGACTTCAATCTGTTTGCTATTTCTTCAGTATTTAACCCGACTATAAAATTGAAAACTTACTTTTGTCAATAGTTTACAAAAAGGAAAACTCTAGTGCAGTGCACAATGAAGAAAGAATAAATAGGAGAAAACGAATAAAACATGCCCTTTTTTTATTATTTAACATTTTCAAAGAAAAGGGCTATTCAATTCCTACAATAAGATATAGCTCTTAGAACGAAAGTTGTACAGTAAACAAATCTGTCAGAACCATATGCGCCAACTAAAATGCTTTTTGAGAAAAGTTCTGCAATCGTTATTGATTTTAGGGATTTGAAAACAACATCATTTCTGATTTTAAGGACGCTCATTGAATAGGAAGAAATATAAAATCTTTCTATTTAGGAAGAAGGAGAAAATGTTCTTAAGGGATTCTGCTATATTCTTTAATATTTCATAGCTAAATAATAATGAAAATCATGCTAAACAAGCACAATTTTACGTTTTAGAGTTTTTAAGTAAATGAAAAAAATGCTAAGGGTGATGTTTAGTTGCTTTTTTGGAAATGTAAGAAAAGCATTGTACTTTGTTTCTTGTAATATAATTGTTCAATCAAAACACTTCTATAACTCATTTGTTAATCAGTTTATACTGCTATCAAGATTTTTGGAGTTTCCTTCAGTCAAAAAGTACTACTTTTTGCTACTGAAATTTATAGAATGATATAAAAAAATAACATGGGCCCGGAAAATATTTTAATTTTCGCAACAGTTTATTTTTTATTATTTTTTTAAATATCCTACCTTGAAAACGGGGCGTGGTTTTTGTGACGTCAGTGGTGCACCTAACAGCTCTCTTTCCAATAATAACACCATTTTGTTTGACTTGAGTTGTTCAATCGCAGGAATCGGTGACGTCACGACCTACGTCATCTCACTACATCCAATTAGATTTCGCACTTACGTGCACCACTGATGTCATGCGCAGATGTTTTTTCTTTTCGGAATAGCATCTGCGCACCGGTTAAAGTAATTCATAAAAAATATATAACTGTGTCAAAAAAAATGGTCAATTCCTGTGCTTTGAAGCATTTTCTTTCAGAAAAAAATACTTTTGAAATTTCGGAAACTCCCCCATTCCAAATATTTTTTACGTTTTAGCAGGACAGCACCGCGAACCCCCTGACATATGCTCGCAGACCCCTGGGGTCCGCGGACCACACTTTGGGAAACTCTTCTATTAACTATCATAACTTCTACGCTTTAATGTTTATAGCTACTACTCTGCACTTTAACCAGTCAGACGGGACATTTTTAAATTTATATACCATGACCAGAATCCCGATTGTTGGAAAAGAAGGTTTACTTGCCAGGTACACAAACAATATCTTTAGATAATGTCTTTGATTTGATGGCACATCGGCGGCGTAGCAATTTAATTTTTTGATTGATTTTAAGCCCAGAAATAATAGCAGTAAATAAAAACTAAATGTTTCTTTTGTACGAAATATTTTAATAAAATAAATAACTGAAAACAGTATGTTGATATCTAAATATGTAGTATTTAAGTTTGCAAATTATCGATTAGATAATTGTGCATTCTTTAGTCTTAATAATCCAAAGATAAATATAAATATCAAAGTTAAAAAAAAAAAAAAACAGTTGAAGAAATTCAATTGTCGTTTACATAACGCATTGCAAAAAGACGTTATGGTCTTTTAAAAAATAGTAATAGGAAAAATAGTCCATTTAACAACAAACTGAGCAGCAATTTCCCTCCGTTTTAAGTGTATTAATCCATGTTGATTCTTAAAATTTTATCTTTGATTTATCAGTTAGTAAGATATTCGTAAAACTATCAAAAATTTTCAAAAAACAAAATTTTTCTTTTAAATGTTGCGAATATTTTCCATGAAAATATCCCACTATATTTGACTTTCTAGTGAACTCTAACTGTTTATTGATTCGTATGGATTATTTAAAATCAATGTTAAGCATCATAAAAAAAAGAGAACCAAGATCGTTGTGCGAAACTAAACGCTACCGTCTCGTCTGTGCAAATTACTTTTCTTTTCCAGCCAACTAATGTGATCGCCAGCACAAGCGCATTTGTTACTGCAGGGGCTGCATGTGCGACATTTGATAAGACACGAAGTGCAAGGGGGGTGCCCCAGGGCTGAAGCAGTGGTATCCCGATATCAGATAGCAAACAAGTCGAGTAATTTATTGATGAGGCACCTCCCGTTTGAAAATTATAGTTTAGATAATTGCACATTTTCTCAGTCTTAATATTTTTTTTTTTTTTTTGTACTGAAAAAGTGGAGAACAAGCAAATGCTGGGATTCAATTTATGGATTAAATAGAACGTAGCAAAAATAATAAATAAATAAATTTTTTCTACGTTAAAAAAAGAAATAATAATAATAATTAAAAAAAATGCATTAAACATGTCCTGCCGAGAAGCAAGATCCCACCATTTAAAGTATAGTCCCGTATATCCGATCTTAAAATTAAAACGTTCATCTATCAATAGGTAAGATATTCGTCAAACTATCAAAAATGTCGAAAAACAACGTATTAAAAAAAAAAAACTATTCCCATTTAAATGTTGCAAACATTTTCCATGAAAATATCCCACTATATTTGACTTTCTAGTGAATTCTAACTGTTTATTGATTCGTATGGATTATTTAAAATCAATGCTAAGCATCATAAAAAAAAAGAGAACCAAGATTGTTGTGCGACACTAAACGCTGCCGTCTATGCAAATTACTTTTCTTTTCCAGCCAACTAATGCGATCGCCAACAAGAACGCATTTGTTACTGCAGGGGCGGCATGTGCGACATTTGATAAGACACGAAGTGCAAGGGCGGTCCCCAGGGCTGAATCAGTGGTATCCCGATATCAGATAGCAAACAAGTCGAAGAATTTATTGATGAGACACCTTCTCTGCCGCTATCACGTCGAAATAAAAGAAAAAGCAAACGTTTTGTTTGGCTAGAACGAACACAGAGAGAGCTGGGGCTGA